>JBBBDQ010000224.1:455000-842500 GCA_037127315.1 Ascarosepion bandense | reverse complement strand
ATGTGTTGAGTTTACCTTTATACACACACACACACACACACACACACACACACACACACACACACACACACACACACATATATATATATATATATATATATACAAATATAAATATATCTATAGAGAGAACGATATAGAACTATTTTTTTCTTTTAGCATGTACGCTTATCGTTACCATTTATAGAGAACAGTGGTTCCCAGCCTTTTTGTGTCATACCCCTCCTAAGCATCTCTAAAATCCTAATTCTTATGTATATAAAACATATTTCTTATTATTCAAAATGTTAACTCGTATTCACTCGGAGGGAACCTAAAAAGGCCATTAACTTAACTTCACTTAAGAAGCTGAAAGTGTATATTTGCAATTTTAGAATAATCCCGTATTTACAAAAATATTTCTACCGTCAACATTACTGATTATTGTTTTTATTAAGTAAATACAATAAAGCATACTGAATTACTTAAACTTAAATAATGATAATACTGCTTGTATTTATAAAGGAAATGCCAAAGTTTTAATCCGATATATCATCACAGCAAATACAAAGCTATACAAATACAAATACAAATACAATACAAATACAATACAAATACAATACAATACAAATACAATACAATACAAATACAAATACAAAGCTATACAAATACAAATACAAAGCTATACAAATACAAAGCTATATACAGAAAGTGAAAAGAAGCTAAAATGTACCTATGAACGAATATAGTAAATTAATTACTAATACTATTACATTATTCGGACTATTGTCTTGGTTGCCATTTGTACGGCGTTTCGGCCGTTGTACACTCCAGTCTTCTTCAAGTGCTAGGAATTCCGAACCAAAACCTTTATTACGATCAATGGGTGATCATAATCATTATCATTCCTTCTGCGAAGCTACATTTGGTATTCATGAATTATCTCCCTCTAACCCTCTAAGTTACTTGCTCACCACTGCTGTAGCTTGGTATTGAACTAACAACTCTTTGGGTCAAGTTACTTATATTCACTGTGCTTTTAGGCAGATCAATGTGTGGTTTCCCCTACGTTGCTAGGGGTCAAAGGTTCGAATCCTGCCGAATGAAACATTTTCGTAACAAACATTTATCGTAAATAATGTAGCCGGAAGAAATATATATATATACTGTTTGTTTAAAAACAGAATATCTACTCAAATACGTGTATCGATTAAAAATACCGTTCAAGCAAATAAAGGGAGTCAGATATACAATGTTAATTTAAGGGCTGTATTTTATCTAGAATGATTGAATTGTTAGATTGTTATATTACTTACAACTGCAATAATAATATCTTCATCTTGTAAATATAACCTTTCGTTTTCCTGACAATAATATTACTATTAAGTATGATAACAATGTTAAAGATGATAAAAATAATAACAAAATGAAAAAACTAAATAAAAAAAATACAAAATAAAACTATTATTATTATTATTATTATTATTAATAATGGCACAATAACAATAATAATAATTATTATTATCATTATTGTCCTTAATAAAAATAATATTAATACCTAGAAAATAAATATTATCTTATTATTAAAAATAATAATTAAATATATATAATTATATACTGAGTTTTCCTTTTTATATAAATTCAATTATATATATATATATATATATATAATTAGATATATGTATATAGTCATCCGCAGACAGATCTGTTTCGCTATATCACGGCTCATTAATACTGTTAGACATCCGATTGCTTCTAGCCAGGATTGAAACCTGACCAAATTGACATCAGTCGGTGTTTCTAAAAAAAAGTCAAACTTTTAGCGTGTTATATAAATGTAAACATACGCCAGTAGCTGAGAGTGTTCAAATTCATTACTGAATGAACGATGCGTAGATGCTTGAGTAGCTACTGTTTTTACAAAAAAAATGTGTGAGAGCGTATATATATATATTTTTGAGAGCGTATATATATATATATATATATATACAAAGCAAAACTCAGTATATAATCTAATGCTGTTATAACTTATAATTTGTCTCAACGGGTAAGTTTAGTTTTTTGCATCCATCTTTTTACACCTCAAAGAATTTAAATGGTTTACTGTCAGGAACGAGTCAGTTAAGTGCCATACGTGAAACCCGCTTGGGCGATCATGTCTCAAAATAGACATAACTGACTGGGCAAAATATTATCCCGCAGTAGGTTGTCATTGCTTTCTGCGGTAGACTGGTTGCCAGCCAAGACGATAGAACCCAATTTTTCCTGTTATTTATCCCATAACTGTAAGGAAGAGACGGATTAATACCTTCCCCAAGGATATTTGCGTGTAAGTGAATGCAATGAGTTCAACTGGAATTCGAACTCGGCTCCCCGATTTCTCGTTCCGAGCCGATATCCACTGCACTACAACGCACATCCTCGAACGAGTACAGGAACGAGTACAGGAACGAGTACACAACTTTAATGACGTACAGAATAATGTCTTAACTATAATTCTGCAAACGACAAAACATGTTTATTTGAAACAAGATTTTGATAAGATTTATTCCACAAGAAGAAAATGTTGCAACGTAAATTGAATAATCCTGAAGCTGAAAGAATATACTTTATACCTAGATAGTGGCTGGCATAGTCACTCTCAATTCTTTGAAAGGTAGGAAAGGCAGATTATTTTTTATTTACAAAGCGTTTTTTTTAATTATTTTTCACTTTGATATCCCGCATTTTGTAATTTTATTTAACTAATTTCCAGCTGCGGAAGATTATGCATGCATGAATTCTCTCTCTCTCTCTCTCTCTCTCTCTCTCTCTCTCGTTCACACACATACACATACATACATCCACTCATATATATATATATATATATATATATATATATATATATATATATCCTTAAATAAAGTAGACGTCGTAATTATCCCAAACCCGAGGAACCTTTCGGCTAACACTTACCAAGGGCTTCGTTGGCTTAATTATAAAGGGTAAAAAAAAAAAAAAAGGATAAAAACAAAGGATTACTTACAATACTGGAAGAAGATGAAAAAAAAAAAATTAAAACGTAAGTGGGGTGTATACATATAATTTTTTTTGTTTTCAACAAAGTTTACTTTTAAACGAGTTCCAGCTTTTGCCAGTATTGTAAGTAATCCTTTGGTTTTGTCCTTTTTTTTTACCCTTTATAATTAAGCCAACGAAACCCTTGATAAGTGTTGGCCGAAAGTTTCCTCGGGTTTGGGATAATTACGACGTCTACTTTATTTAAGGCTATTAGTGTTTTCTGTGGGTACAAATCATGATATATATATTTGAATATTTTGAATTTTTTTCGCTTAGCCTTGGAATCGGAATTCGGCCAACACTTCTTCAGAGAGTACAGTTGGCAACTGATAGCATAAGGAACATAAAATTAATGGGCGGGGGGAGAAATGTCTTCTTACCTATTTAAAATATTAAATTTCTGTGGTAGCATGTCTTTGTTTTTGGTACCTAGACCCTAGGACGGGAGTGAATTTTGATTGGATTTATTTTAATTTTATTTTAATTTTATTTGTATTTCTATTTTAATTTATTTTATTTATTTTATTTTATTTTATTTTATTTGATTTTATTTGATTTTATCTGATTTTATTTGATTTTATTTTATTTGATTTTATTTGATTTTATTTGATTTAATTTATATTACTTAAATTATGTGGGTGAATTTATTTTATTTTATTTTATTTTATTTAGTTTTATTTTGTTTTATTTTATTGATTTAAATTTGGATTCTTCATTATCTAAATTTTAATTCTATTAATGTTATTCATTAATATGGTATTATAATTGTCGATTATAAATTACTTTAAAATTTAGAAAGTTATATCTAAAGGAAAAAACTTTCCAAAAAAATTTAATTGAATTAATCTTAAATTTAATTAAGTTAATTTAATTTAATTTAATTTTATAGAAATATATTTTTTAGAGAAATATATTTTATGTAATATTTCGTAAATTAAATTTAGAGTTACCTTATAAATTATCTTCTAATAATATTTTAATATATTAACATTAGCTTATATTTTATAAATTTATATTATATAAAATTTAATTTACTTTCTAGCCTATATTCTTAATACACGTATTTCTCTTAAATTTTGATGATTCACTTGTAGGGTTATAAATTTTATTTAAATTTAAATTAGGATCTATTAGATGGCAAGGATTGACTTATTAATATCAATTTAGCAAAAATTGGATGGACTAGGATTGACGCCCAGATAGTATAAATTGCAAAACTAATAAAATTACCTTTAGATGTGAAGTAAGATAAGATAAGATAGCTGGAACTACTCAATTCAGCCATTGGAGTTACAATAAGGGAAACCGAGACAATATCTAAACTGGGAAAGAACACAAAATTTTAGCCTACTACTATCATGGAGAGGTAATGGTGATAAAAAAGAAGTAAGAAAGGAAAGATCATAGAAAGGCTCTAACATGAGTGTCACCAGAATTAGGTTATTGCCATAAGTGGAAAACGGGGACTGATGCTGTTATTAGTATTATTATTATGAAGATTGTTATTAATATTATTATGAAAATTAATATTAATATTAATAATAATATTATTATGAAGATTAATATTAATATTATTATGAAGATTATTATCATTAGTAGGAAAAATAATATTATTATTATTATGATTATTATCATTAGTGGCAAAGAGGCATCCTTGTAATATGGGGGACGAATTACTAGCGAGATTAGTAGGTGAAATATCACTAGGATGGGTACTGAATTTAAACAATATCGTCAAACAAGTTTAACTGCGAACTAACACAAATGGGACAACCTGAGAATTTAGTAGGATCTAACGTAAGGGAGGATAAAACCTAAGTTAATTGATCCGGTTTACTTGAACCAGATGGATTTAGTGCATACAAAGAAGGGGAAGCCTCAATAACATAACATAGTTGGATACTGAAACAGTAATAAGAAACGGATAGCACAGATAACTGACGGAACCAACGAAGCTGATTGAAACAACGAACTGAGGAATGACCCTCTATCTAATCAATAGGAATGGATATACGGAAACCAAATAAGAAAAATTAAATAAAGAAAGATTGAGAATATGTAGGTTTAGAAGGAGAGGTTGAAACTACCTAAATGGGCGAAGGAAAGAAAATCGAAAGTGGAAGGGAGTGGATAGAAGTAGACACCAAGTCTGAAAAATGGTCTCTAGTGAAGACAGATAAAAGGAGGTGCGAAAATTAGCATACTAGTGGGATAAGATGGGAAGAACGGGGGAGTAAATAAATATTAATAAAACAGGAAAGTTAGCAGGAGTGGTAGTAGGAAATAAGACAGGACTGCTGGTAACCAACGACACCTATCGGAATGGAAGTTCAAGGAATTTAGATATAACATGGATATAATCTAGTCTTGCAACAAATAGAATGGAATTATCTTATCAACAATTGAGTAAAGAAAAGAAATAATAGCCTTAACTTAATCTAATTTAACTTATCACAGAGCTAGGAAAATAAAAATAAAAATAAAATTTTGGCTTAGAAATTTGAATTATGAATTGATGTATAAATTTGCTGGTGACATTAGTCACGTGTTGTTTTGTTTGTATTAAACTTCTCCTCCCACTATATCCCGACAAATGGAAACGGAAATACTTATTATAGTGGGCTATCCTATGTTGCCTCCCCCTCCGCCTGGCCTTGACTGAACTTTCATTCCGTAGTAATACGACATGAAACAAGTCGAATAGGGCCTTCCGTCTGATGAAGTCGGTGATTGTTGGCAACAACAATTATTGACTGAAATAAATTTATTACGGAAATATGACCGGTGTTTAAAGTTTTTCTTAAAAGAAAACAGAGAGTATATATATATATATATATATATATGTGTGTGTGTGTGTGTGTGTGTGTGTGTGTGTGTGTGTGTGTGTGTATGTGTGTGTGTATATATATATATATATATACACACACACATACACACACTATATATATATATAATATATATAGTCTTCCGCAGACAGTCCTGCTTCGCTGTATCACAGCTCATCCGTACGGATGAATTGACCTTCACCTAGACTTGTTGCCTGTCAAGGTTAGAGTGCGCAATCTGCTTCGCTATTTAACAATCCGATAGAGAAATAAAATCTAGCCGAGATTAAAACCCGAGCGAATTGACATCAGTCGGCTTTTTTTACCTTATTAATAAAAACAAAAAATATAACAGTCAATAACATCAACTAGGCACACGTCAACAACAAGCTTACGGTGTTCGGTACATAACACATACAACTACTCTACATCTTACAAAACACCACATACATTCCGTTACACGTAAAATAACATTCATCCTCGAAAATGGCTAAAAGTATAGCCAAAAACGCTCGGATAAACAAAATATTTGTCCAGTTTTTATATAATTTATATCCTCAAAAAAATAAAAAAAGAAACTCATAAGGTCACATGAAAAATTACATAAAAACTTAACTATTTATTATTATTAATTCTTTACTTATTAATTTAGTGTTTATGTAATATATATATATATGTTTATGTAATATTTATTTATATCTTAATTTGTGCGCACACACACACACACACACGCGCGAGTTCTCAAGGATTTACTTTTTTTGTTTAATAAAAGTGCTCAATACAACAAATAGAGTATAATATAATTAAATATTTTTTTTTATTTAAAGTTAATACAGATTACATTGCGACCCGGAAATTTCTATATTTCGAGATTTTTATCTCACCATCTGGCAATGTTAGCTCATTGTTGTGCATATGATTTTTATTTGAATATAAGAAACAATACGTTTTTTATTTATGGATGTGGGAAGACAGAAACATTTTTGTGTGTGTTCAATTTAACTTATCAGAATAGAGATCCACTTTAAATTTGAAAAAAAATTATACTTTTGGGAAATTACTGTATTCCTCAAAAATATAACTTTTTCAAATTTAAAGTGAATAAATTTGTTACAAAGTAAGAAGCAAAGTTTTTGTGTATATATGGGGAAGATAACGTTATATATATATATGTGTGTGTGTGTGTGTGTGTGTGTGTGTGTGTGTGTGTGTGCAAAAAATTTCAGGTAGAGTATATCTTTAAAGGGCAATATGAATAAAGATAAAAAGATTCACCCGTGCCGACGCGTTTCGTCCTATGAAGGCAAATGTACGGATGACGAGAGAATGACGAGTGTCCGTAACCAAAATGTTGCATTAAAAAATTTACAGCACAATGCTTCCAGAAAATGTTATTTTATCAATGTTGATGTCAGATGAATTGGAGGTGAGTGAAGAGGCCATATAAAATGTTGCTCGTTAGATAAGTAAACATTTGTTATTACTTAGTTAGTAATGTCAATTTAGAAAACTGATTTAGAAATTTCATTTCAATTACATCAGAAAAATATAAGTATGGGTAAAAGTTATGATAAAAATAATTTTTGTTTCAGAAGTATCAAGCCACCACAGAAAAGATCATAAAAAATTACTTTAATCAACTCTGTAGCCACTGTTCAAATTTTATTAACCACCCGTAAATTGGAATTTGTGAACCTATGCTACCGAAAAGGTTTTTCAAATAATAAATTACAGAAGAATAATGAATGTAACAACGTTGCAGTTGTCGATTTTATCTGCACAGCAGTTAAATTAACGCCTGAACCATCACAAATTTTATATGGACAAGAAGCAAAGAACAAACACATTATTAATATTTTCTTGTGCAATCAAATAGGACCGTCGTTTATTTCAAACAGAAATTGTATTCAACAATTTAACTTTGTTGATGTAATGTTATAAAGTATATGGGTGTGTGACCGAGTGGTTAGAACGTTCGCATTCTAACCATGAAACCCGGGTTGATTTGTCAGGAAGGTGACTTCTTGACATTATCGATCTGGAGGAGGTGATACCAGTGTGCGGCTCCTTTGTAAAGTGCCTGAAAATAATACCACGGTCTTGTGAGTGAATTTGAGTAGAGAGTTGTCTTACCTTCAAATCAAAAATCATCGTGACCGAAAGATTGGGCGTTATGGCCTTGTTCGGATAGTTGTTCACGCCGGATTGCGTGCTCTCATCCAGAAACTGCAAGTAAGATTCGCTCAGTATAGTTGCAGTATAAACAACAGGTGAGCTCTGTGGGTATTGAACAACAAACACAATGGTACGTTACCAAGTGTCTGTTATGGGGATTAGCTAGTCGCCCTTGTAGAAAGACATCCTCGGATACGACTGGCCAGTAATGCATGCATGTTATACAGTGCAGTAATTTTAATGTGATTTTCCGTAAACAATGCAAATTTAAAACATTTTTTCACATAATTTGTGTCCAGCACTGTTATGGTCTTATATACATTTTGATCTATTTTTAGTTTTATTAATATAAAACCAAACAATGTGTTAACATAACACATTGTATAAGATCGTATTCATTGATTAAACGTTTTTATAATATTTTACAGTTTTTACAGTTTTCGCAAATCGAATACTGCAAAAAAGTTATATATTTTGCATGTGGTGATTCATAATTAGAATTTTACTCTGATTATATTTTACATTCAATGTATCTACTGTCTTTTAGGTACCTCCACTAAATCGCTGAAGAACAGCACAGTATGAATAAAAAAGGCCTCAAACTTAATAAAAACGAACATTTTCCATCAAAATGTTCATATTATAATTAAGACGAATGATCAAAGTATTTTAAATTATTTTTTAAGATTTTTTATTCTTTCTAACACCTTTAAAGTTTTGGTAAAAAAAATATTGTTTTGATTTTCGTTAGCGAGTAATCAAATCGTTACGAGAAATTATAAGTGGATAATGTAATATTATGTAACTTAATTTTTTTCCGGTGAAAATTGATTAATAATGAAATTTTAAAAGAATTTTTCCATTTTTTTTAATTATAATAGTATTTTGCTTACTGGAAATAGTAAATTTAATCATTTAGCTTTCATTTAAATCTAAAATAAAAGTTTCAAGAAAACTTATTTATTTTTAAAAATTCAATATAAAAGTTAGTTATCCAAAATGAGTAGAGATACCTAGTTTTATTGATTATGAATATATTTATGTGTCTTATTGTTTAGGAATATCTTTAGGGCGTAAGTGATCATGGTTCTCCACTATTTCCTGTTCTTTGTAACTCTTAATAAATTTTGTCTTCTTTTATTTTTCTTAGGCTTGTTCCGCCGTTATGTTATGCTTTGTTTTCTTCTATTCCTCTTGCTTTCAATCTATCCTGTGAGTATCAGATTTTCTTTCCTTCCTCAGATTGTGAATATATTTCACTATAAATGAAAAAGGTTGCATCAAATTTAACTTCAGTGATCGTACAGGTTGGGGAAAGAAAAATCAAGCAAGTACAAAAATTTAAGTACTTGGGAAGTGTTCTAATGGATGATGGAAAGTACGACACTGAGATTCGAAGGCGAATTGGAATAACCAAGGACGCATTCCAGAAGCTGAGCAGAAAATTAAGAGACGAAAATTTCACTAGAAACACTAGTACTGGATTGCTATGTGATGTCTGTTTTTCACTATGGCAGTGAATGCTGGACAATATCATCAAAGACGAAGGAAAAACTTGAAGCAACTAAAATGTGCCTTTTCAGAAGGATGCTGTGGATATTATGGATCGAGCATGTGAACAATGATGAGGTTTCAGAAAGGAAGGAAACAAAAAGGAAAGTAATACTGAACATCAGGAAGAGACAGCTGAAGTTCTTGAGACACGTGATGAGGATGGAATGCTTGGAGAATCTTATACTCACATGTCAGGTAGAGGGAAAGAGAAAGCAGCGAATAACATATTTGAAGGGCCTGAGCAGGTGGATGGCAGAGCGGGGTTTCGGCAGGGTAACAGGAGAAAGTCTGCTAAGAGCTACCAGGGATAGGGAGACATGGAAGGCCATGATTGCCTACATCCTGAAGATTCGAGGCATATAGAAGAAGAAGAAGAAGAAGAAGAAGAAGAAGAAGAAGAAGAAGAAGATCGTACGGGAACCTGTGTATTCATATGCTTTGTCGGTAAACCTGGAAAAATCTGCATTAAAATCTTCTGTGCGATGTATTCGTCATAAAAAAGTATAGTAACATTTGAGGTTAGGCAGGGGTGTTGTTCACCATAGTCATGAGCTTTCTTTACCTTTTCTTACTTCTTTTATGTGCCATGGTCTTTAAGGACGTGAACGATTATGACTCTCTACAACTTCTTGTCATTGGTTGCTCTACGTAACCTTTCACGCTTTTCTCTTTACCCTTGTTTTGCCGATTATTCAAAAATATGAATACACATGAAAAATATTGCAATTCTGGTTTTATCCCATATATGGTGAATGTGCAGCTGGTGTAATGGTTAGTGGCTCGCAATTCGAAATCGGAAAGCCGTGTTCGAATTTCAGTCGGGTTTGTTACATTCATTTACGCGCAAATAGGATTAAACGGTCTACTCTCTCAGCTATGTATTAAATAACAAGACTTACATCTGAAAAATCATTATTATTCTAAAAAAAAGATTGTTAATACAATATTCACTTGGTAAAAAAAGAAAAAAGAAAAAAGAAGAAAAGAAATTTTCTCACAATGCCAAATTTGTTTCGGCTTTAAATAACACACAAAGTGTTGATAAACTAGAAGAGAAAAACAACAACAAACAAAAAAAATCAATCAATGAAAACATTTTATGTAAGAACTGTATGCATTTGTTGGATTTCTCTCTCTCTCTCTCTCTCTCTCTCTCTCTCTCTCTCTCTCTGTGTGTGTGTGTGTGTGTGTTCACTTCAATGTCTTCTTCTTGCAAGGATGAAGTTCTCAGTAGGGAATTTTTGTTGTTTTAAGCTCTCTGCTGTCCAAATAAAAGACGTCTTTAAATGTCGTCCAATATAATTAATAGACACTTCCCTTTTCCAGATGTCAGCTATATATGACCTGACAGCATACTAACGTAGATTAAAAAAAGCATATTTTTTCAGGACATCAATGCTCTCCACAGGTTTCTTTTCTTTAATACCAGTAAATTGTCACGTCTTCTTGAAAAAAATCGTGCAGGAATTTCTTCTTCTCAGGAAGTTAGCGATCATGGCTCTCCGCGTACCTCTTAATTATTTTTGCCTAAACTCTGTTCTGTCATCCATTTACTCAACCTCACTATGAATGTCATGCGTTGTTTTCCTCTGTCTATTTTACTTTCAATCTTTCTTGTAAGTATCTGATTTTCCAAGCCCTTTTTTCTCATTATGTGCCCTAGAAACTTTAACTGTCTCATCTTTCTCTAACATTTCGTCATTTCGTCACATATTCGATCTATGTTATCCTTGGAATCATTCTGTAACACCACATTTCTACTGCTTCAAGTCTTTTGAGAGATTATCTAGCACTCTCTACCATACAGAAGGACAGATATGACATAACAGATTAATAGTCTTTTCCTTGTCTCTAGCGAAGAACTTCTCCTTCGTAGTAATCTGCTAAATAAAGAACTGACCCTCACCTAGACTTGTTGCCTGTCAAGACTAGAGTGCGCAGTCTGCTCCGCTATTTAACAATTCGATAGAAGAAAAAAACAGAGATATTCATGTGTTTCCTACTGACATAAGTAAGCAGTAACAGTCTTTGCATTCTGTTCATTGATTTTAGTAGATACATTCTCCTCTTCTTCTATGACCCGTCTCCCTTCAGGACGTAGGCGATCATGGCCTTCCACATCTCCCTATCCTTTGTCGCACTTAATATCCCTTCTCCTTTTATTCAACTCAGTCCCCACTCCCCGCCATATATCTGTTCAAGTACATCAGGTATGTCGTGAGCTACTTTCCCTTGTCCATCTTCCCCTCTATCTATCGCGTGAGCATCAGTTTCTCCAAGCCTTCTTTCCTCATTGCATGTCCCAAAGACTTAAAACAATTACGACGCTTTTCCAGTGACACTGTTTTGACTTATTATATATATATATATATATATATATATATATTGATTGATTGATTGATTGATTGTTTAATACTTAGTTTTTGGTCCTAAAAGGGTTAGACGAATACACATTTGTATTAAAAAATGTTCAATACAATTATATTGTAGAACTTTTGAATATTTTTCATTTTTTACTCGTTTAAAAATGAATATATATATATATATATATATATATATATATATATATTATTTACATTTTGACTAATCTTTATTGCCATTTTACGACGTTTCATCCGTTGTACATTCAGGCCTTCTTCAGGTGATTGGAATTTCGAACAGAACCATTCATTGTAATAATGTAGCAACAAAGATGAGGACAACAGTCCGGACGAGGTAAACATTGCAAATAATTGTAACACCTCATCTCAGAAGTATAGACACATATATAAGTAGCATATCTTCAGTTAAGCATGTTTCATTAAATAATATAGACATTTTATGTCTATTTATTTTATAATAATCATTTCTAGTTCTCTAATTATCTTTTTTTATATTAATTCGAAAATATTCAATATTTTGTAAATGTCATTACTTTCGATCTCCTTCGAGATAATCCTCAGGGGTGAATTGCGAAAACTAAGTAAATTTTAACTGTAATCTTTGTGAACGCGCTTAGTTATTATTTTAAATTTAACCGTGTTGCTTACAATGTTTTGTAAACAAGCGTTCCCAATAAAAGGGCGATAGCTAGAGATGGTAACTCGCAAAATGGTGTTAAATGTTAATAAACTCAGATGCCTTTTAAAACATTTCTACTTTACTTGTAATAAATTTAATTCAGTGCTGGTTGCTTGCTTTTGATATAGAGGGCCTTGAGAATTTCGACTTATTCTTCAAAAGATAGTTTCTTCAGAGTAGACAACTAGACTTAGAAAGGAAACTACAAGAGATGCTTGATAGAGTGATAAAAGAAAGCTAGAAAATAGGACTAATTATCAACTACAAGAAAGCAAATTATGGTCATCAGCAAGAGAAAAAAAATCAAAATGCGAATTACGAATTGTAGATATCAATCAGATGGAAAAAAATTAAAATATATGAGAAGCTTTAACAGAGGATGGAAAATCCAACACCAAGATTTGAACACGAAAGAAACACTTCAAAAGCTAAGCAAGTTCCTGAAAAATGGAAAGATTTCCGTAGAAACAAAGATTGGCAGATTGATATATGATATTCATCCTCTTATATGACAGTGAATATTTGTTTTTCTGCGGACAAGGACTAAACTAGACACATCAAAAATATAATTTTACAGAAGGATACTGAGAATTTCATGGATGGATTGATTATGTAACAAAGAAATTATAAAGTAAATGGCAACAGAAAAGATGGCTGAAATTCATTTGACATTCAATGAGGGACGTGGACTTGGAAAACTTAACCCTCACAGATCATATTGAGAGCAAGAGAAATAGGAGAAGGCAGCAAAATACTTACCCGACGAGCTTGTGTGAATGGATGAACAGTTGGCGGGGTCCTTAGCAAAAGGATAAAAATTGATAAGCGCCACACGACAGAGAATGTTGTAGAGAGCAAGGATCATCTTATGTTGTTAACGGACGCAACAAATATATAGAACAAGAAGATACTAACATTCTCTAAAATACAAGCAAACAAAAAAATAACTGTCTTATTGTCCTAACTTCTGACCGGATTTCATTTTTACATTGGATGTTAGCGAATCGGAAAAATTAGAGTGTTTTATTTCATCGTATTCTTGGCTACGTTGTATCAAAATCAATAAATCAATATTGGCGATCTGAATGAATTGCTACGGAAGTCGGTGAATATCGTGATTAGAATAGAAGGTTAGAAGCACACAGAATCGGAAACTACGATAGCAGACATCAACATTGAGATATTCATTCATAAATGCTATACACTTACAATCCAAGATCCATTGCGTAATCATAGCATCTATGTATTTTCTTTATATATATGTGAATAAATTTGGATGAGAATTTGAAAGAATGGTAAATGTATAATTCCTTAAAGGATGAGCTGATAGCTTAATGGTTAGCGGTTCAGAACGTCAAATCGTCGAGCTTAGTTCGAATAACTGTATCCAGATATACCGTTTTACTAAGCGTGGTTTAGGTGTGGCACAAGGCCCAAAGTATGGAGTACATAGTAAGGACTGAACTCAATTAAGTGCCATATGTGATACACGCTTGGGCTATCATGTTTCAAAAGAGATGAATGACTGGGTAGAAGATTTTCCCACAGTAGGTTGCCATTACTTTCTGTGGTAGACTAGTGGCCAACCAAAGCTAGAGAACCCAATCTGTTCTGCTATTTAACCCATAGCTGAAGGGAGAAACGATGGATTATTAAGGGTATCTGTACGTAAGTGAATGCAACGAATTCTCCTAGAACTCAAATTTGGCTTCTCGATGTCTCGTTCCAAATCAATATTTACTACACCACAACGCATATCCAATGATTGAACACGTAATATAGCGAAACAAGTTTGCTGACCATTACAATGCACTGTATAGTAATTTACTAAGCGTAGCTTACCTGTGGCACAAGGTTGCTTGTGTAGAGCACTCAGTGAGAACTCGCTATTCAGTTGTAATTGATCTAGTGAGACAAGCTTGCTGACCGTTACATCACATAGTCAATGTCAAGATTTTTATAAACAATGACGGTGGCTTGGTCCGTTTAGTTAAATTGTAATGTTTGCATGCTTCCAGAAATTTACTTATGTAATAATAAAAATGGTTTCCATCAAAAAGGGTGAAATATAAAAAAAACAAAAAAAAAGACAACGTCTTCGACAAAATCTGTTGAATATTAACAAGTTTCACCGAGGCACGAGAAACACTTTCAGGTAGTATCTAACGTGTGTTTATGAAATAGATCATAGCTTGAAACGTGATAGCTGAATTTTGATCTGAATTTTTCAATGCATAATTTGTTAATTAATGATTCCCAGTGAATTAAGAGGATTGACAAGGAACAAAATTAGAGTTATAAGTACGTAACTGCAGCATAAAATTAATAGGCGATGAGCTTACTGATTTACCTGCGTTATATACATATAATTAATATCGATGTAAAGTATCAATGTTAAAAAAAGTGATCTAATTTAAGCAAATGCCGTAATCTGGTCATGTGAATTAAGTATACCTGAAATTAAGTTTTTAGCACTGTATATATAAATCCAAGAACTGTGAGAACTAAGTTTTGATATGAATTTTTCAATGTATAATTATAATTAGTACTTAGGAATGAATTAAATCCAATGATAAAATACATAATCTCCAAGAAAATTATGGTTAAGTATGAATATGTTTGTAAAATAAGTGCTTGTTCTCTTTTCGTTTTTAGAGGTTGGACGTTTTGACTTATCTGCATATATGTACACATACGGAAAAGTTTATAATCATAAGCAGAAATGCACAAATTCTCTTTTTCTCTATCACATGCACACACGCACATACACGCACACGCACACGCACATGCACACACACACACACACGCTTTCGATTAGAATGTCATAAATATACTAACGAAAGGGAATCTCTCTCTCTCTCTCTCTCTCTCGATATATATATATATATATATATATATATATACACACATAGGCTTGACGACAATCTGAGTTGATTAATATTTAACACCATTTTTCGATTTACCATCTCTAGCTATCGCCCTTGTATTGGGAACGCTTGTTTACAAAACATTATAAGCAACACGGTTAAATTTAAAATAATAACTAAGCGCCTTCACAAAGATTACAGTTAAAATTTACTTAATTTTCGTAATTCATCTCTGAGGATGATCTCGAAGGAGATCGGAAGTAATGAAGTTTACAAAAAATACGGCGCCCTCCTTGAAGATATTTTACTTAATATCAAGAATATAATTAGAGAACTACAAATGATTATTATAAGATAAATATGCATAAAATGTCCGTATTATTTAATGAAGCATATATGAATGATGATATGCTGCTTATGTATTAGTCTATACTTCTGAGATGGAGTATTGCAATTATTTACAATGCTTACCTCGTCCGGACTGTTGTCCTCATCTTTGTTGCTACATTATTACAACGAATGGTTCAGTTCGAAATTTCAATCACCTGAAGAAGGCCTGAATGTACAACGGATGAAACGTCGTAAAATGGCAATAAAGATTAGTCAAAATGTAAATAATATATATATATATATATATATATTCATTTTTAAACGAGTAAAAAAATGAAAAATATTCAAAACTTCTACAATATAATTGTATAGAACATTTTTTAATACAAATGTGTATTCGTCTAACCCTTTTAGGACCAAAAACTAAGTATTAAACAATCAATCAATCAATATATATATATATATATATATATATATATAATTAGCATTTATACTATTTACATTGTTCAGACTGTTGTCTTCATCATCAGGTTCTGAGAATTTCTAACCAAACCGTTTATTTCGATCACGGGGATATATTATTCTTATTCCATGTGCAATACCACTTCCGAGTGATATGTTTAACTCAACTCTCTAAATGATTTGGTTCAAGATTCCTAGAGCCTGAAAAATGTCGGAGCGTATAACCACCGAAACATCGTAAAACCTCATCTCAACAGTATAAGGATATATATATATATATATATATATATATATATATATATATATATATTAGTCATCCACATACAAGCCTGTTTTGCTGTATCACAGCTCATCAGTGTGGCTAGACATCCACTTGCTTTCACCCGGGATCGAAACTCGACCAATTTGGTGTCAGTCGGAGCGCCTAGTCCCTAATCGGGGCATGGAATGAAAATGGAGGAAATTTTAGCGTGTTATATATATGCGGTGTATACACACGCCAGCCACCGGGACAACTCAATTCATTACCGAAGAGTATATATATATATATATATATATATATATATATATATATACGTGTGTGTGTTATGTAAACTATTTTTACCTTGTTAGGCTTGTTTCTCTGCGTATATGTACATATATACACATTTATAATCATAAACGGAAAGACACACATATTCTCCCATTCTTTCTTTCTTCCCCACCCCGACACTCACTTTCTGATATTTTTCATCTCTAGTAAGTGCCATTTCATGCCTCCATGTTTGACTAGACTATGTTTAGCAACAAAATCCACGAAGATAAACTTGGCTTTGGGTAAATCTTTGCTTCTAAATAGAATACATTTTTAAGACTTGATGTATTTCTATTCCCACGTCCAATTAATTTTTTTTTCACTTAGCGCTCACTGCATCTAAGTCAGAAATGGCGGTTTTCTACATTTGGCACTTAAACCGCGTTAGACATTTCATCTTCCAATATACAGACTAATTATTATGCCAATTTCAAAGAGAACTCCAAACAAGGTAAAACAATTTTTATGTGCTGCGTCCCAGATGATGAGGAGGTGCTTGTGGTATGACAGGAATTTCGAAGGAAAAGCGTAAGCAGCGTTTTATTTCGAATTTACTTCTTTCTGCTCTTCACTCGCGCTAGCTGTTGCTGTCGTCGTAGTAGTTGTTGTTACTGTTACTCATGACAGCGTGCAAGTAATTGTGGCTAAGGCAGAGAAAGGGTGAGTACTTCAACCCGCTTTCTTGTACTGTACTATGCTAATCGCAGAAGACACGCGGGCCAAAGATTTGAAACTCCGTTAAATGGCACTAGCTTAAAGAAACAAGTTCTCTAAGGTGAATTTCTAATCAATGCTTAGAAGTGGCACAAGGCTGAAAGTATGGGTTACCTACTAAGGATCGAACTCACTACTTAGTTGTAACTGGTTCTAACGAGTGAAGCTTGCCGAGGTGTATAACAAGTTCTGTAAGTCTGAGTTCACGCATAGAGAGGATCTTACTGCATAATAGAAAAAAGGATCTACTGCAAAGATTTTTTTCAGCGCTGGTTTTTTCATCTACGGCTCTCCACAACTTCCTATATATCGTACCTTTTAGCAAAAATTGTCTTTTTACAATACCCCTACTCCCTGTTCTACCACCCATTTAAACAATGTAGGTTTAATCATTGTTTTCTTGTTCCTCTTGCCTTTAGTATTTCATCAGTCAGTTAAGTGCCATACGTGATACACGCTTGGGCGATCATGTCTCGAAAGAGACTGACTGGGCAGAAGATTATCCCGCAGTAGGTTGCCATTACTTTCTGCGGTAGACTGGTTGCCGACCAAGGCTATAGAACCCAATCTGTCCTGCTATTTAATCCATAACTGGAAGGAAGAGACGGATTAATACCTTTCCCAAGGGTATTTGCGCGTAAGTGAATACAATGGATTCAACTGGAATTCGAACTCGGCTCCCCGGTTTCTTCGTTCCGAGCCGATATCCACTGTACCACAACGCACATCCTCAAATTCTCGAAGCCCTCATTCCTCATTTTCTGCTCTAAATATTTCATCTATCCCATTTGATTCAATTTTCTTGAAAACTTCCTCATATAAGCATATCTGTTGCATTATGTTTTGTCTAAATTGAAGAAATTGTACAGCCATATAGGAGAATCGATAGTATATAGCAGTTCAGCACTCTTTTTTTTAAAATTTTTAACGAAATGAAAGAAGGTCACGTTCATGAATAAATTAATCACGCTTTCATAAGTTAGTTCACACGGTTTCCCATCATGTTAAATATCAAAGTAATATATCAATGTTAAAAGTGGTTTGCTGAATGCAAAGTACGTAATCAGGTCACATGCGAGAAGTATACTTGTGCTTTTGACCATGAATATACAGGGTGTATACCAAAACGAAATATACCAATTACCTTTTTGAATTCGCTGCATTCACACTCGCGCAAATACTCTTGGGAAAGGTTTTAAACCATTGCTTTTCTCTCCAGTTATGGGTTAAATAGCAGAACAGATTGGGTTCTATAGTCTTGGTTGGCGACAAGTCTCCCACAGAAAGTAGTGGAAACCTACTGCGGTAAAATCTTCTGCTTAGTTAGTAGAGTCACTTTCGAGACATGACTGCCCAAGCGTGTATCACGAAATGCACTTAACTGATTGACTGATAATTTTTTGAACCGGTTTCTTTTTTTCTAGATTTATGCACTTAATATTATTTAATATTTCATTAAAACTATTAATTATTTTGCAAGTCAATTAATATTAATTGTAAGTCAATTAATATTTTCAATTAATATTTTTAATTAATATTTTTTAATTTTAGTGACTATTCCTGTTTGAAAGCAAATAAACACTGCATTTATTGTTATTTAAAGGGTAAGAACATTTTTAGAGACATCGGGTATATAAAAAAGCAATTCGGATATTTGCGTAATAACTAATTTAGCATTTTGCCATTTGTCATTTGGGCAGCCAGCACTCGGTGGTCAACAAGAAAGGGCAGTTGCAGGTCAAATGAAAGGTTAATAGCAATCTGGTGTTCAGATAACTGAAGAAAAAACAACAGCCATCGTCCAAACTCACTCTTACGTTATAATGTTCACTAACAAAGATTTTGGTTAAAGCGATATCTCTAGCAAGTAAAACATAAATTAATGTTTTATTTTGTTATTTCAAACGGTCTGTCTACGACGATAACCAGGCTAAGAAGTAAGAAAGCAGTAGTTTATACATTGACGTTATTTTACAAAAATTGCATTTTAACTTTGTGCTGCTGAAATTCATTTATTACAATTTCTACCATGATTGACTGTTTCGATAATTCAATTCGTTATATTCAAAAACTCCGTGCGGGCTTTTCAGTAAGAGCCTGCGAAGAATTAATCAGTCCTCCAGTCCAAAACTAAAAGAAACCCTGGTCCAGGTTAGAAAACAGAAATCATAACTTTAAAGAAATAACTTTGAATTCATGTTTAAGCTAAAAAACCGATGTGGGCCGAAATTCGAATTCAGACCAAAAATTGAGTCCTTTAAATCACAAACGCCGCGAAACTTCAAAATCGCACGTCAGAAAACCTCTCACTTTAAGTTTGATTCCTTGGCATTTTAAAGAAATTGCGAGATAACAACACTGGGATTTTTAAGAAATAAAATTGATTTACCCAATTCACAAAATTTGGAGGCATTTGAAACTGAATTTAAAACAAAAAGATTAAATTCACAAAGATTTTGTGTTACTTTAAACTCAATATAAATTAAAAACAACTTTAATCACGATTCTTTTTCAGTTATTTTAAAATTTAAACTTTTAACTTTCTTCCTCATCCAAACACAAATTCCAATGCTGAATGTTGATTCCAAAAAGTTATAATTTTTTTTTTTAATCATATCACCCCAAGCAAGGCGGTAACACCAATGATGTGCAGGGGGCTACATAAGACTGAGAAGATTAGAAAAGAGAAAACCGGAAACCACATCCTAAACAGGAAACAAGGGATGAGCCTCTTCACCTGTTCAATAGATGTGGGTGGTGTGTAAACCGGGCGATAGTTTAGTATATCTACTCCAATTGAAAAAAAAAAAAAGTGAGAAGATTAGAAAAGAGAAAAACCGGAAACCGCATCCTAAACAGGAAACAAGAGATGAGCCTCTTCACCTGTTCAATAGATGTGGGTGGTGACTATATAAAGTTATAATATGACAATATAGAGTCGGTGTGGCCCGAGTTACTGAGGTCTACAAACACACGAATGGACAGATTGAATTCACCGTTTATTTATTTAGATTTGCTGTTCTGATAGAGAGTTCGTGTACTTGATGTTTGGAGAAATGGACAATTCGTCAACTTCGATACGCCTAAGATATGCCAACCACAGAACGGATATTACAAGTGAACCTCAAGGGATATATTTTAAGCAATAGGGTTTACAAAAAGAAGTCGTTATCGTTTTTGTAGGAGCATTAATGCACACACACACACACACACACACACACACACACATATATATATATATATATATATATATATATTTCATTTGCAAACTAGTCATTACGCAACACAGGTAATAACTCGTTTACAAATGAAAAATATAATTGTATTGAACACTTTTTTATACAACTGTGTACTGGTCTAATTTAATTATGATCAAAGACTAAATAATTAAATTATATATATATATATATATATATATATATATATATATATATATATATATGAAAAAAATGAAAGAACATGTAGATTAAAAACCCAGTGTTCGAGCATTTACTTTTATAAAAAGTGCTTGATACAAAGTAGAGCTTAATATTGTAATTTTGTTATTACAATGGTTTATAAAAGCATAATATCACTATACAAAAATTTTCGTTTTTCAAAGCAAAACTGTTCTTCAGATGATATGTTAAAATAAATGATGGAAATGATTTATTTTGAAAATATAAAATGAATTCATTTAGCAAATTAGGGCGTAGTAGTTGGAAGAAATTGTTTCGGTTTGTCGATATTGTTCAATCAAAATTGAGAATTAAGTAACCATGGAGATTTAATATTTAGGTTATGAAAGGGGGCAGAATGGCTTGGATCTAGACATGTCACTTTTTAATTTTATCTGGATATGATACATAGTAAGACCTTAGATTTTTTAACTTGGTAGACAATAATTTTTAACAGGAGGTTGGATTTTAGTTGTTTTTTTTTTATTGAACCAATAGATTTTTTTACTACTATCTATGAGTAAAGGGGATTGACTGTTTAAGTCAGAATTAGGATTAAATAATTATGGTATACTTCGTTATATTGTATTATGAACAACAATTAAGTATCGTGTGAGTCATTCTATTAAAATAATTTTCATTTTTTTTTATTTATGTTAGAGTATAAGTTATAAATGGAACAGCAATTAATTAAATTTTAAAGAAAATTATTTTGTCTGAGTAGGGTATATTGTGGGACCACACTATACTTAAATAGGTAAATAATTTTTAAAAGCAAGTTGGATTTTAAAAAAATACTTCATGAGTAAAAGGGCTGAAATGTTTATGTTATAATTCTGATTAAATAATTATGGTATATTAAAGTATATTGTAGTTAAGAAAACTAATTAAGTATTGTGTGGGACTTTTATTTAGTAAAATAATTATTAATTTTAAAGTTATATTAGAGCATAAGTTATAAATGAAACATTGTAGCTTTTTTTTTGTAAATTAAAATAGAATTATTTTGTCTGGATAAAATACATTGTGGGAGCATAGATTATTTAAATGGGCAGTCAACAATCTTTTACAGCAGGTTGAGCTTCAGGGTGGTTTTCTTTTTTTAGAATCAGAATTTTAATAATTATGGTATACTAAGATATATTATAGATTAAAAACAAATTAAGTATTGTGTGGATCATTTATTTTGATGAAGTATTTTTAATTTATATTGAAGCATAAAATGGCAATTAATAAAATTTAAAGATTTTTTTTAAGGGGCTGGAAATTTTTAAAAGTTGGAATGTGAACTGAATAATTTTAGTATACCAAGATACGTTGTAGTTAAGAAAACCAACGAGTATTTTATGGACCATAAATTGAATTTTAATTTTTAAGTTATACTGAAGCACAAATTATAAATGACACATTATGATTAATTAAATTTTAACGAAAAATATTTTCGATGTTTACATAAAAGAGTCAATTCATTACTACGGTTATTAGTTCACCATTTTAAAGGAATCTTAAAGTCTGCAGCTTTTCACTCAGGCACAAAGATGTCGTTGAACGACTTACAGATTCTTGTTTTTTTCCAGAATTTTCCATTTTACTTTGAGAGTCTTGTTTGCATCCTTTAACTTCTAAAAATATGCAGAAAGGGATGTTTGATTTCGGTACGAGTTGTTTTTAAAGGAAGCTAAGGGCATATACAAACGTTTCATAGCCCAAATATTAAATCTCATGGTTACATAATTCTCAATTTTGATTGAACAGTATTGACACACCTAAAGCATTTCCTCCAACTACCACTTCCTAATTTGCTAAAAAAACCCATGAATTTATCTTATATTTTTAAAATAAATCATTTTTACTTTTTATTTTAACATATAACCTGAAGAGGAACAGTTTTGTTCTGAAAAATAAAAATATTATGCTTTTATAAAGCATTGTAATTACAAAATTACAGTATATATATATATTATCTGTGTATTTATATGTGTATGTACAAAGCTAAAATTCCAACCAATCTTGCAAATCTGGAAGTAGAAGTGGCGCTTTCTATTTAGCTGGGGAGACCTAACGGTCGAAACCCGGATTGCGAGTTTGGTTGGTTGTTTCATTGGTTGGCATTTTATCCTTTTCTTAAATAATTTTTCTCTATGTTTGATTTTTAATTTTGAAGTTTGTATTGAGCAATTTTTTATTGTCTATACTTTTTAGGCATGGCTGTTTTCAGCCTTTCTTTTACATTTATATCCGTACATATATATATATATATATATATATATATATATATATGTGTGTGTGTGTGTGTGTGTGTGCGTGTGCGTGTGTGTGTGTGTGTGTGTGTGTGTGTGTGTGTGTGTGTGTGTGTGTGTGTGTGTGTGTGTGTGTGTTTTATTTTTCTTCACTCCCGGACATTCTTATTCCATGTTATCTGAGTAGTTTCTATTTTTATAGGGCATTATCAATAAATTTTTCAACAGAGTTGTATCTATATGTATCAACAAACACATGACATTTGAACCCGTCATAACAGCCATCAACTCAATAAAGGCAACAAACAAATGCAACAAATAAAAGTCATACTTATAGTCAGAATACAAGCAACCCTAAAATATTCATCGATAATAGCTTACATAACCAGAAAGCGCTGAGAAGACATTAAATAATCTATGTTTAAACTCGTCCGGAAACCAGAAAATCTCTGAAACAAAGAAAAATTATATTAATAAAAGCATTAGAAATTTTAATAGTATATATATATATATATATATATATATATATATATATATATATATATATATATATGAAAAATCTCTCAGAGTTAACCTGTAGAAAAGACAATAGGAAAACTGCAATAGTTGCCAACACGTTTCATCCAATGTGAACATGTTCAAGGTTGATAACATTATATTTTGTTATTATTAGTTACCTGGTTTATTAAATAAATTTCGTTTTTACCTTGAAAAAGTACACGTAGGATGAAACGCGTTGGCAACTATTACACTTTTCCTATTGTCTTTTACACTTATATACATATATATATATATATATATATATATGTGTGTGTGTGTGTGTGTGTGTCATAAATATATATGCCACGTGAACGTTCAAATAAAACACCGCTACAATAGCGTTCTTAAAAAAGAAAAACGGTGAACGGTAAAATCAGTTATTAAAATCGTCTGAAGACACCACTCAAGTTAGAAACCTGGGTAGCGATATAACTCGTTTAAAAATGAAATATATATATATATATATATATATATATATAATGGTCGTATTTGGGTGTGTGATAAAAATATAGTCTCAAAGTATGTTATACTAAAGGGTTAAAGTTACTCAATATCACCGACTGAACGGATGTAAATATAAAAGTGGCCACTCAGGTGAACACCGAGCGACGACAGTTTGTTTCATGATTAAACGTAATCTGAAGCACGAAACAGACTGCGTTCAAGCACTAAACAGATGGCCTGAAGATTGCGTTTAGGCACGATATAGATGACCTAAAGATTCCGTTTTAGCAAGAAAGAGATGGTCTGAATATTGTGTCTTAGTACAAAACAGATGACTTGAATCTTATGTTTTAGCACGAAATAGATGACATGAAGATTGCTTTTAAGCAAGAAATAGATGATCTGAAATTTACGTTTAAGCACTAAATATGAGAACTGAATATTGCGTTTGAGCACGAAATAGATGGCCTAAAGATTGCGTTTAAGCAAGAAATAGATGATCTGAAAATTGCGTCTTAGCCTAAAGATTGCGTTTAAGTACGAAATAGATGGCCTGAAAATTGCATTTTAGCACAAAACCGATAGCCTGAAGGTGCGTTTAAGCGCGAAGCAGATGACCTAGAAATTGGGTTTTAGCACGAAAATGATGGCATGAAGATTGCGTTTTAGCACAAAACAGATGGCCTAAAGATTGCGTTTTAGCACGAAACAAATGGTCTAAAGATTGCATTTAAGCAAGATGACTTAAAGATTTGGTTTTAGCACGAAACAGATAACCAAAAGATTGCGTTTAAGCACGAAATAGATGACCTGAACATTGCGTTTAAGCACGAAATAGATGACCTGAACATTGCGTTTAAGCACGAAATAGATGACCTGAAGATTGCGTTTAAGCAAGAAATAGATGTCCTGATGATAGCGTTTTAGCACGAAACAGATGTCCTGAATATTGCGTTTAAACACAAAATAGATGACCTGAAGATTACGTTTAAGCACGAAATAAATGACCTGGAGATCTCGTTTAAACACTAAACAAATGGCCTAAGAATTGCGTTTACGCACAAAACAGATGGTGTAAAGATAGTGTTTAACAACGAAACAGAGAGCCTAAAGATCGGTTTTAGCACAAAACAGATGACCTTAAGATTGCGCTTTAGCATGAAATAGACGACATGATGATCTCGTTTACGCATGGAATATATGTCCTAATAATTGCGTTTAAGAACGAAATAGATAGACTGAAGATTGCATTTAAGAACGAAAAAGATAACCTAAACGTTGCGCTTAAGAACGAAAGAGATGATCTGAAGATTGCATTTTAGCACAAAACAAATGGCCTAAAGATTGCGTTTTTGCACGAAACAGATGTCCTAACGATTGCGTTTACGCACGAAATAAATGGCCTGAAGATTGCGTGTAAGTACAAAATATATGGCTTAGAGATTGCGTTTAAGCACGAAATATATGGTCTGAACATTGTGTTTAAGAACGAAATAGATGACCTGAAGATTGCGTTTTAGGACGAAACAATCGTCTAAAGATTGCATTTAAACACGAAGCAGGTGGTCTAAAGATTGCGTTTAAGCATGAAACAGACTGTCGCTGCTGGATGTTGACATCAATGTCCACATACTTTATGGGGCTCATTTAAATGTGTGTGTGTGTGTGTGTGTGTGTGTGTGTGTGTGTGTGTGTGTGTGTGTGCAACATTAATAATATATACGAAAACGTGTGTAAGAATACTTTTTACGCATAAATGTTACTCGTAAGAAGAATAAAGTCAAATACTGCTGGCTTTTCGTAATATTATAGAATATTTATAATTGCTTACAATCTTTAACGAGTTTAAGACTTGGATTTTCTAACCTCAGACGCGAAATTACTCGAGTCTAAGTTATCTAAGGAAATGCGTCACATATACATTCAGACATGGGCGTTTACCGACAGATAAGTATGTACAGAGGAAAGTGCAGCATTACATTTATTGGACAAAAGCCAAAGACATTAAATCCCCGTTACAATAAGCAAAAGAATAATTATCATCATGGCTTAATTTCGCGAACGAAGATTTCGGGGTTTGGAGAGGATTCCATGTCCGTTACGATTTCTCTTTTGGCCAGCGACGTCCAAAGGAAAAGATTCTTCTGCGGCAGATGCAGAAGCCCTGTGAACAAGAAGAAAAGTCAGTTGCCCGAAAGACTGAACAAAAAATCTTCAGTTTAGTAAATTGATGTTTTTAAAAGGTAGGATGAGAGCTGCACCTTACCACCACGCCTTCGTTAAACCAATATAACGCCCGGTTCACACTCCACCCACATCTATTGAACAGGTGAAGAGGCTCATCCCTTGTTTCCTGTTTAGGATGCGGTTTCCGGTTTTCTCTTTTTCAATCTTTTCGTTCTTATGTAACCCCCTGCACATCAGTGGCATTACCGCCTTGCTCGGGGTGATATGATTAAAATATATATATATATATATATATATATATATATATATATATATATATATATATAGCACAACAGGTGAAACAATGATAGTAAACTCCATAGAACTTTGACTTTCCGGTTGAGTCTTAATGTCCTGGGCATCTAGAGAAGTGGGTTTCTGTAAGGGAATAATTTTAATATAATAATAAGTGTATTATTAGATACCTTAAAAGAAACGTTTAAAATTAAACTAAAATATGAAAAATCTTTCTTTAAGTTATGTTTAAATTGATAGATTAAATTTAATATCTATCTAATCTAAACTTATTTATGAATGGAACTTTGTCTGTGTGTGTGTGTGTGTGTGTGTGTCCGTTACCTATAGACTCCGAAACGGCTGAACCGATTTTCTTGAAAATTTACACAGTTGTACTATAAGGGTCTGCGAGTGCTCTTAGCTAGATTTTGTGTCGAGGTACCCTCGATAAATATCGAAAATCGATAATCGAAAAAACCGGGTTATAGAAGGAGTGGTCCGATTTAAATCAAATTTGATACACTCATAAACGATATTCAGAAGTTTCAAGGTTGCAGTTCTATCCTTGGATGACTTATTTGACTCCGATATTGGAAATCGATACCCTGATATCCTACCGGGTCTGATCAAAATCAGTTTTTCAGCCCTTTTATTTTAGTTTTTGCTTCGGGTTTGGCTTTAAGTAGGTATAATTGTAGTTCTTAGTCTCAGCTATGATACCATTTACTCAGAGGACTTATTTAGCCTTCAAAATTCAGTTTACGACGAAAGAACATATTTGATATCGATACCAGGAAATCAAAATTTGACTTACAACTATTCATTTTTCTTTCAGTCTACGGTTTCACTTTAACTGGAAACAACTATTGCTTTTTAGTCTTTCGTGCCAACGTCCAAAGTGTCTGAGCTCCAGGATCATGGATTAGTTTTAAAGCTTTCATTACACCCGAGCAGCGCCGGGATATACTGCTAGTTACCAATAAGAAAATATTTTGGTGTATTTCACACCAAATTTAAATTGATTGGAATCTTAGTACTTTTCAGTAAAATATATAATTTGTCTATATTGACAGATCTGTATGATTTGCTTTGAAAAAATTCAGGAATAAATAGAGTTTCTGAAAAATTATTTGAGAAAATCATCTGATTTAAAGTTTAATTAATCTGATTTGAAACAAGCTTTTTTTACTTTAAATTAAAATACCACAAAAAATTATTTTTAACACGGAAGTTTTTCCACCCGTTTCAGTCATTTATTAACAGATTTTTTTTTCGAAATTCCATTAAAATATAACTGAGTGGGAAGTGTGTAAGAAATATACACGTTTACAAAGATTTTCTAAAAAGAAACATTTCAGAAATAATTTCGATTATTTCTGAATAAGTCTTGAAAGTTTCATAAAAATTCAACAATTATCTGATTTTTACAAATTACAAATCAATATTTTTCACCCTAAGAACACGCTTAAATCTGCACTAATAATATGGATTTTTAATCAAAATCTCAAAAAGATAAAAAAACATTTTTAGAATCAAAAAATCCTTTGATCTTTCCTTTTAATAATAACACGAAATATTTTGACGGTAAAATATTTGTTTTTATAATGAATTCGACTAAAAGTTTCGCTAAAAATCGGATGCATGATGGAAAAATCATTATGTATCCTTTTTTTAGAGACTTTTTGAAGGTATCTATAAAAATGTCTGTTTTATCTTGCGGAATTGTAAAATGTTTCATAAGTTTACTAAATAACTAGAGAAGTTCAACTTTCTGAAATACGAAAAAGAATTTGTCGAAGATAAAACTGAACCAGAAGCACAAATCCTAACCATCATGATTTTGAGTTGAGATATTTCAATGGAATTTGGAAGCAAAAAACATGCAACGTTAGTGATGCACAAATGAATACGAGAATCAATTAAAGAAGTTTAACTAATAAAACCAGTGATATAATAATTAATGAATGAAAAACAAAAGGCGTCACTTTGGAATACAGAAAACAAAATGTGACAACGGACATCACAGGAAAATTTTCTCTCTCTCTCTCGAACTCGTCGTCGTCGTTGGCGGAAAATCGTTACCGAGTATTGGGTTATCCACCAACATTTCTTTCTGCGTGAAATGAGTCCTATGTTGGATTTCAATAGACGTCTGCAGCCAGCGCATAGTAGGATAGGATGGTTCAAGGTATGGAGAGCTCTGGCATTTTTAAGGCTCTCTTCGTCTCTTCTGGTGTTTTAGAAGAGCTTTGTTTTTTTTTTTGTTTTTTTTTGTTTGACTGATTTTCAATTGGTTCTTTCTGCAGCTTCTGTCTTCCAATTGACGAAATCGATTTCTGTTCTCAGCAAGGTGTTTTTCAGATGATCCTTGAATCGACAATGTGGGGCTCGACGTTGTCTCTTGCCAGATGCGAGCTCTGAGAAAAGGATTTGTTTGGGTAGGCGAATGTTTGTCATTTGGGCAAGAAATCGGTGGCGAATATTTTCTATGATCCTCTTCATGGAATCTTTCAAGTTTGCGGATGTCTCTTCGTAGAGTACCCAGGTCTTACAGGCGTACAGGAGAGTCGAGATTGCAACAGCTCGGTAGACCATAAGTTTGATGGCCTGAAGATTGCGTTTAGGCATGAAATAAGTGGCCTGAAGGTTGCGTTTAAGCACGAAATAGAATTTTTGAATAGCTTACTGTATGCTGAGTGGGCGGCCTTGATTCTGTTATCAACGTCCTTTTCAGGGGGATGCATTTGATGCTACTCTCAATATATTTTATTATAAAAAGTAAAGTTCGAATCCCAGATATGTGTAGTGGTCGAATTGCTTTCAGCAAAGCTTCATTAAAAACTTAAAGGTTCGTCTGTTGTCTTTACTCTATAGTTTGCAGATAGGTTTAATCTATTAATAATCTTATCGAATATAGAAGCAAAATGTATATTAAGATATCCTTGAGCACTTTCAAAATACTCAGTCAGTTAAGTGCCATACGTGATACACACTTATGTGATCATGTCTCGAAAGAGACATGACTGACTGGGCAGAATATTATGCCATTGCTTTCTGCGGTAGACTGGTTGCCGACCAAGGCTATAGAACCCAATCTGTCCTGTTATTTAACCCATAACTGGAAGGAAGAGACGGATTAATACCTTTCCCAAGGGTATTTGCACGTAAGTGAATGCAAAGAATTCTGCTGGAATTCGAACTCGGCTCCCCGATTTCTTGTTCCGAGCCGATATCCAATGCACCACAACGCACATCCTAGAATTCAAAATAGAAAAGAATTAAAAGATTAACCAACGCGGATAAACCCCAAAGATCGTATTTATAGTCTATATATTGGTAGAGAGGAAGAAACTCAAACAATATTTCAGAGTCTAAATTCAGTTCTCAATGGAGTAACAGAATATGCATGAAAGTGTAATGAAATGGTGTCCCATCAGAATGGTTCTTCATAATTTCTTATCTTTTATTGCTTTTAATAAATGTTGTATTTTTGTTATCTCTCCTAAATCTTGCCCACCATCCAAGACCGTTAGCTATGTTATGCAGTGTTGCTTTCAGTTTTTCTTATGAGTATCAAGTTTTCCAAACCATCTTTCCTCATAATGTGCCCAACTGTCTCTTCATGATGTTAGTTATAAGTCTCCTTTTTATCTTCATTTTTCTTTGTTGTTGTTCACCTTTCCAATTAGACCACAACGCACCTCCTTAAGGGGGTGTGTTGTAGTGAAATGGATATCAGCTAGGAATGAGAAAACAGAGAGCCGAGTTAAAATTCTAATCAAATTCGTTTCATTGAAAGTTATGAATCCATCTCTTTTTCCTGTAGTTATTGGGTAAATAGCAGAACAGATTGGGTCCTTGGTTGGCAACCGGTCTACCTCAAAAAGTAATGACAATCTACTGCGGGAAAATATTCTGCCTGGACTTGAAAGAGACACGATCACCCAAACGTGTATCGCGTATGACAATTAACAAACTAAAAGCAAGAATGCGGCATACTGTTTAATAACAGCTCCAAATAAGTGGATCAGAATCTAAAAAATCAGACTATATACATACGAAGATTTGTAAAAATGTAAATAAATTCAAACAAGGGTAAGTTAAAAATTATCTGCACTGAGTAATGATCCGATTTTTCTGGTCGGAAGGTGTGTCAGAGGCTGATATTCTAATACACTATGACAACAGTGTGTATGACTGAATCGAGAATTTAAAAAGTGGCTGAACAATCGTAACGCACGAAGAAAAAGCAGGACACCCGTCAACCTTGACGAGTGACGAGAAGATTCAGCTATCTCGAGAAATGGTAATGGCAAATTTCGATCACGTGACTACAATAGTACCAACTATAAGCACGCATGAGCAAAAAGCAGTGTGACAAACCTAAAAAATGTTGTGACGAAAGTGTAAATACTTTTTCTTTTACTTACCCTCGCAATAAGAACTCAAATTAAAAATTAGCTACACATCAGAGTCGAATAGGGTTTAAAATTAGAAATCGTGGTAGATATGTTTACCTATCGTGCTGTTCACTCTCCTCGCTTATTATTTTAACAGGAGTAGTGATTTATTCTTTGTTTCCTGTTTAGGATTGGGTTTCCTGTTCCTTCTAAAGTCTACTTCAAATCTATAGTTAAAACATCTTCGCATAAACTCTAAAAATTTATTCAATATTTATATTCCTTCAGTAGGAGTAGAAAGGTTCACCTACCGACTAGTTAACACTCCTTCCTTTTTTTTTTCGAACAGGAATAGAGATTTTTCCTTTGTCTCCCTTTCCGGACTAGATTTCATGTTTCTTCTAAAGTCTTTTCATTTTCTTTAACTTCTAGTAACCCCAAGCGCCTTAGTGACATTATCACCTTGCTTGATTAAAACAAAAATGTTGGTTGCCAGTCACGGTTAAAAGGTCTAGATGTCCTTTATTGAATCCATAGTTAGAAGGAAATAGCTTTCGAAAATGTATTTGTTCGAACTCTGCTTGCTGAATTCTAGTTACGAGCCTCTAACCATTACGCCACTTGCACATCGACGCGAAAGCTCGTTAAAAACGGAACCAAAATCATAAATAATAATAACAATCCAGAATAAGTTTATCAGAATCGAAAAGATCAGATTACATAGATTTCCTTTTTTATTCATTTGATAAACAAAATTCTAGACCGGCATAAACGTATTAGATGCACCCATATTAATGTATATTATTTAGCAACAGTTCCCTAAAAACCGGAAATTAAATCCCTTGTAATATGAGCCCAGAATAAATTCACTGGAATCAATTACTTTAGATTTCATTAATTAAGATAAGTTTTGCAAAAATGGAAAATAAATTCCCAGTAAAGAAATATCTGAAAGAGTGTGTGGGAATCAATACATTGCTCTGAAGATGTTTGAATAAAATGAAAGAAACCCCCTGGTAATAAGTAAAGTACAACAAGTATATTGTACTATATTGTGAAAGACTGAAATAAAATCCCGAATAAAAAAGAATTCCGTACAAACTTTATGCAAAATAATGACTATTTTGCACAAAGTTTGTTCTATTTTGCATAAAATTCATAAAATATCAAGGCGTTAGTTGAAACCAGTTGTTCCCAGACTGTGCAGTGCAGTTCATAGATCCAGTCTGGGAACAACTGGTTTTAACTAACTTTTGAACAACTGGTTTCAACTAACTTTTGGTTTGAACTGCACTGCACAGTCTGGGAACAACTGGTTTCAACTAACTTTTGGTTTGAACTGCACTGCACAGTCTGGGAACAACTGGTTTCAACTAACTTTTGAACAACTGGTTTCAACTAACTTTTGGCTTGAACTGCACTGCACAGTCTGGGAACAACTGGTTTCAACTAACTTTTGGTTTGAACTGCACTGCACAGTCTGGGAACAACTGGTTTCAATTAACTTTTGGTTTGAACTGCACTGCACAGTCTGGGAACAACTGGTTTCAACTAACTTTTGAACAACTGGTTTCAACTAACTTTTGGTTTGAACTGCACTGCACAGTCTGGGAACAACTGGTTTCAACTAACTTTTGGCTTGAACTGCACTGCACAGTCTGGGAACAACTGGATCTATGAACTATGAACTATGAATCATATGGTGGAATGATTTACAGACAATCCAAGATTTAGAAACAGTTTCAAAAAATTCATAAGCAAAAAATAAACATGATTACAAAATGATAAATAATATTATGGATTATATTTGCATGCATGAGCCACATTATAGTTATGAATAATTATTCACCGTTTTTATAATTCGTGACATTTTTGCATTATACCAAATATTATGAATATAGTAACTAGGGTCTGTAAATTAGTGGAGAGAATTATTAATGATGTTTTGACTTCGAATTCGCGGTTTAAACCTCTCTTTTGTATATTTTAAAATGTACTTTTTATTACATAACATTTGGTGAGGTGCGAGTAAATTTTAATTCTGAAAATGCGGCCCCAAGAAAAAAAAGTTTGAGACCCATTGGTTTAAACGGAGATCTGGGGGATTTATGATAAAAGAAATTAATACTAATAAAAGACTGCAAACAGTGAATTACAATCTAGTGTATGTTTATATTGATTATATTGGAATGTGTGGATAGTGTAGCGAGCATCAGCGCGAAAAGTGGAATAGGAGAGCTGAACCCAAATTCAAGCTAAGCTATTTACATTTTCTTCGGCAAAAAAGCCCTTCGGAAAAGTATGAATTCATTTCCCCTCCGTCCGGTTGTGGGTTAAATAGCAGGGTAAACTAGGCTCCCTTGCAAAGTATCTCAGAAAAGAAAACCTCTAGATTTTAAACCGCAAAATAGAGAACGGAAAACCAGTCCAGCCTTTTTCTCAATGATACACGGGTTCTTCAGATAATAGATAAAAAAGCATCTGTGGAAAGCCATCACAACCTACGTTCTGAATAAAACATGTCATGTTAATCAATATTAGACTATGTTTATGTAAATGATACAAAAATAAAGAAAAGAAACATTCAGTAATAACAAATAAAAATCAATGCTTCCAATAAATTATTGAGTTCTTTCGGTGACTGGCGTGTGTATACACTGCTTATATACAACACGTTAAAATTTCCCTTCTCCCTATTCCATGCGCCTATGGCTTAGGGAGTAGCGACTCGACTACCACCAAATTGGTCGAGTTTCGATCCCGACCAGAGGTGGATGTGTCTAGCCACAATGATGAGCTGTGATACAGCGAAACAGGCTTGTATGTCGATGACTAATATATATATATATTAATATATATATATATATATATATATATATATATATATATATATTACGGAAATTAACGAATTTTAACGAAACTTGGTTATAAACAACCGATAAATTTTTAATCATATCGCCCCAATCAAGGCGGTAATGCCACTGAAGCGCAGGGGGCTACGTAAGAATTGAGGATGAGGAAGAGGAAAAAAAATGAAAGAAAAGAGTGAAAAGATTGGAAAATAAAAAGCCGGAAACCACATCCTAAACAGAGAACAAGGGATGAGACTCTACATCTGTTCAATAGACGTGGGTGGAGTGTGAACCGGGCGATAGTTTAGTATATCTACTTTAATATATTCAGAAATTATAACATGGATATGTTATATCACTACAAAAGTAGCTATTTTGTTTCGACACTTCTTGTGTCTTATCAAGTGATGAGGTTTATTTCAAGTTGAAGGCTTACGGAATATTATTCTATCCATACGTACCCTATACTTCAGATTAAAGCGAGATTATCTTCAGGGGTGTGAGTTATGGGAACAAAAAATAACGGCAAAATTGTGTTACTAAAAATTACTGTAAATTTTTTGTCTGCTTCAATATAACGGTTCACAAATTGATCTTGGAAAGAGATTGAAAGTATTTGGGTACTTTGATAAATGAATGATAATAACATCTGTCAACGTTACAACTCATTTCTGGCATCTTTCAGTTATAATACGCAAAAGAATATCCGTGAGTATGAACAGATTTTATTAAAAATAAGCAGACACAATTTTTGCAATTTATTTAATCTGGCATGTCTAAAATAAACACACACACACACACACATACACACACACACACACACACACACACACACACACACACACACACATATATATATATATATGTGTGTGTGTGTGTGTGTGTATAACAAGCACTTTATACCAAAAACATAAATACTGATTTAAATAGGTAAGAAGGCATTTTTTCTTTACCTTCAGGATCCTTTCAGCCCAACTCTTCTTCAGATTAATCATTTTTCTGTTCCGTCAAACATCTCCGTTAACGGTACCTTCTGAAGAAGTGCTGGCCTGGAAGGATACTAAAGACTAAGAAAATTGCCTTCTTACCTATTCAAATCTGTATATATATATATATATATATAAATATATATATAATTTCAAGCAAGGCAATAAAGCCACTAAGACACAAGGAGTTACTGCGTGTTAGAGAAAGAAAGTAACTCTATTAAGGGGAGAGAACAATAAAAGAATAGGAATAAAAAAAACAGAAAATAATGATTAACATTGCATTTTATGTTTTGAAGATCAAAGTCGACTGGGAAGCAAGAACTCGTAGGAGAGTTCCAAAAGCGTGATGAGGGAAAAGCAAAGGAATCAAAAGTAGGGTAACGAAATTAATTTGTGGTAATAAGGACCCTTAATCATAGCATTGAAATCGACCCTACCAGACTACAATTTAACAAAAAATAAAAATTCCACAAAATCCAACAAAATGTGTGTTCGTATCAAGTACACAAGTGGTATATGGTCTTAAAATATTAAAAATAAAATAAATGAAAAATGTTTACTCCTACTAATAGGAGCCCGGACTCAGTGAATTAATATAAATTATATACTTTTTAATATCATAATCCTTCAAAACATAGTTGGTCATGACTCTCCATAAACTCCTTTTATTTATTATCTGTGAAATATCTTGGAAAAGAGACTGAAGTAGATTCCTTTTGACTTATAACATGGTTTTAAATTTAGTGCTTTCTCTCTGAATAGTTGCCACTCAGAACTAAAATAAGTAGTCTACACTGTTATTTTACTTCTTTTTTTGTTTTTTAAAAGTTTTCAACAATGAAAGTAACTCTTTAATAACCGTGTGAGCATTTTGTGCATCGACCTGCTTTTACAGCCCAAGCAAATCAATACTGCTACTGGTGCGCAACGAGAGGATGGCAGAAAAGAAAACAATATAGGTGATGTTTTAGAAAGGTTAAGAGAGAGGTGAAAGTCACGGAGATAGCAGTTGGCGTTGCATTTAAACTTTTGGAGATTGTAACCATCAAGGAAGCAACCATGGGAAAGAGAATTCCTCAGGCGGGAAGTGCGAAGAAAGAAACTGATTGAGTAGAATTGATGGTTACATTTGCCTATTTAGACGCCAATCTAGTAGCACAGATAAACTGACGAGGGCGGGGCATCATGGAATAAATATTGGTAGACCAGAAGCCGTGAAAATACTTGTAGAAAAGACGGAAGGAAGTTGTCGATGAGGAAGTGGCTAAAGGCGAGCAGACAAATCGGAACCAATTACACCGCAGATCTTCCTTTGGATTTTGTCGAGAACTCCGAATTGAACATAGGAGCACCAAACCAGATATGGCAACAATATTCAATATTAAATATTAAATCAAATCTCTGGCAACAGTAGCCCAGATCTCAAGTATTTATAACAACTATTGACTTTATAACCAGATATTTATATAAGAATTAATTCTTACGTGCCTTTCATTATGTATGTGCATTCTTTTAATTTATGGTGCTTTACTGTGAGGCTTGGGAGTGTGCAATAATCGATGTCAATACAAACCCACTTGGTCACGTTCAGTCTAAAAATATTTGCCGGTGCCTAGCTTCCATGCCTCCTATCATGTGTACGTCGATTTTTTTCACTATTATTTTAGAAAATCATCTATGCACTCATTATAAAAGCTGAAGTTTGATGCTCAGTTTTAAAGATCGCTTGAAACAAATGCCGAAATACTCAATTTCTGAGGGGTTTTGATTTTGAAATGATTTCGAAATGTTACTATCTCAGGAATAAATCTAAATAAAGTTGATATCTTTTGTATTAGATACATTAAAAGGAAAATATATTAAAACCAGAATTCTAATTATGAATCACCTCAAACAAAATATGCCTTTTTGACCGTATTTCATGAGTAGAAACTGTGTGAAAATTGTACAATATTTCAGAAAAGGCTACTCAATGAATAATATTTGTTAGATCATAATTAATAATTTGCAGCCAGAATGAAGCAGCGCATAGCATCCCGTAAGTTCGGTTCCAAAGACTACTGGAGGCTCTGTAAAAGTGTACTAAACAATAGCAAACCTCCAATCCTCCCTCTAATCAACGAATTTGAGGTCCTTACCTCTACAACAGACAAGGATGAGCGCTTTGCTCGCAGATTCTCCACCAACTCGACACTAGACTCTTCTGAAGTATCTGTACCCGATTTCCCACCCTGAACTGAGGCCCAATTGACTGACATCCACATTGCTCCCTCGGTAGTCTCTAACATAATTTCAAAGCTTGATCACCGTAAAGCGAGCGGCGGCGACGAAATCCCAGTCATTGTCCTGAAAAAATGTTCCCCTGAACTCTCCACTGTTCTCTTCAAACTCTATAACTACTGCCTCTCTGCTACTTTCTTTCCTGGAAGTCTTCTTACGTAGTTCCAATATATAAAAACACTGGTGAACCCCCTAACCCCTCTAATTATCGCCCTATCAGCCTCCTACCGATTTTTGGCAAAGTGTTCGACGCCATCATCAACGCTGAGGTGGTTCAACATCTCACAGCCCACAGACTATTCTCTGACAAACAGTATGGTTTCCGCTTCACCAGGTCTACTGCTGATATGCTCACGACCATCACTGAGTAGTGAGTATATACACCAGGCTCTGGACAAGAACGGCGAAGCCCGAACTGTTGCTCTAGATATTTCCAAAGCGTTTGACAGAGTCTGGCATGCTACCCTTCTACGCAAGCTGCGAGTTTATGGTAAACTGGACCTTATTCAGTCATTCGTTTCAAATCACACAATGAAGGTAGTACTGAAAGGATATGCCTCCCAATACTATCATACGAACGCGGGTGTCTCTCAAGGCTCTATTCTAGGTCCTATGCTTTTCCTTATCTACATTAACGATTTCCCAGATGTAATAAAATCCCAAGTAGGTATATACGATGACGACACTACGGTTTACTCTCGCATCGATCAAAAACCTGCTGAAGCTGACAAAGCAAACCTCGCTGCCAAGCTTGAAAAGAACCTCCGATCCGTGGCGGATTGGGGTAAGAAATGGCTCGTAAATTTTAATGCTTCCAAAACGAAGCTGCTATCTATTAACCATCGCTCGTACCCCCCATTAGCATGGATCAGGCTAGTTTCCCTAAAAGCAAAACACTGCGCCTCTACGGTTTAACTCTCACAACAGATTTCAAGTAGAATGACTATGTAGAATCCATAACTAAATTCGCTGGTAAGAAAATCGGTTCTCTGTGTAGGGCCAGGAAGTTTTTTCCGCCTAAAACAATCCTGCACATGTATAAATCTACTATCCGCCCGTGCATTGAATACTGCTGCCATATCTGGTCGGGTGCTCCTGCTACCCACCTAGGTGTCCTTGACAAAATCCAATGGAGAATCTGTCATGTGATAAATCCCGACTTGGCAGCTCGAATACAGTCACTTTCTCACCGGCACAATGTGGCTTCCCTGTGTCTCTTCTACAAATACTTTCACGGCTTCTGCTCCGATGAACTTAGCTCACTGGTGCCCCCTATATATAAATTTACTCGAGCACAAGATTAGCAACTAGGTCCCACCCTTTTACTGTGAAACTAATAAACGCAAATTCTACTCCAGCAGCTTCTTTTCTCGCACTTCCCACCTGTGGAATCCCCTTCCATTTACTTGCTTTCCCAACAGCTATAATATCCAAGAATTTAAATGTAAAATCAATAGTTTATCTCCTGTCTCACTAACCTGCATCCTCTCTCTCTCATGCTCCTTTCTCCGTCCACTACACTCTCATGAGTATTCTCCTCCTTCTCTTACCCACTTCCTGAAACACCCTATAATCTGTGACTCTTTCTCATAACTTTCCTCCTATGTAACCCCCTGCAAAACAGTGGCAATAAAATGCCTTGTTTGGGGCGATATGATTACAAAAAAAATAAAAAATAAGAAAAGAATATACATAAACGTGTATATAACACTATAATACTGCTGAGCACAAATTATAAGGCAAATGTATTAAATTTGCATTGTTTACTGAAAATTACACTAAAACTATTGCCCTGTATAATATATGCGTTGTTTTAGATCTTTGGAACTTAAGTCTAGAGGAGCTTTCGCCGACTTGATCCACCTGATCATTTTCTGAGAGTAGCTGGTGTGTTGATATAGGATTTTGTAAGAGTCAGTCAGTCAGGTAAGTTCCATACGTGATACACGCTTGGTTGCCATTACTTTCTGCTGTAGACTGGTTACCAACTACGGCCATAGAACCCAATATTTCCTGTTATTTAACCCATAAAAGAGGGAGAAGCGGTAGATTAATACTTTTCCCGAGAGTATATGCGCGTAAGTGAATGCATAAAATTTAACTGGAATTCGAACACGACTCTCCAATTTCTCGTTCCGGTCCGATATCCACTGAAAAAAATGCTGTCTATTCATATTCATCCAGGAATTTGTTTGTTCTGTTCTTCCATCTTTTTAAAGAGTTTTCTTGCATTCGGTAACCTCTTCGGGATTTTGAACCAAATCATTTATTTAATTTATAAGAACAGATATTTTTTCATTCTTCTTTCCATATTTAAGTTAGTTAACTCGTATCAGTTCTCGTAAACCTATACAAACTTTTGCGTTGCTTGTTCATTTCTCATATGTTTGTTCTACAACCAGGAAAAAAAAGAAAAGAAAAAAAACAGCACAGTCTGTCTACCCAAAATAATAGACAAATAAAAAAAAGATACAACGGAATGTACTTCCTACAATATCAGCACAGTCTTTAAAATTAGTTAAACCCTTCCTAAACCAGGATAGTCGTCTCAGATGAGATCATGACTTAGAAATGTTTTTCTATAGACTCAAGTATAAATCTTATCCATGTTTACCTATACATTTTAGTATAAACTCGACCACAATGCTTATCAGTGGTGATTTTCTAAGCGTGCCTTAGATGTAGCGCAATGCCGAAACTATGAAGGCACCGAATGAGGATCAAACTCACCACTAAGCCATAATCTTTTAGCGAGACAAGCTAAACCATTATACCGCGTCGATGTTCCCCCACATTGTTTACTTATGGTGATTCTCTGAGCTGAGCTTAGGTATGACACAAGGCCGAATGTATGGGACACCCAGTGAGGATCGTACTCATAATTTAATTGTAATGATTCTATCAAGACAAGCTTGCTAACCATTACACTATGTCAATATGCTTAAAATAATTTTCTGAATGTAGCCTAGATTTGACGCAAAGCCGAAAGTATGGGGTATTCAATGAGGATCGAACTCTCTACTCAGTCAATGTTTCCCCACAATATTTACCTATGGGCTCAAATATAAACACGACAAATATTCCGCTGCTGTGGACGTACTTATACGTCTTTCCGAATGTTATATATCCTACTGCCGACGTATATGTACGTTTTCAAGTCGTCTGTACCTAATGTTTCTGCTATAAATGCACTAGCGCGTAGCACTATTTCCAAACCAGCGTAGATATATAGTCGCATCCTATCCATTTTTATTTCTGGTGTATTTTTTATGTTGTGTTGTCTGTGTGGCAGATCGAAATCAATATGGTGGCGCCCACGAAAAATCGTCGTTAGAATGTAAATGCTCAACAAATAGGTGCATTTTTATTTTCATCCCAAAATAAAGACAGCTAAGCAACAACGAAAAAGTTTTAAATATTCTGCGACTTCTGCTAGTCCGTACGTCACACCCTCTTAAATGGCCATACATTGACCGATTGAAACCAAACTTTGGGGACAAGTGCAAACAGATGAGGGGCTTACAAGCAACAGTTGGTTTTACTAGGGTGTGTAGCTTAGTACAATACATTTTCATTGATGTTCTTTTTTTGGAGGGGGGTGAAAATTAAAAGTTAGAAGTTTTATTATTTAAAAATCAATTAGATGATTAAAATAACAAGCATTTAATAAAAATGCAATATTGTTTTTGTATATCTTTTCTTTCGATATTTATTTATAGAAGAATCCAGTTCCCTCTGCGTTTGAAAGAACTATAAACAAATCACAAGATCAATAACTTAAAATGTTGTAATTTGGCTCCAGAAATAACTATTTACTCACCCCAATTGTATGTTGCATGCTCAAGCGTAAGAAATCCTAAGAACTTTTCTTTGCTGTTAAAAAGAAAAAAATGAAATTTTCTTAAAAATTATTGTTTACAATGAAATCCTAAAAAATTGAATTAAAGAAATTATTAAACTGCGAAGTAAGTTATTTTTTTTTATTTTTCCAAACAATTCAACTTATTCAAATTTCATCGCGATATTGAACGAAACATGAATAAATAAATCTTCATTTAAAATGCTAGCGATAACTTCAACAATATTAGATACTGTGAGTATTCCAACACGTGTGAGCCTGTTGCAAAAAAATTATAGTAATAAAAAATAAACTAATTTAAACATTTATTAACCTTATAACGACTGATATGAAATTCCACCAACCAATCGTTACACGGTGTTGTATATTTGTGGCCTCAAGCTATTTTGCAGATTTATCATTCAAGTATTTTAGGTTGTAGAACTTAATTCTAGAGTATTTATTTAGACTATGTATTTGATGGCTATGGTACTTATATTACATAAATGGTGCAGTTTGAAATACCATGAAAGTTAAACGCATTGACAAACACCTGATACAGGTGGATGGCACAACAGCCGAAACGGTTTGATAACAACAGGTATGAGTACAATAGGCGGCATGTAATTACTGATTACTTCTCATGCCAGAAAATATGACAGAAATTAATTCTAGAGCAAGCTATATTTCTTTTATGATATCGTATCAATAACAATTCTCAGCATCCTTCTGTCGAACCACATTTCTATTGCCACAAGTTTTACCTTCATCTGCGAGGAGATTGTTCAGCATTTACTACCATATAAAGGATCGATATTCAATAAAAGTTCAGAACTTTTTTTTGTTGTTTCTAAATAAATTTTCCTACTTCTTAATGCTTTTCTTAGCTTTTGGAAGGCATAATATGGACTGAACGTGAGAGTAACGACGAATTTTTAAAGAAAATAGAAACAGAAAAGAAATTTATACTTAGAATTCGGTTGAAATTTTAAGAGTATATAATAAAGAAAGATGGTTTGGAATATTGAACACTCACAGAACATTGAAGGTAGAAAGACATTGTTAAACAACAAATAACAGAATGGAGACAAAGAGAACGAGCAAAAATACAAACTTTATTTAAAGCTACGAAGACAGGAAGTTGTAGAGAGCCATGATCGCCCACATCCTGAAGGGACACTTCACATAAAAGAAAAGGTATCAGTGATAATATCGACTTAATTCTGCTTAACATTGGTCGATTTTACTCTCTATCTAGGGAATAATACAAGTAGGTTGCGGTTTCATAATGATTCTGGTCCGTGTCTTGGCTTCAGAGTTTTCTGTCCATTGACGTCATGCTTGCAGGAAAGCTTTACTTTTGCCAATTCTAATCTTGACATGTCACAGGAAGGAAAACGCGTAAGATACGATGGGATGTAGACGCATCGGCAACATCCTTAATCCATAAGCGTATACATTGCGTGAGATTTATCCGTTGATCCGATGAAAAGAAATCAGTCCTACAGAACAAATCAATCTTCTTGGTTTGGGCACTTTCTAAATGTATGCACCCATATTATATGAGTGCAAAAGTTTCCAGCGTTATTCATTTATTTATGAAGTTGTAAATTTGCATACTTTATTTTTTTCCTGGAATTTTTTTTACTCAATTTTTCAACATCTGTCTATATTTCCGAGAGGAAGTCAGTTAGTCAGTTAATGCCATACGGGATACACGCTTGCGCGATCATATCTCGATAGGCACATGGCTGACTGGGCAAAACATTTTCCTGTAGTAGGTTGCCATTACTTTCTGCGGTAGACTGGTTGCCAACCAAGGCAATAGAACCCAGTATATCCTGCTATTTAACCCATAGCTGCGGGAGAATCGAGGGATTCATACCTTTTCTAAGGGTATTTGCGCGTATGTGAATGTATCGAATTCAACTGGAATTTGAACCCAGCTCTCCGATTTCTCGGTTCGAGCAGATATCCACTGCACCACAACCACTATTTATATTGTTCGGTCTGTTATCTTCATCTTTATTGCCATATCCATAACGTTCCGACCTTCTTCGGAATCTGTCTATATTTCTGATATGAGGTATTTTAACTATTAAAACTATATTGTTCTTTCTGTTGGTCTCATCTTTATTGTTTTATTTACGACGTTTTGGTCGTCGTACGCTCGGGCCTTCTGGATCTGTCTATATTTCTGAGATGAGGCATTATAACTGTTATCACTATTTACATAGTTCGGTCTGTTGTCCTAATCTTTATTGCCATATTCACAACGTTCCGGCCTTCTTCAGGATTTGTCTATATTTCTGAGATGAGGTATTATAACTATTAACACTATTTACATTGTTCGAACTTTGTCCTCATTTTTATTGTCATATCCACGACATTTTATTTCTTTCATCTAAGTCAGTCAGTTAAGTGCCATACGTGATCCACGCTTTGGGCGACCATGTCTCGAAAGAGACATGACTGACTGGGCAGAAGATTATCCAGCAGTAGGTTACCATTGCTTTCTGCGGTAGACTGGTTGCCAGCTAAGTCTATAGAACCCAAACTGTCCTATTATTTAATCCATAACCGGAGGGAAGAGACGGATTAATACCTTTCCCAAGGGTATTTGTGCGTAAGTGAATGCAAGGAATTCAACTGAAATTCGAACTCGGCACCCCGATCTCTCGTTCTGAGTCGATATCCACTGCACCACAACGCACATCCTTTCATCTAAATAGATTGTTCTAATTCCGCGTAACATGCCTTTTCTGAATATCTCAGTTTTAGTTAATATTCTTTAGTAACTCAACACAAGTTTTGTTTACTTGTGTTGTTATCTCACAACTCTTGGTGTCAAGTCACTAGATTACCTCAACCAACGATTTTATTCATTGAGGCCACGTGCCCTTGGAGACATCAGTGAATTTCGAAATTCCAACGTAAAAACACCTGAATAAGGCCGGTGCGTACAACGACCGAAACGTCGTGAATATGACAAAGATGAAGACAACAATGTAGATAGTGTACATACTCATTTCTTCATATATTATTTTTATACCTAAATTTTCTATTCTTCTTTCTACCAATTCGAACATTTTTTTCGTTCTTTCTCCTTCTTTCCCTCTTTCTCATTGTCTATGCCTACACTTTCCTCCCCTCTCGCTTTCTTTCGGGATTTTTTCCTTTTATCTCGATTTGTTTCCTTATTTCTTATCTTCCTTCTCGATTTCTGTCTGTCCTTATTTTTTTCTTACTTTCTAAGTTTCTTTTTTCCTCCTCTTTCCATCTCATCGCGTATGCATATATTTGTCTTTCTGTCGTTTTTTTCGTTCCCCCCCCCCGTTTCTTTCTTTCTCTTCAAATTTTTTGTTTCCATATCTTTTTCTGAAAATATTCTATAATTATTCATTTTTCTTGCTTTCTTCATTTCTTTTCCTTCATTTTTCTTTCGTTTAATCTCAGTATTTCCTTCTCAGTTTCATACGTTTTTTATATTTTTTATTTGTTTCTTTCTGAATTTCATTCTTAGTATTCATACTTTTCATTTTTTCTGTCAGAATTTTTTTCTCTATTTGTTTTTTTTCTCTTATATTTGAATTCTATTTTTCACTTCTTGTAATTTCCTTCTACCTATTTTTCCTTTTCATTAATTTTTTATTAATTTAGATGATAATTCACTTTTGTCATATTTTTATTCATTTAAGAACATTTTTCATTCTTCTTACACGTTTAATCTTTCTATATTTCGGAGACGAGGTATTGTAATTATTTGCAGTATTTATACTGTTCGGACTGTTGTCCTCATCTTTGTTGTCATATTTTCGATGTTTCAGCCGTTGTACACTCTGGGCTTCTTCAGATTATTGGAATTTCAAACTGAACTTTTTATTCGTCAACCGGGTTAAATTTTTTTTCTATGCGGGATGCCTCTTCCAGCTATTAAGAAGAAGGCCTGAGCATACAACGACTGAAACGTCATGAATATGAAAACAGAGATAAGGACAACAGTCCGAAAAATGTAAATAGTGTAAATAACTGCTCGTTTTACTTTGTTTACATACACTCAGCCATTGTTTTTTGTTCTTTTTAAACGACTGCTTTAAAATATTATTTTCTTCTCATATTTTCCATTTTTTAAAGTATTATTTTTTAATTTAAGCTCCCATTGTGTCATTTTAGCTGCTTATTTCTTTGTTTTAAATTCTTCTCTTCCTTGTTTCTTAAAATTTTTAATTTCTTTTTTCTTGTTTTGTTAATTTCTTCATTTTCCACCTTCCTCTTCTTTCTCCTCGCCCCCGTCATTCTGTTCTTTCTCAGTGTACAGTTCTGTTCCACCTGTGTGTGCCGATATCCCCACAGCACACTTCAAAACTTAGGTGAATAGACTGGAGATGAGCTATGTAGGTCATAAGTAGAGCAAAGCACTGAAACTTCTCTACTAGAATCCCAGCGCATGTAAATATAGAAATTGCACAGTATTCACTATCAAAATATGTAATTCTATATCAACGCGTGGCTGTTACGATTAAAAAGAACAAGAAAAGGCGAATTAAACAAATAAATAAATATAAATGATGCCAATAAGAATTGTTCTTCTCAGAAAAGAAGACATAATCAAGCGAGAGTAATGGTACTTTTTTGTCATATGTAGATTTTTTTCTCTCCCTGGGTCTCTCATTAGATCTGTCAGAATTGTCAGTATACTGTTTTTGTTTTTGACAAATTTTCATATTTTCTGTCTTGCCAGCCACAACAGGTATAATTCTTTTTTTTTTTTTTTATAAGGAGATCACCTTGAAGTTCAAATCTAAGTCTAGTTCGTTACATTCATTTACGTGCAAATACCCTTGGGAAAGAAATTAATTCATATATTCTCTTCCCGGATTAAATAACAGGACGGACTGGGTCGTAAACACTGGTTGGCGATCAGTCTACTTCGCTTGCTGCGAGAATTCTTTTGCCAAGTTAATCACAAATTGAAAAGGGATATTATGATCGCACAAGCGTGTATCCAAGAGATAAGAGATCCAAATAGCAAGCAGAGTAGGTTCTATAGCCTTAGGTGGCAACTGATCTAGAAGGATAACTCTAAATTCAAAACCTGCAACCGTGGGTAACTAGCCTAACCAACCTGCAATCGGAAAAGTATAGTGAATAAGGCTATACCCTTGAAGATATGGTCAGTCAATCAGTTTTAGTGAACTTTCATTGGCACCTCTGATTGAGTCCCATTTGAATACTTCAAGATATTTATACCAGTCCTGTGTTATTAATACGCCTAATGTCTTATTATCTCATGTCAATTCCAATTATTAAAGTTGCTCCCTGCACATTACTAACACTGTGCGATAAATTCATTTCAGTCATCACAGAAATTTTTAGCTTTTTTAACCAGTCTCTTGAGTTTTTTAATTATTGGAAAATAATTCAAGGACTGTTCTACCATACAGAAGAAAATGGAAAATAGCAAGACATACTGGGTCCTATAGCCTTGAGTGGCAACCAGTCTAAGAAAAGGATAACTCTAAATTCAAAACATCCAACTACGAGTTAAATAGTCTTACCAACTTGTAATTAGCCAAGCGTATTGAGTATGGCTATACCCTTGAAGACATGGTCTACCAGAGCGAGGTTCGTCCAAGCAGTGAGAAGGCTCTGGACCTATTCTAATGAACTTTCACTCCTGGTACTATGGTAACCTTGTGCTCTCGTTTCCATTGTTTGTCTTTGCTGTCATTCCTCTTTATTCCTCTTTTATAGCTGAAGGAGGATAAATGAGAATGAATAGAAGCTTATGTTACACCAATCTTCTAAGAATGGTCTGCCTGCTTGGCTAAAAAAAACAAATCCCCATTCCAAATTCTGTCTTATCTTGACACAAAAATCTACCCCGTGTAGCCATAGTAAATAAACAAATAGTTCAACCACTAAGCAAGACATCTTTCTTTATTTATAATTTTTACAATTATTTTTATTTTTCGAGTTTAAAATAACCCCACTTCACTACAATATTATACGAGGGGGTACTGAAAGTTTCTCGGCTTGACAAAATTTCTAAAATCTGATCAGTGACCAAATATCAGAATCTATCATGAATCACATCTAATTATTTTATACTAGACCCAAATACAAGGCCCAGGAACCACTCAAGGTAGAAGGTTGTATGGGTATAAGAGAAGGAAATAATAAATACATATTATGAGGATATGTCGGATAGATAATAAAGAGAGTCTGTTCCACAAAGTAACAGTTCTTAAAGATCTTCCTTTGCAAATAGAATGCGAAGAGAATCAGATTCATTCAACCTACTGTATGTGACGTGGTGGGTCTTAGGTATAAAGATCTTAACTGCTGGTACCAAAGAAAATATTTGTCTGAACATTTACTAAGGAAATAACGATCGGAGTAAGAGACTAGCAATGTAGGTTTGTGAGAAAGGAGGTTATAGGAGAAATATGAACAGCAGTACTATGCTATACAATCTTCCAAATGCTGAGAATTGTTTTAATTGCCTAAAAATTTCTTCATTTTAACTCCTGGTTTTACCTTTACGCGAACACCTATCTCGTGTATTAATGTGAAATATGCAAGTGTTTCAATGTACACGGGAACAAACCATCTTTTTTGTATTCCATTAGTAAGGAAGAGGTTCCACTCACACAACTTCTTTCAAAGAACTGTTACTTTGTGAAACCAACTTCCCAGAGGATGTTTTCGTCATTACAACAATCTTAACCTAAGCGAGTTAACTGGTCTCTTCCTTAAAGATCCTCATAAACTGTACTTCTTACCCACTCCTTTTACGCTCATAGAACAATTTCATTCATTAACACTTTACCCTGAGTGGCTTTGGAACCTTGGGATATGCGTTGTGGTGCAGTGAATACCGACTCGGAACGACACTTCGGAGAGCCGAGTTCGAATTCTAGTTGAATTCCTTGCATTCACTTACGCACAAATACCCTTGGGAAAGGTATTAATCCGTCTCTTCCCTCCAGTTATGGGTTAAATAATAGGACAGATTGGGTTCTATAAACTTGGTTAGCAACCAGTCTATCGCAGAAAGCAATGGCAACCTACTGCGGGATAACCTTCTGCCCAGTCAGTCATGTCTCTTTCGAAACATGATCGCCCAAAGCGTGAATCACGTATGGCACTTAACTGACTGACTGGGTAAAGATTTAATTGAAGAGGTTCTGTCAAGTTATATATATATTTTTTTTTTTTGATAATTGCAACTCAAGCAAGATGACAATTCGACTAGAATGCAGGGAGTTACAGGGAGTGAAAATGAAAAAAAAAATAGAAGTTTAAAGAAAACAACAACGGATTGAGGAGAGGACACAAAACGGGGTTCAGTACGACAGAAAGGCGATTGGCGTTGCATTTAATTTAATGAATTTTTTTTTATCAGGAAATAAGTACACGGAAGCGAGTTTCGCAGGTGTAAAATACGAGAAAAGAAACTGTTAAAGTAGAAGTGGTTTTTGCATCGAGCTAGTTCAACAGTAAAGCATTGATACGAAGTTGCCAATCTAGCAGAACACTTATATTTATGTAGTCAGAACACCATGGAAAATATCATCAGAGCAGATTTCATGAAAATATCTTTAGAAAAGAAAAAAAGGAAGCTAAGCTACGTCGGTATGAAAATGAGAGATTCCTGGTCAGGACCGATTACATTACAGATCCTTCTTTGGATTTTGTCAAGAGCCTCCAGTTATACAGCAGGAGAACCAGACCAAATATGGCAACAGTATTCAATGCACGGAAGAATGAGAGATTTATAAATGTGCAAGATGGATTCTGACGAGGAAGATTTTCTAGCACGACACAGTGACCCAACTATATTCAATGCACGCAAGAATGGTAGATTTATATATGTTCCAGATAGAGTCTGACGAGAAAGATTTTCTGGTATGATCCAGAGAAACAACTTTCCTTGGAGTAGACGTAGCAATACCTAAAAAACCATCATTTGAAATCCTTGATTCGAACAGCTACCTAGTGTTACTAGTAGTAATTATGCAACTATTACAGCCACTAATCAGGCCATTCTCGGTCTTTGTAAATTTAATTTCAGATTGTTTACTTGTGTGCTATGACGAATTCATACTTAAAATAAAGACTTCTTCATATTATTATACGAGTGGAGGCCCTGAAGATTTATGCCAGAATTCCTAAAACCTTACAAATAATTCAATTCTTCTTCTTTGTACCATGTCTCTTCGGGGCGTAGGTGATCATGGCCTTCTACATCTCCCTATACCTAGTGGCTTTTAGCACGCTTTCTCCTGTTACTTCACCCAAATCCCACTCTACCATCTATTTCTAGACCACATTAAGTATCTTACGCCTTGTTTTCTCTCTTTTTTTCTAACTGACCTGGGAGTATCAGATTCTACAAGTTCTCCTTCCTCATTACATGTCTGAGGAATTTCAGTTGTATTTTCCTGATGTTAAATATTATCTTTTCTTTCGTTTCTATCCTCTCCAAAAATACATTGTTGCTCGCATGTTCAGTCCATAGTATCCTTAGCATCCTTCTGGAGAACCACATTTCGGTTGCTTCAAGTCACACCTTCATCTTGAGGAGATTTCCAGCATTCACTGCCATATTTCACTTATCAGGAAATAAGTAAACGGAAGCGAGTTTCGCAGGTGTAAAATACGAGAAAAGAAACTGTTAAAGTAGAAGTAGTTTTTGCATCGAACTAGTTCAACAGTAAAGCATTGATACGAAGTTGCCAATCTAGCAGAACACTTACATTTATGTAGTCAGAACACCATGGAATTTCTAGCGAAATTTTCTTGTCTCGCAATACACAACTCAGTTTCTGGAATGCATCCTTGGCCATATCAATACGTATTCAGATCTCAGTGCCGCACTTTCTGTTTTCTGTTAGAAACCTTTCCAGGTATTTGAATTTCTGTACCTGCGTGATTTTAGTAACCCCCACTTGTATTTGGCTTTTTGGGATGCGCTTTTTGCTGAGGACCATGCATTCAGTTTTCTTATAGTTATTTCTATACCTTTATTTCCGCTTTATTCAGCTATCTTCTGTAAGAGGTCTTGTAGTTTACTTTCCGTGTCTGCTATCGGCATTGTATCATCTGCGCATCTTATAAGTTCAGGCTGCCAATGACAAATTCTGGCATGACTTCTAGGGCTTTCAGAACTATGCCGTTGTATAGGTTGAATAGATCCGGTGAGAAGACTCATCCTTGCCTTCCATCCATTTCTGTCTTTGTATATTTGCTGAACTCGTTTCCTTTCCGTATGCAGATTGTTTACTGCTAGCAGAGGCTCTAAATATCAGAGTTTATTTCCAAATCACTTCTTGTTCGAGCCAGAGTTTTTTCAGCACTCACCTAATAGTTTTCTCTTTCTCTCTTAACAGTCTTTTTATTAAATGACCTCCAAACACCTACCTTATAGTCTCGAACTTTTCTTTCGGAATATTATTGGTAGATTGATTATTCTGAGGAAAGTCATTAATTGCCGTCGTTTATTCTTCTCTCTATCATAATTTTCATTAGGTCTTCACTCATCAAACCAGTATCGTTTCTTACTACACTTCAATATCCAGTTATCTTCAGGAAAGGCTGTAGTCAGTAGAAATTTTTCGATCACAGACTGAATTCCCACTGAGGGACGCACATTCTGTTAACCAGCGCGATGAGCGATAGGTCATGATAAATTGGATTTATTAGTCAGATTTATAAGTACATTTCATTAATTAGTAGTGCATACAAATTGTGTGAGGTAATAAAATTTGTTGAATTTATACCATTACATCCTGACGGCATTACTTATCTGCCATCGACCACAGCCTTTCAAGCCAGTGCAAAAGATGGCCGACGCTTGTCTATCTATGCAACTGGAGAGCAACTGCACGTTACTAAAATTGGATTCTCTAAATTTGATGATACATAATCACATAAAATTATTAATGTGCTTATCGATTTTATACTTTTGTTTTATTCGAACCAGTAAACAGTTAATGTCTAGGCGTCTCTCGCTGAAGTCGATACAGATTCTGATCGAATACGGTCACGTGCGTAAAGTGTCACAATCACGTGTGGTCACTGTCCATACAGAGTCAGGATCGCATGTGATCATCGTCCATATAATGTCTGACCGTATGCATTGTTGATAAAGACTTTTGACCGCGATATTAAAAATGTACCTTTTCCCGATGTAATGTTTTCAATGTATTTTTGAGTTTCTGCAAAAGAAAAAATTTGCATACGATATATGAAATAACTTATTGCTTTTTTATTAGTTGAAAACGACGGAGGTGTTGAAAACGTGATTAATCTCAGTAGAAAGTGAACAAGATTTTATATTTTAGCTGGAAGCCTGCAAAACGATAACCACTTCCTGACTAACATTATTGAAAAGATTTGTTTTTATTTATATATATATTGGTTGGCCAGACGCGCTTGAATTTTTGACTGACTCAACCGAAATTGTTGTTTTTCTCGTGATTTACGCATCTAAACCGAAAACCCTTGACATTCCGAGACTTTTCTCCAGTACTTTCACGAAAAATAATTTTGTTTATTAAACTGTTATTTTTTTCTAAACTTTCCAATTTTATTTGTCAAAAAAAAGTTATTGTACGATGTGAATTTTTTCTGAACCGAAACCAATACACTCTATATTTAAAGACATATCACTTCAGATTGTAGGCGATTATTGCTCTTCACAGTTTCCTTTTCTTCATTATCTATGTCATTTCCTTAGACTGGCTAGCACCCAAAACTAGAGAGCTCAATATGCCCTATATAACTCATCACTGGGGGGAGGGGGTGAAGAGTAAGTGATTCATACCTTTTCCAAGGGCATTTATGTAAAAGTTAACGCTAGCAGATTCGGCTGGAATTTGAACTCGGCTCACTGGTCCCACTTTCCACACCAATAACTATTACGCTAACCCCACATACCATACCTCAATACTCTGTCTAAATGCCAAAATTATCAAACTTTAAACAAAATAACTGTAGATCATGCTCTGGAGATCAACCAGCACTCAAAATAAGCATTCTTAAAAACAGTTATACCAGTTTATTATACTTGTAAAATCCTTGATAGTCGCAACTTTAACATTACAAATGTAACTGTCTTAGCTTCTCTGTTAAATACAGCAATTTTTCTTACTCATATCTATTTATATCTATGGTCAGTATATTTATGAAATTTTGTACTTGCAAAATCTACATTTATACCTCGTTAAATTTCGTGTTTCTCTCTATTTTAGCACATTACGTTACGATTACCGTAACCCATCAGGGTCTTAGGAGCACCATATGGACTACAGCAGCGTGTGTCAAAGACAAGTGCCTGACGAAGACTATCCCACTTGAAGCTTAATTTGAATTCAGAGTTTTCCTTTTTTAAGACGTTTTGATGACTCAATGAAAGAGACCTAGTCTGTCGTGCTAGTTAATCCATTGATAACAGAGAAGAGATCCATTGATAACAGAGAAGAGATCCATTGATAACAGAGAAGAGATCCATTGATAACATTCACACGTGTATTTGTACGAAATTGAATGTAAAGAACCCTGATAGATTACGAACTCAGGTCGTCGTTTTCTCTTTCCATGTTTGTAACCGTTACACTTCCACTGATGTCTGTCTGTTTTATTAGTTTTAATCTATATTTTTAGTTTTGGTGATTTTTTTAGCTTCCGAAATCATCGTGAGATTTACTGGGAGATTTTAACATAAATTACCTCATGTATTTTTAAAAATCGATACTCAAAGTTTAATATTAGATTTTTTCATTTCATCATTTCACTCCAAGCAAGTTAATATCGACACTGAGACCTCAGATATTACTGGATGTTAGAGTCAGTCAGTTAAGTACCATACGTGATACACGTTTAGGTAATCTCTTCCCTCCAGTTATGGATTAAATAACAGGACAGATTGAGTTCTATAGCCTCGGCTGGCAATTAGTCTACTGAAGAAAGTAATGGCAACCTACTGCGGGATAATCTTCTGCCAAGTCAGTCATGTCTCATTTGAGTGTTAGAGAGTATGAATAAAAATAATATTAAGGAGAAAGAACAATAAAAGAACAAAAATTACGAATAAGATTTGACTCAGGAATAAGAAGCCGAAAGAGAGTCACATAAGCGAAAAGTGCAATAAAAGAAACTGTTAGCATAGAACTTACGGTTGCATCTAACCATTTCCATTGTGAAATGATGAGACTCTGCTGTCAATTTAGTACTGCGCGTAAATTCATCAAGAAAAAATATAACATGGAAGTATTTATAGTAATGGCAGAAGGGAAGCTCCATTACGACTGTGGGAAAGTGACAAAAGCCGAGATGCTAGATCAAGACCAATATTAATGTAGATTCTTTTTGAGATGTTATTAAGAATCTCTAAACATATAGGAGTAGCACTAGACCAAATTTGGCAGCAATACTGAAATCGAATGCGAGTGGTAGACTGATGAATAGACACGGAAGATTCAGACGAAAAAATTGTAAAATCAATACAGGGAAACAAATTTCCTCATAGCAAACATAGAAAATGATTTAATATAATCTTCCTTACTTCATGCCTTTATTCCAAGGAGGTGCAATGGGACACTCTCCTGGATGTTAGAATTTACCATTTTGATGGAAGATATAAAGTGTTCTCTCAGAGGATAAAAAAAGAGCAGTTTCGTTTTGGAGGCGTTAAAATTACTAACAAGTCATTTCTTGTCCCAGTTAACAACAGAACGTAGATCATTTTTGGGGTCAGCTGTCAATTTGACCTTATTGAACTGATGAGACTTACTACTGATACAGGTATAAATAGTTGTGATAGTCTAGATACCGATTTAAAAACTGATACCATTAGAAAAGTCGTTAAAAATTAGGACAACGATTTACTGAGAAATTTAGCATGATAATGCTTATATACTTTCTGAATGTGGATATTCATAGTCGTGAAACACAGGTTGACATTAATTGCTGTGATAATTAAAAATTTAATCTACTACTCAACAGTCTAAATTTTATTTTTTAATCGTTTCACCCTAAGCAAGGCGGTAATGCCACAAGTATATAGGGGTTGCAGGAGTGATAGCGAGAGAGAAGATTGAGTATTGAGGAAGGATAAAAAATGAAGATGTTTCAATAAGACAGAAGATGGCGATTTAGGTTTTATTTAAATTTTTGAATATTATTACAAGAGAAGCTAGTAAACAGAAAAGAGTTTCACACGTGATAAGTGCAAATAAAGAAACTGACGGAGTAGAACGGTTGCGTTTAAGTCTTTCAGAAGTAAAAGAAAAAACCTAGATGCCAATCTGGTAGCACGTTTAAATTTATGTAGTCGGGATACCAAGTTCGTCAGAGCAAATGTCATGGAAATATTTGTAGAAAAATCAAAAGAAAAACACGTCACGTCGGTAAGAAAGTGGCTGAAGTTGAGATGCCTTCTTTGGATTTTGTCAAGAATCTCAAGCTGTACATTAGAAGCACCCGGCCAGATGTTGCAATAGTATGCAATGCACAGGCGAATAAGAAGATTTGTAAATGTGCAAGATGGATTCTGACGAAACGTTTTTCTTGCACGGCACATTGACCCAACTTTCCTTGCATAAGATGCAGCTTGGATGAAGTTCACGAATATAAAACTAAAAAAATATGAAAATCTAAAATCAGAGCTGGTAAAAGAAGGGTATCATGTAATTATCAGAGCAGTGGAAATTGGAACAAGGGGTTTCATTGCAGGCACTCTGTACAAATTTATGGGCCAAATTGGAATCATCGGGCGTAATAGGGTCAAAAGGATAAAACGCCTAATAAAAGTAACTGAAATTGTTCTATGTGGATATGGAAAAAATATTCCTTGGAGCGTTTCTGAGAACATGACGATATGACATGACTGATCGTGAATGCGTAATGAGGTTCACGTTGTATTCTCAGAACTTGAGGTTTGCTGTTTTTTGTTGTTGTTGTTTCATTTTTATTTATTTTTTTTTTTTTTCGTAAATCTAATTTTGCCGTTAGCCATTTGAACTAGTATATCTGCAATACACTAGTGTGTCGTTATAATAGAGCCTCACATCAGTGAGCGGGGCCGGTGTGCAAGTAAAACCGTTGAGAGGAAGGCCCGAAACGGTGCACATTTTCTCCTAATGACCCCAAATTAATTTAAATATAAATTCGAGAGGAACACATTCAAATAAATTCAATGAAATCATATGCCGGTGGAAATGTCATTGGTGTGAAGAGCATTATACATTCAGCTCGCTTCAGGTGAGTTTCAATCGCTCTCCAGTAATTTCCTTCTTCCCTCTTCAAGCCAGTGGAAAACGATGTTAAAGAGAAAATAAACAAAGCAACGAACATTTTCTGAGATGTTTTACTATGGTAAGGCAATACTAATGGTAGCAACGTAAGACAAGGGCGTCTATTCCCACCGGATTCATTCCACATTTATAGTGAGACTGAATAAGAGGATTGAATATCCTACTGGATTGATTATAGCTGGGTACAATGTTAACATAGGATACGCATATGACACCGTGTTGATGGCAGGAACAGGAAGAAAACTACAGGGCCTCCGAATGAAAGGAGTAAAGAGAAAGTGAGAAGAAAGGACAGAATGTATGCTTGTTTTTTTTTGTTTTGTTTTTGTTTTTGATTTTTGTTTCACGGCATATAAACGTCATTATGTCATTTAATGCCGAAATTTAATTTTCATGGGAGTTTTTAAAAACATGGTATTCTACTCTCACAATTGAAAACATGGTAGATGATATTCAGTTTTTATGCATATGCATGTTGTGTGGACATAATTACTAGAAGCGTGTATGTATATATTATTATATGTATGTTTTATGTTGTAGTTTTCAGTTATATTTTAGATTACAGTTTCATTTATGAAATTTTAGGGTATTATATGGCTTAATGTCTTAAAAGTGTTCTTTTATGTTGGCTGATTTTGTTTAGTGACATATCAACCTTTATAGGTCATTTAATACCGAAATCTAAACATTTTGAACACAATTTCATGGTTTCAACTGCAAATAAATTGTTGACCATTATACTATAAAAATATGCACTGATGGTCATTTATATATATATATATATATATATATATATATATATATATATATAGTCATCTGCAGACAGATCTGTTTCGCTCTATCACAGATCATCAGTACAGGTAGACATCCGATTGCTTCTAACCGGAATTGAAACCCAACTGAACTGACATCAGTCGGCGATTCTACCTCTGAGTTATAGAGGCTAGAGGAAGGCGGATTTTAGCGTGTTATATACCATGTAAATACACTCCAGTGGCCAAGAGTGTTCAAATTCATTACTGAATGAACGATGCATAAATGCGTGAGTAGCTACTGTTTTTATAAAGTCTACCATTCCTCCATACTGCTCAATCGGTGAGTGAGAGCGTATATATATATTGCTTATTTTATTTTACTATTAAAACAGTATCACTATTAAAAATAAGGGTAACAGGTGCTACCACTTCGGGTCAGGGAGGACCTGGGAACAACAGCAGAAAATGTTCAAATGTTCTGTATTTTCGAGCGTTTTCGGTAACACTTTTAACCATTATCAAGGATGACTTACTTTTTGCTCTTAACTGAATGTATGCATTTTTAATGTATGTATCTAGTTATAGGTATGTTTTATTTTCCAAACACCAACTGCAGATTGGGCTTTAAACACGGTCACTATGTGCTGGCCGTGTCTGGAAAATAAAACATTCTTATAACTCTAAATATACACAAAACATTTCATACATTCATTTAAAAGTCAGAATAAAATCATCCTTGATTGAAATCGTAAAACCTATAACTGAAGTCGATAGGGCAGTTTAACTATTCAGAAGAGAGATCCACTTTATATTTGGAAAAAGTTTTTATTTTTGGGGATTACATGATTTTAAAAAAAAAGGTAAATGCCGGAGAATACACAATTGCAAAACTGTTGGTTCTTTTCACACACACACACACACACACACACACACACACACACACACACATATATATATATATATATATATATATGCTATTAAATATAAGAGACAATGAATGTCTATTATGTTTAATCATGAGCCGTTCTAAACGTCGTATTTTTGCTTTAATTTCAGTTGAAAATAAAGACAAAAATTCTCCAACATTTGGATAATTATTTATTGGTTTTCTTCTAAGCTTTCGGCTCACATGAGCCATCTTCAGAGAGGTTGTTTAAACTGAAATATTATAAAATCCACCATCACCGACGATTTTATTTTGTGTTGACATAAAACTCCGCTTAGCAACGGCAATAGTTACCAAAAATAATAAACGCAGTTCTTAAGTTTGTGATGAAATAAAATCGTCGGTGATGGGATTTTATAATATTTCAGTTTAAACAACCTCTCTAAAGATGGCTCATATGAGCCGAAAGCTTAGAAGAAAACCAATAAATAGTTATCCAAATGTTGGAGAATTTTTGTCTTTATTTTCAACTGAAATTAAAGCAAAAATACGACGTTTAGAACGGCTCATGATTAAACATAATAGACATTCATTGTCTCTTATATTTAATAGCATATGTTTAGAAAATTACTTGCTGCCTCGATATACTATATATATATATATATATATATATATATATATATATATATATATACGCTATCACACCCTGATTAAGCATTCTGGAAGAATGGTAGACTTTGAAAAACAGTAGCTACTCTAGCATCTACGCATCGCTCATTCAGTAATGAATTAGAGCACACTAGCTACTGGCATATGATACATCACACGCTAAAAGTCTGCCTCCTTCTACCGAACGCCCATAGCTCAGAGGTAAAATCACCTACTGACGCCAATTCGGCCGGGTTTCAATCCTGATTAAAAAAGCAATCGGATGTCTAACCGTACTGATGAGCTGTGATACAGTGAAACAAATCTGTCTTCGGGTGACTATGATTATATGTACAAACATAGATAGATAGATAGATAGATAGATAGATAGATAGATAGATAGATAGAAGTACGAGTTAAACAAGATTTGAACTAATGGACATGGTGTTTCTGTTAAAATTACGATCATAAATACAAATATGCTATAAGTCTTGTTATTTGAAAAAATCATTTGTGTTACTCTCGAAAATTTAGGATACCCATGGATATTGATATCAAAAGCGCCAAATTAGATGAGAACTAAAAACTCATGCAAAAGAAAGAAAAAAAGAAAATCTTGTGAAGACTTGAAGAATAACAAATGACGTAAGATCAATTTAAAACATCAATACCGTACGTTCTTGCTTCAAGTGTTTGACCCGTTTGAAAAACTCTGTGTACGTGTGTGCCTGTCTCTGTATGTGCGTATTTGTAAAAGAGAAATAATCAGTGTTAATGCATGTAGGTGCCTGTATATGCACCTCTCTCTCTCTCTCTCTCTCTCTCTCTCTCTCTCTCTTATTCTCATAATTCTTGCTTGCCTTCCCAACTTGGCAGCAGTATGCACTTGGCATGTGTCCAAAGCATTCTTAGTCTGCTTTAAAATCATCTCGATGGTTGCTTGCAGTTTACGAACACACACGTCTCTGCTGCACAATTTTCTTATATTCAGATAATTATATAAACAAGATATTAAACATGTGTTTCTCTTAAGCCGACTTTTCTCTCAATCTAACCATTTCCTTTTACTGTTTTATATAGGGGTGTAAAACAAGGATGTGTCTTTCCACCGGATTTATTCTACCAATACAGCGAGGCAGTTCTGAGAGAATTAGAAGTCCTGCCCAAATTTGTCATTGGCGACCACAGTCTTAACGATATAAGATACGCAGATGACACAGTACTGACACCAGACACGGAAAAGAAAACTACAAGACCCCTAACGAAAAAAGCGAGAGGAAAGGACTAAACATAAGCTACTAGAAAACTGAATACATGATCAACAGCAAAAAAGAGCCCAAAATTTCAGATACTGTTCGGGGATACTAAAGTCAAGCAGGTACAGAAATTTAACTACACTCCCGATCAAAAATATAAGACCACTTAAAAATTTTTAAAAGAATTTTTTTTTTTTACGGATAGATTTTAAACTCCTACCACTTAAGGTTACCAATACTACAATCCAAAAGGTTATGGAAACAAAAAGCTACATTCCAAACATTTTATTTAGAAATTTACATTTTTATAAAATGAGGCGATTTACACATGATCAAAATTATAAGACCAGGGGTATAAATTGTTAGATCTATGGCAATTCCAATGTTTTTAGTTCAGTTAGAGATTAGCAATCACTGCGTAAAGGTGTTACCATGTCTAAAGCAAGCAAACTTACCAAAATTGAGCGTTCTCGAATTCTAGAATTCCATAAGCAAGGTTTGTCACAGCGGGCGATCGCAGCTAAGGTAAATCGCAGTAAAACTGTGATTTGCAACTTTCTAAAGAACAGTGAGAATTATGGCAAAGCAAAATCCTCTGGTAGGCCCTAAAAAATTTCTCCTGCATTGAGTAAGAGAATAAGACGGGTTGTTATGAAAGAAGGGGGACTTTCTTCTAGTCAAATTAAGGCAGTCACAGATGCTGATTGCAGTCCTGTAACCATCAGACGACAGTTACGACAAAAAGGCATGGTAAATAAGCGTAAACAAATTCTTCGGCTGTTTCCACATCACAAGGTGGACCACTTAAAGTTTGGTTGTGAATACCAAACATGGGACGTTGAGAAGTGGAAGAAAGTCCTGTTTTCTGATGAGATTAAATTCAATCTAGATGGTCCTGATGGCTTCCAACGATATTGCCATAACAAAAACATGCCTCCTGAAATTTTCTCCACACGTCATAGTGGTGAAGTGTCCCTTATGGTATGGGGTGCCTTTTCTTACAGAGGGACGATGGAACTCCAGGTGGTGCAGGGTTGTCAAACAGTGGCTGGTTATGTTAGCATGCTACAAAAAGCATCATTGATGATGGAGGGCCATCGTTTGTGTGTGGATGGATTGTGTATTCCAACAGAATAATGCTGCAATCCACGCTGCATGACGGACCTTGACCTTTCTACAAGAAAATGGGGTCTATCTCTTGGGACATCCTGCATGCTCACCAGACTTGAACCCAATTGAAAATGTTTGAGGATGGATGACAAGAGATGTTTATCGAAATGGCAAACAATATTCAACAAAAAATGAACTTCGTGAAGCCATCTTCAGAAGCTGGAGCAACATCACCCGCACCTTAATGGAAACGCTTATTTCTAGCCTGCCCGACAGAATCTTTGAAGTCATCAAAAGCAGTGGAGGTAGAACTCATGATTAAATTTGGTTTTTGAATGTTTTCATACACTTTTCATACACTTTTTGTACAATTTCGTAGAATTTTTGTCTCTGGTCTTATAATTTTGATCATGTGTAAATCGCCTCATTTTATAAAAATGTAAATTTCTAAATAAAATGTTTGGAATGTGGCTTTTTGTTTCAATAACCTTTTAGATTGTAGTATTGGTAACCTTAAGTGGTAGGAGTTTAAAATCTATCTGTAAAAAAAATATTTCTTTTTAAAGATTTTTAAGTGGTCTTAAAATTTTGATCAGGAGTGTACCTGGGAAATATTCTGACAGAGGACGGAAAATGCGACGCTGAGATCCAAAGGTGTATTCGGATAACCAAGGACATATTCCAAAAGCTAATCAGAGTATTAAGAGAAAGGAAAGTATCGTTGGAAACAAAGAAAAGTTTATTGGACTCTTCTGTGATGTCTGTCTTTCTATATGGCAGTGAATATCATAAAAAATAAAGGAAAAACTTGAAGTAACTTAAATTTGTTTTTATAGAAGGATGATGAAGGTACCATGGACGGAACATGTGATTGCCGACAAGATTTTGAAGGAGGTGTAAACTCAAAGAAAATTTATACTTAACATCAGCTGAAGTTTTAGGGACACTTAATGAGGAAAGATGGCTTGGAGAATCTGATTAGCACATGACAGATAGAGGGAAAGAAAGACAGGAGAAAGCAACACAAGACATACTTGATGGGTTTAAGCAAGTGGATGGAAGTGAAGGGTTTGGGAGAAATAACATGAGAAAAGGTTTTAAGAGTTACAAGAGATGGAGGCTGTGGAGGAACATGAACGCCTACGTCCTGAAGGAACACGGTACATAGAAGATAAAGATAAGCACTGGGCATGGCTTTTATCTCACCTGATAAACCACTTCTTTTTAAAATACGTAAACATATCTCGAATGGGTTTTATCAAAGGACGGAAAATGTGACACTAGCGGATGTTGTCTTCTTAAAGCTAACCAGTATATTAAGAAACGGGACAATTTTGTTAGAAAGAAAGAAAAGAAGCATAACTGAATTGTTACGTAATATGAGCCCTCCTATATGGCAGTAGCGTGCAGGGTGTGACGGTCCCGGGCGTCCATATTGGAGGGCGTCCAATCAAAGAGTGAAATAAAAATTTATTTTATGTTAAATTTTAATAAAATGTTTATTTCATGTTTCATCTGTTTTTACACATTGAAAATGTTTTTCTTTCTCACATTTGACTGTACTAGACCATATAGTCATACTTCAGTCTTAGGGGCGTACAGTCATACAGTTGTTCTCGGGCATCACCAAATGTCTGCATGCCACTGATGATAGTAATTGCTCGACAAAGCCCTGACTCATGAAGAAGAGACTTGTAGAAACAGAAATGTGAGTCTACAGAATGATACTGAGAATAGACCAAACATGTGAGCAACGACGAAGTTTTAGGGAAAATGGAAACAGAAAGAACTCTTGCACCTAACAGTTGAAATTTCTAGGGTACATAATGAGGAAAAAGATCTTGAAATTTTGATACTCACAAGACAGACCGAGGGCAAGAGAGATAGAGAAAAAAAAAGGCAGTTTGATTAAATGAATGACAGGAGAAGATTTACGAGAGATAACAGAAAAACAAAACTTATTAAGTGCTACAAAAGACAGGATATTATGAAGAGGAATGAACCCAAAAGTCTTGAAGGGACATGGCACATAGATAAAAAAAGCTGCTTCAATAATTCCGTCGCCTTAAAATGAAAAAAAAAAAGAAACGTTTATTTTAAGCAATAAATATATTCTTAACTCCTTTGTCAATGCACATATTTTAATGGTGACTATTCATCACAAAGATCGAACATTATACAGTGAACATTTCAGATCATAATCCAGTAGTTAGCTACGTGTTAGGGTATGAACATGGAGTTGAGGACAAAACTATTAGACCACAATTAATAGAAAGAGAATTTTTTTTAATGATTTTACCTTGAAGTGCTTTTTTTTACCACAAGGTGATTTTAGTACAGCATTGGTAAACATTAATTTTCTTTAGAAAGTATTTTTTAAATTTACGTACGGTAATATAATTATTTAAAACAATAATAAAACTACCAGGGTCAATATTTTTTATCACTAAAATGGCTGGCCATTTTATTAATGGACAGCGCAAATTCCTGTTGCATTTTGTTGTCTTAAAAAATCACCGATGTAAACATGGGAATTGAAGTTAACACAAAGGTTTATTTTCCGATATACACATACAGAATAACTTAAGGAATTGAACTGTGATTTATGAAAGTATCATATTAAAAAAATAAAGTACTGTAGATTTGAGAAAAAGAATAGTTGGCGCTTACGAAGCAAAAGATGGATACACAAAGTTATCAAATGTTTCTAAGTGTCAAGAACTAGACTGAACAGTATTATGAAGAAATTGAAAGGGAACCACGACTACCAGTGTTAAGAATTAAAATGCCAAAATAATAATAAAAAAGCAAGGCAATAAAGCCACTAAGACGCAAGGGGAGGGATTGTTCTTGAAAGAATATTAGACAAAGTAAGACATTATTAAGAACAAAAACATTGTCTTTAACTTTTAAAAGATAAAAGTAGAGTGGAAAGGATGAGATTTCTACAAGCAAGAAGTGCGAAAAGAAAAGTTGTCACCAAATAACTGCAAATCTAGTACTGCGCTTAAATTCTTGTTGTAGAGTGGCTGACACTCCTGCAACACTCTCAATAATGAAATGGTCCATGGTTTGAAATGGTCTATTTAAGGTAAGTAGCATTCGAGGCGTAATATTCGAGTGTCGCTCGAGTAATATTTGGACTGATTACTTCGGCAACTATTGCGATCTAAACCACTCCTCTCTGTGTTGTAAGTTCTGTCTTGTCTGTCATTGTAACTATTGTACTGTTCTGTGTATAGCCATTTAGCACTGGATAGTGTGCTGAATAATACTATAGCACACTTTCTCTGTGTATCGTATCCACGTCGATTATACAATTCAGTGTAGGTAAGTTTATCAGATCAATTCACATGAAAATATTTATAGAAAATATCAAAATGAAGCTATGTTACAGCTAAATAACCCTGAATTAATTTTATATTTTTTAAATAAATTATTTTCAACATTTATTTTAAAATATCCCCTGAAGAAGAACAGTATTGTTCTAAGCTCTATTTTGTATTGAGCACTCTTTATAAAAGTAAATGCATGAACAGTGGGTTTTAATATATCTGTTTTTTCACTTCTTTATAAAATACATATATATAGTCACCGACAGATCTGATTTGCTGTATCACAGCTCATCAGTACGGTTAGACATCCGATTGTTTTTTACCCAGGATTGAAACCCGTCAGTCGGCGATTATACCTCTGAGCTATGGGCGCTCGGTAGAAGAAGGCAGACTTTTAGCGTGTGAGATATCATGTATTCATACGTCAGTAGTGAAAGTGTTCTAATTCATTACTGAATGAACGATGCATAGATGCTAGAGTAGCTACTATATATATATATATATATATATATATATATATATATATATATATATATATATATATATTTATCTTGAGTTATTGGCTATAAGAAAATATAATCTTAACAATGAAGTGTGCTGGCGGTCACACTCTTTTCAGAACCTCAACAAAACAGAAGGGGAAACAAATTTGGTAAAATATCACTCCATTTTTTTAGAAATGGATTTTACTCTCTGTTGTCCAATTTTGGTTTCGTAGATTGTTAATCTTTCAACAAGTCAAGTTAAATACACACACACACACACACACACACATTAGAATAATTTTAAAATATGGCGAAGGCAGCTAAACGGCCTTTTCAATCACCCAAAGTAAACCAAATGTCACATTTGCGATATGAAATGAAAATTGTTGTTTATAAGAATGGTTGAGAAATGCCGACTTATCAAAGGCTACAAAAATGTCTGTTTGTGCTGACAGGAAGCAAAAGTGCTTAAATAAGTTGACGCAGTGGAAAAGTTATAGAGAATCATTATTATAAGCTATTGGCATCGGATTGAGGAATTAGAGCACAGAGTTCGAATTTCAGTCAGATTCACTTACGTGCATGAATTCACTTAAGTATGAATCCATCTCTTCTTCCCCAAGATGTGGGTAAAATGGTAGTATAGACTAGGATCTGTAGCCTTGAGTGGCAAAGAGAAGGAAAATTCTCAATTCAAACCTGACTGCAGAAGGCTTGACCCAATGAAACTCTACTGTGGCTGCAGTACATGTAGAGCCCCTATGAGTCACTGGTTATCTGGATCTGGAATTATTAAAAAAAAAAAGATCACATTGTGTTTGCCATTTTATTTATTTATTTATTTTTGCTTCAATCCAAATGATCTCTTTTTATGAGATTGTAGCAACTACCATAGCATTTTAATTGTCGAAATTATCGTATTTTTGTTTCTTGAAGGAAAAACAAAATTATTAATACAGTGTATTTTTAACAGACGTCGAAAATTCTGACATTCTTTGACCGAACAGATAGTGCTACTCTTGGTTCAAATTTATAAGAAAAATAAGCTTCTTAGGTTTGCTGATAGCTCATTGTAGTATTGATGGAAAATTCCTTCCTAAAAATTTGTTTCAGATAGTGTTGAATGTCAACAACTTGATTATATTATTATTTTCCAAAGTTGCATTTGCTATCCACTACAGCATATGCTATCATTGCCGTTGAAAATTATGAGATTTTCTTTATTTTTTTTTTATTTTTGTTATTTGATTGCGAGTCTGTAAAGTCGGTCTCTAAAATGTGATGAAAGATTTACCTTCGTTAAGGCCACGCGGACTGATTCGCTTGAAACCTTTTTTTTTATCCTTTATCTTAAAACAAAAGCGTTTGGATATAGCTTACAGTTTAGATATTAGATATTTCTGAACTATTTGAACACTCGTATGATAGCCTCAATCTGACGATTTTATTTAAGGACATGACTCGAGCTAATATTTTGATTTTATAGCATTTTGTGATGTTTGATGAAATTATGCCCCGCGCATCGTGGAAAGCAAAAGATCATGTGTTAATAAAATAAAGATTTACCAAGAATACCAAAAACCAATGTTAATCCAATGAAAGAAATTTTGCGGATGTAATGGGATTGGAAAAAGGTCTCAAATTATGGGCTTCTTCAAAAGACGAAAACAATTAATTTGCACAATGACTTCTAACAAGTTGACGCAAAACGTCCAGAATTATTCTATTTTTAAAGTCTTGTAACGCTAGATCTTTCTTTGTATCCTTAGCTTTTTGAGTAGAACAAATTGTTTCACATTGTCACGTGTTTAGCATCAAATATATATATATATATATATATATATATATATATATATATATACTCATATATATATATATATAATACTCATATATATATATATATATATATATAATACTCATATATATATATATATATATATATAATACTCATATATATATATATATATATATATATATATATGCAACATAATTTAAATTTACAATTTAAACAAGTTACAATTTAAAAAGCATTTCATATATATTTTTACGTGCTATTTATTTTAATTCAAAATTTTCACATATATATACACACACACACACACACACACACACACACACACATATATATATATATATATATATATATATATATATATATAATCACTGTCAGCAAACTTTATTGTGTTTTTATATAAAACATTTATATTTACTTTGTCAAAATACAGATGTATGTTACAAATATATCAATGTGCTTACAATTAATGAAAATATAAAATCGTGGCTTTTAAAGTTTATTTTCAGAAGTTGATAAAGTAAATAATTATAAAAATTTTCTAAATTTTTATAGAATTCAATACTTTTACTCCCAGAAACATTAATTACGATCTTATCTCCGGTAGCGTTCATAGTGATCATTGTTATCATCTGCCATTTCTCATTGCTACAAATTAGTCGATAGGAGGCGAAAATATTTTGCATAATTATTTAAATAAGTACAAGAAATCCTTTTGATCAGATTTTCTCAAAACTGTGCAGATTTATTTCAGCAAGTGAAAAAACAGTGAATTTATTACTATTATTATTATTATCATCATCATAAGAATTAATGTATTTTTCAAATATTTTTCTCGTTCTCATCTATATGTAGCTATGATTATTTACTAAGCGTAGCTTAGATATAGGACAAGGTCTAATGTATGAGGCACCCAGTGATGATAGAACTCAAAACTCTGTCGTAATGGGTTTAGCTGCTACCCATTATACCAGGTCGAGGTGGCCCCAGCTCTATGTATTTATGTTCAGAGTAGGAAATTCAAGTGAACTTAGCCGAATGACAAAAAGGACTTTAGAATGTAGATGTCTTCCTGAAAATGTTGTCTGCTGAGAAATTTTATAGACGTAAGAGAACATTTATTACAATTTACTTTTCTCTGCTTGTAAAATAGGTATTTGTTAATATGTGCAAAAACAAAATATAACTCTAAGAAGTTATTCAAAATAGAACAGCTCAAGGGAAGCATTGGTGACATCAGTGAAAGATGCCATACAAAAGGAAAAGAAAGAAAGGCGACGAAATTTCTATGCCCATGAAAAAGCGACAGTATAATATACTTAGAATAATATGCACAGAATATAGAATGTTGAGTAAAGATATTAAAAAGAAAGGCAAGAAGGCAAAAGATGAATGATTCAACAAGAACGGTGACGGAATAGAGATATATACATACTAGCCAATGAAAATTGTTTTAAGAGAGTAAGTAAAATACAACCAACAGTAGTACAAGCTGCTCAGTCATTAAAAGACCTAATAAAGAAAATTAGTTTCCTAATAAAGAAATGCCAATATTACCATTATTATAGGCTAAAAAATTCAGGCGGACTTATCCCAAGGAAAAAAAATAAAAAAATAGATGTCTTCCTGAAAATTTTGTTTATAAAAAAATTTATATCGACAGAACTTCCATAATAATTTACATTTCTATGTCCATAGAATGCGTATTTGGCTAATTTTATAAAAATGAACAATATTCCCCCAAGAATAATGTTAGACATGTTTTTTTTTATTTTGTGTATCTAATTGGTTTGGAAAGGAATTTCCTCCTACGAACTTCATCCAGAGATGCAAATAATTCGTTTGAACGACTACTACTACCTATAGTGGATGAATACCATCTAGAATCTTCTCTATTCTAATAAAGTCTGTTATATATATATATATATATATATATATATATATATATATATATATATATATTATATGGTTATATCAAGCTGTATAATACTCATTATATTGAGCACTGTTTATAATAAAAATAAATGCCAGAGCACTCAAAATATAAGTATATATGGAAGTATATATATATATATATATTGTGACTTTTTGCGAGCACAAACATTAACGGCATCTAATAGGTCCCGTCTACCCTATTTCACTCACAATGATTGGGTTAACTCTTGGTATAGTTTTTCATTCACTTTCCAAAAGTACCGCACACTGGAATCGTCTCCTCCGGATAACACCAATCAGTTACAGTCATGACAATCGACCATATATATATAAACTTATTTATAAATGGAACTTTGTCTGTGTGTGCGTGTCTGAGTATGTGTGTCTCCGTTAGCTATAGACTCCGAAACGGCTGAACGGATTTTCTTGAAAATTTACACAGTTGTACTATAAGCGTCTGCGAGTGTTCTTAGCTAGATTTTGTGTCGCGGTACCCCCGATAAATATCGAAGATCGATAATCGAAAAAATCGGGTTATAGAAGGAGTTGTCCGATTTTAATGAAATTTGATACACTCATAGACAAAGACATAAGAAACTATATTTAGAAGTTTCAAGGTTGCAGTTCTTACAATACTGCAGAAAATCGATACTATATATATATATATATATATATATAAAAGGCAAGATGTTTGTGTGTGTCTGTTTATCTACCTTAATACATTTCCCAAGGGTAATTTGTGCGTAAGTGAATACAACGAATCAGATTGGAATTTGAACCCGGCCCTCCAATTTTTCGTTTCGAGCCGATGTACACTGCACCACAACCCATATGCAGTTTTTAATACTTGGTTTGTTTTTTGGATGGTAGCTTTCCTATTCCAATATTCATTCAAATTTCAGTCAATATTGTAATCTTCCGTCTTAAGATTTTCCAGACATTTAAACTTCTGTACGTTTACTTTTGATATCTTCAATTCGTAGCTCGCATTTTGGACTGATTATCTTGCTGAAAGCAATATTCTCTTTATAATTTATGGTTAGTCCTTTCTTCTTGCTTTTCTGTACTACCTCATCTAAGAAATCCTATAGTTTCCTTTTTTGTGATATTCAATAGTTTTGCATGATTTTTTCGATTCTAAACTGTTGTAATTTGACTTGAAAAGTCACCTGGTAATGGCTACAAGTTATTGCAAATAATGGTGAACATATAACGAAATAAAATATCAATGCCTTTTATGTTTTAAAGAATAAAGATGATAAACAAAAACGGGAGTTATCTCTAAGACAAATTATTTTTTTTTTAATTTATCCTTGCTATTCTTTGCCCTATATATCTTTTCAGATATATCCATTTTAACTGCAATTTTATAAGTTGAAACATTTCCACTGGCGTAACCATTCCAGACAGCACTTGTATTTTGTACAAATGGATACCCGGGCTGAATTCGTGTTCACAAGAACTGAGGTGTGTTGCTTTGATGTATTAAATATCTATTCTGTCTTTCATTATAATTCTTATTTTTTTTATTGTTTTAGACTATTCTAATTTATAGAAGTATTTTCATGTTCAATGAGAGAATGGTATAACATCAGAGAAAACAGGCTAGAGGGAAAACATATGCTAAGAAATGATAATTAAAATTTAGTTAAATGTAGATAAAGAAGAAATGGCAAGTTGAAAAAAGACGCTGGTATTAAGGTAGAAAGTTAGACAGGTAGAAATAGTGAAATATTGAAAGGAGAGGTAGACACAGGCAGATATAAAGTAGCAAGAATTATTTATTTTACCAGATGAAAAGAAAACAGACGCTAAAATAGAAAAAAGGTCGACAGAGACTTGTATATCAACAGACAACCGCAAATAATTTGGAAAAGGAGAGTAGACGTACAGAAAATCTTGCAAAGAGTGCTTGTACAGGGAGGAGAGGGGAAGAGAGTGGTAGAAGAGGGGAAGAGAGTGTGAGAGAAAAAAAGAGGGCGAAGAGGGAAGGAATGGAGGGGGATTGCAGAAATGGAGAGAGAGTGAAATATTGAAGAAATGGGGAGAGGGAGAGGGAAGAAATGGAGAGAGAGGAGACAGAGTTAGGAAGAGAAATACGGTCAAATGAGAGAGCTGTTTTAAATATGCTGGAATGCAGTCAGAATTTTGGCGCATTATTCTGAGAAGTTCTGGCTTGTTTGCCTTGAGAATCAGTATTCAAAATTCTGACGTTTTCTTGAGCGGTTAGAACGTTTATTACATGAACCAGAGAAAAATGCATTACACTCAGGTTCTATATAAAAACCAGCAAAAGATATAAAGTATATTCTTCTTCTTCTTCTATGTGCCCTGTCCCTTCAGGACGTAGGCGATCATGGTTCTCCACGTCTCCCTATCCCTTGTGGCTCTTAGTATGTTTGCTCCTGTTGCTCCTGGCAACTCCCGTTCCGCTGCCTTCCTCTAAAAAAAATCGTTGCCGTTTGTTACTTTGTGTGGAAAGAAGTAATCACTGATACGCAAATAAGTTGATTTTCTAAGCGACGCTTAGATGTGGCACAAGGCCGAAAGTATGAGAATCGAACTCACAACTTAGAGTTCCAACGAGACAAGCTGAGGTGCCCCTGATACTCAAGTGAGTGTAGTAGGCAGTGGCATTGCTCTTGACCAATACTGGTGTGTCGCACATACACACATGCCATAGGTCGAACAGTGAAGAAAAAACATAGCGGTGTTGAAACAGCTCGTTCGGGGTTATTTGCTTTAGGTCCTGGATGATAACACCCTGATGGCGGCCATAGTAAACCGGTGGTCAGCTTGCCGAACGCTTCCAGATTTCTGACGAAACAGCCGAACTTTACGTGCACCGCATAGGGAAAGCATACATTGATCTAGTAGGTACGCAACTTTCAGCACTGCAACGTATCGATATTGCTCGCCATTAATGAGAAGTCGATCCTGTATGATACTACCAAGCATGCTAGACATTGTGATTGTGGAATCGTGTGCCAAGTCCACAGCTACATTAACGCAAGAACATGCTCTGTATCTGTCGGATTAGTCGACAAGAGATGCATTATAAGCAGCGACCAACGGGCCAAACCGTCACTGCAGACCTGTGCTTGCAGCAGTTGGAACGTGGGCAACGGGCTCTGAAGCAGAAGGAGCCACCCTCTATGATAATGCCAGGTCTTATGTGGCGCAGGTGACCAGAGATATCGGCGACTTGGCTAGAACACATTGTGCTATCCGCCTTATTCTCCGGATCTTAACAGATTACTACTTCTTCCATTCCTTGGAGAACCACCTTTGTAAAAAAAATCCTTCGCAGACGTGCGGCAAGCACCCACAAATTTCTTTGTGTTCATAGTACCTCATGTTGTATCGCCATGGCATTGCACAGCTAGAGGTTCTGAATGACGATTGGAATTACTTTCTGTGTAACAACATGTAAGATTAGAAAACGCTATCAAGAAAATCGTTTCTTGGCATTTTGTCCGGGAAGCATGAACAGTTAAGACAAGCTTTGTATCCAGTTATCGCGTATGCACGGGCTTGGTAAATTTTAATCAGCTACCTGAGTATACAAGCTCAGGTACCAACGTTAAAAACCAACCTCTTGTCACAACTTGCCGCAGTTGGAAGAAGGTAAATACCCAGTTTTTGGATTCCAACTTTGTGGAATTATCTTAACCATCGCATTGAGAGAGGTGGGACTGGTTTAATATCGTTGCCAGCACAAAAGGGTTAGTGTAATTTTTTTATCCTTATAGGCGTTAATTCTATTGGAAATGACAAATCTACTTACCATGAATAATGGGTTTGAAAAAACAGAACATACTGTTCAATTTTGATTGAGGTGTCGAAATCAGTGAGTTAATTGCCATACTCCGATCGATCGTATCTCTTTCGAGTCATAACTGACTAGACAGATTTTCCCGCAGTAGTTAGTCGTTACTTTCTGTAGTAGACCGGATGCCAACCAAGACAGTAGAACTCAATCTATCCTGCTATTCAAACCATAGTCGGAGGGAAAAGAGATGGACTAGTACTTTTCCTAAGAGTAATTTGTGCTTAAAAGAATGAAACGAATTAGACTGGAATTCGAAAATTCTAGTTAATCATTTCGAGACGATATCCATTACACCACAATGAAAAACAACCAACTTAGATCAACTTTAATGAGAGAGAAACGCGTCGTCTAAGATTAGTTTGTCTATTCATATAAGCAAAAGTAGGTAGCAGTAATAAAACACAAAAAGCCCGAAAGTGAGGACAAAACGTATTCTATTGATTATATAGATATATTAATAATAAACATTTCAACCCCTAAAATGTTCAAACTGCTTGCCCCGTCCTTTACACACTTTACATTACCTGCAACTCATTTATTATTATTATTATTGTTATTATTATTATTATTAATAATAATAATAATAATAATAAATTAATTAAAGTTATTCAAATAATAAAATAACAAAAGTAAAATGATAAAATATCAAAAATGATTTTAATAAATTCAATGAAGTCAAGAACAACTGTTATAATACTGACAATATTGGTATTAGGATAAGTGTTGTAGAGCAGATTATATCAGCTTTACACGCAATACTCTTGGGAAAGGTATTAATCCCTCACTTCTCCCTCAAGCTATGGGTTAAATAGCAGTACTAACTGGGTTTTATAGCCTTGTTTGAAAACCAGTCTACCGCAGAACCCACAGAGGAAAAATATTCTGCCCAGTTAATCTTGTCGATTTCGAGACAGGATCGCCCAAGCGTGTATCATGTAGACTGACTGAATATTGGTATAATACTTATTGTATATTTACTTCTGCAGCCCCCTTTGTATATTTTAACTACAACATATTTATTAGTTGAAAGATATAGCTGAATTGAATTAACTTAGTTGCAGAATTCAAAGTGCAGTTTTCTAATGTAATGTTGTCGTATACAGAAAACGGGACAAAAACTCCCATGCGTAATATGATAGTTTATTTAACCCCGGACTTCATCAATATTGCCGCAGAAATGTGTGGCTCTAGAGCTTTCTCCGAACTTAGATTCTTTTTCTCGAGAGGATGTATCAGACTTCAACTCTTCACTCTAAGCTGGGTGTTTATACATCTACCTACTGTCTGCTTTGTTTCACATGGGCACATGTTGTTGGGCAGCGGCATCTAGTTAAGATTCAGATCAGCACCTGGCATACAGAATCTGTCAAGTCAAGTCATTAATGTACCTCACTTCTCTGATAGACACTGAGTGCTAAGTCTATTTTGGAGACTTCTAAGATGATTCACATACCACATTTATTTTCGTATTCTTTTGTGTTGGGACGCCCGCTCCTATTCGGCTATAATGGACTATTCCATTACTATGTAAAGTAATGGTGGCATCTACGAAGGAGAGTGTGCCGAGCAGCCGATCGACAAGTCAGTCGTAGACTTCCGGTGACGACCCGGAAGTAACCATTGCTCATACTACGTCTTACGACGGTTGAGACGATTAACCTTTATTCTTGTATTGGATACTAATAACCTTTGTAAATACTATTTTCACGGAATACAACAATTAACCTATTCCTGTTGTTGAGTTATTTATTCTTACTCACGACATAACATTTTGTAAGTACACCGCATATTCATCTCGAGTTTCTTGACAAAATCCAAAGAAGGATCTGCATTGTAATCAATCCTGACCTGGCATCTCGATTTCAGTCACTTTTTCATCGACGTGACTTCCCTCTGTCTTTTCTACAAATATTTTAATGACATCTGCTCTGATGAGCTTTTTTCCTTGGTGCCCCGACTAAATGAATTTAAGCGCACTACTAGGTTGGCAGCTATGTCCCACTCTTTTACCGTTGAGATGCTTAAATGTAGCCGCCACTTCCACACTAATAGTTTTTTTTTCTCGCACTTCCCGCCCGTAAAACTTTATTCCGTTTATTTGCTTCCCTGCTGGCTACACTTTCCAAAAATTTAAATGTAACTTCAGTTGCCATCTATCTTCTAGAAACTTTATCCTTTCCTCAATACCCACTGTGTTCAGTCTTTTCTCTCACTGTAACCTCCTGCGCCCCAGTGGTGGTCCTGCCTCCTTGCTTGGGGTGAAATGATTAAAAAAACTTTATCGGAAAACAAAATTAGTGTTGCTATTGTGGTTGAGTCTTTGCTGTATCTGCATCCTTTAATTATGAAACATCCGTTCACCATTAGCTTGAACTAATCCAGGCACGTGATTACAAGAAAAAATAAAATAAAATGTAATGTCCCCAAAACAAAGCATTCATTTTCTGGGAAGCAAAGCGAAACAAAACACAGAACGCCTCACTCTACACTATTGGAAATAATTTGCAGATTAAACAAGATAACAGTCAAATGGACTAAATGAATGCCAGCTGAGCAAATCAATGCCTGGCTATGTTAAATACTTGTTAAATTTATTTGGTATTAACTGGGTTAAATATTTACAAAACAGAAAGCCAACTGAAATGGAAGAAAATTAAATTTGAACGAATCAAATTAAGCAGGTCATAAAATATAAAGTCGGATACCGATTAATACTTCTGCATGTTTCTCTTTATCAAACAAATCTATTTGTATGGGATCTGCCTGGAGAGAATATCTGGCAACGATTTGAAATTCTGATGAGGTGCAATATGTTCTTTTTGGCATATTGTTCAGTTAACTGAGAAAATGATATCTTTCCTCCCATGAAAAGTACATTCCAGTTACTCTTTTACGGCCTAATAATGTATTATCATCGTTTTAAGGAAAATGGAAAAAAGCTACTTGTAATTACAATCAGACTCATTGGAAACAATGAAAAGTGTGCGGAACTTTGTAGTAATATCAATCGTCATATATATCACGGTGAATGCTGAACAATTTTATTCCAAATGAAGAAGGAATGAGGCAAAAGAAACAAAGAAAAGAGTGCTAAACTATGTAATATCAATCCTATATTTCTGTACAATTTCCTCACAAATGAAGTTAAGATCTGAGGCAATATAGATATGCTTTTATCGAAGGATGCTTACAATACCATGAACTGAACGTGAGCTAGAAGGCCGTGTTAAGGAAGACAGAACTAAAAACGGATATACTTAGAATCAGAAAACGACAGCTGAAATCTTTTTGCTAAAAGAGCGCTTGGAGTATATAGAGGAACTTGTCAAAAATCTATAAAGCCATACATTCAAATAATCGCAAGTCAACTCTTCTTGCATTCGGCTTTTTCTTCCTACAACCTTGTTCACTGCCACTGACTTTATATGCGTTTGAAGTCAGACGTGCTAATCCAAAGGCAGCCCATCCAGGCTGTTCCGTCAACCCAGTTGGCAGCATATATAGGCTACTCCATCAACCCCAGAGTCAGCATATCAGGACTACTTCATCAATCACGTAGGCAGTACATCCGGGCATTCCATCAACCTCAGACAGCTCATCCGGACTATTCCATCAACCCCGTAGGCATCTCATGCGAATTATTCCATTCGACTTTATTGAGGCAGCTCATACAGGATATTTCATTAAACCTTAAGCAGCTCATCATGGGCAGCAAATCCGGTCTACTCCATGCGGACTATTCCACCAACCCCCTAGGCAGCTCATCCGGAATAGTCCATCAAATTCTACGCAGCTAACCCGAGCTACTCCAACCCCAGATGCAGCATATCCGGTCTACTCCTTAAATTCCAGAGGGAGGATATCCGGTTGAATCCATCAACCCCGTAGGCCGCACACCCGAGCTATTCAATCAGCACCCACTAGGTAGCTCATTGCTGCCTTCTAATCAACACATATGGGATATTTCATCAACCACGTAGGCTACACACTCGGGCTATTCCTTCAATTTCGTAGTCAACATATCATCATCATCCCATAAAAAACAACTGGAAGAAGCACTTACGATAAAAAATGAGGTCATCCATTGTTGAAATAATCATGTAGGGACAAGGATTTGATGGGAAAATACAGAGAATGGAATGACGTATGTGTCCATACTTTTCGTGAATTATTTTAATCAGCGCCCAGAAGCTTCATACAATTCAATCAGTTAAGTGCCATACGTAATACACTCTTTGGGCGATCATGTCTCGAAAGAAGCATGACTGACTGGACAGAATATTATCCCGCAGTAGGTTGCCATTCCTTTCTGCGGTAGACTGGTTGCCAGCAAAGGCTATAGAACCCAATCTGTCCTGTTATTTAACCCATAACTGGAGGGAAAATACGAGTTAATACCTTTCTCAAGGATATTTGTGCGTAAGTGATTACAATTTTATCCAATTACTTATTTGATACACAGCATTCATAAAACGATGGGAGCATATTGTTAGCCAACAGCTCTGGCATTAATTTACAAAAGATTTATACTATGTCGTCACTCTCACGGTAAATTGATGAAACCGCCATTTCTACTGTAACAGTTCTCGCACCTTCCACTTGCGAAAATCCCTTCCGATTTTTTGCTTTGCCGATAACGACATTTTTTAAAAATCTATGTATAACGTCATTTACCATCTTTCGTTTTCTTGAACCCTGTTTCTTATGGTCCTTTCTTCATTCCTCCCTATTCTTCATCTGCCCATTCTCTTTCATTCCCTGTAAGCTCCTACATTCTAGTGGCATTATCGTTTAATTTGGGTAAAATGGCTAAAAAATGTATGAATTAAAATAAAAAAAGAAACACATAAATTAATAATACTTAAGTTTTCATTAATTTAATCAAGTAATGTGGTTATACAGAAGGATGTTGAGAATACTCTTAATAGAACATGAGAGTAACGATATCAGGAAAATGGAAAAGGAGATTTACGTAGAATAAAAAAAAGATAATTGAAACATCTAGCGAACATAATGAGGAAAGGTGGCTTGGTGAAGTTAATATTCATAGGACCTATTGAAGGTAAGAGTAGCAGAAGTAAACAGCGATGAATCTACTCTCATACTATTAACCTGTAGCTGGAGAGAGAAAAGAAGGGTTAATACCTTCCCCAAGGGGAAAATTCACGCTTCGGCGATCATGTCTGAGTGGTAAGAATATTTTCCCGCAGTAGGTTGCCATTACTTTCTGCGATAGACTGGTTGCCAAACAAGGCTATTGAACCTAACATGTTCTCTTATTTAACCCATAGCTGGAGGCAGAAGAAACAGATTAATACTTTCCTGAAGGTATTTGCACCTAAGTGAATGCAACGAATTTAAATAGAATTCGAACTCGGCTCTCCGATTTTTCGTTCCGAGCCGATATCTATTACACCAGAAATCAAGGCACCTATATATTTCTATGGTTGTCCTGACTTGGGTTAAAGTTTGATGAACTAGTTTTGCTTGATTCTCATGACAGTAAAGAAAAATCGATCTCACTAGAGAGTACTCTCCATTTTTAGCCTCGTGCCAAATTATGAGCTAATTTAAGTAATAGCTATATAGAATTTCTGCTTTAATAGTGTAGACAAGCAGACGAAATCGGAAGATATACAAAAATAAACCGATATTTTATCCCAGAAAAAAGAATCTCACTTTAAATTTCATAAGCTGACAGATCATCGCAAAGTATATAGATGTTAATAAAAGAAAGCAGATTTAACAAGTCTGCGAATATTCTAATCGCCAGAATGCTTGAAATGCTTATAAGTGATTTTAGATGTGTAAGAAGTGTTCTAACAGGAGATGGAAAGTGCGACACAGAGATCTGAAGGCGAATTGGCATGGCAAAGGACGCGTTTCAGAAGCTGAGTAAAGTACTAACATACAGGAAAATTTCACTAGAAACAAAGAAAAGAGTGCTGGATTGCTATGTGATGTCAGTTCTTCAATACGGCAGTGAATGCTGGACAATATCATCGAAAATGAGGACAAAACTGGAAGCAGCGGAAATGTGGTTCTACAGAAGGATGCTACGGATATCGTAGACTGAGCATGCAAGCAACGATGAGGTGATGGAAAGAATGGCAACAAAAAGGAATTTAATACTGAGCATCAGGAAGAGACAACTGAAGTTCCTGGGATACGCAATGAGGAAAGAGAGCTTGGAGAACATAATACTGACTGGCCAGATAGAAGGAAAGAGAGACAGAGGAAGGCAGCGGATAACATATTTGCAGGGCCTGATCAGGTGGATGACGGAACGGGGGTTGCCAGGAGTGACAGAAGCAAATATCCTAAAAGCGACAAGGGATAGGAAGACGTGAAGAACCATAATCGCCTACGTCCTGAAGGGACAGGATACATAGAAGAAGAAGAAGAAGAAGAAGAAGAAGAAGAAGAAGAAGAAGAAGAAGGGCAAAGCCGTAGCTGGCATTCTATTAAGCTACAGGGCTATGGTATAATTGGGCGTTTGTTTGATCTAATCCAGTCGTTCCATTAAATCGCGTTATGAAGATAGTATCTAGAGCAGTGTTTCCCAACCTTTTTTGGCCATGCTCCACCTAATCACCTTTAGAATCCTGATGTCCCCACTCCCATATGTGGATATATAATTATATAAAAAGTGAACTCCGTTTTAGGTGAGGCTTAAAACACCAATACTTTGATTTAAGCTTTTATTTTAAACTTAAAATTTAAAGTTTGTTAAAGCCTTAAGGTGGCTTAAAAAACTTGAAAACAACATGGCATTCATGAAAAACAAAAAATAAATAAAAGACAATTAAAGTTCTGAGCAAGAAATTACCAAAAAATAAAATATTAGGGATTGTCTTATATTCTTTTTATGTTTATATGAAACAATCAAAGTTTCAAGCGATGTAATAAAGAACTGAAATATTTAAATTTATAAACAAAAACTAATTTCAAAGGAAGGTTTTTTGTGTAATACTTTGATCAGTACTTTTAATTAAATTGTACATTGTACAGTAAAGTAAAAATAACAAATGCAAAATATCATTCAGCTCATTTCAGATAAGTACAATAAAGTTAGTCAAATAGTGAGACCCTTGTGCTTCCTGCTTGTTGCAAAGAGATTTGGAAACTTTGCAAAATGAAGTTCTAAAATTATTTTAAAATGGAAGTTATTCACCAGGTGGCAGTGCAATCGATGGTAATTTTAAAATCCAAGACAAATGATGAATGAAATATATGTAACATTGCTAAATTTTATTTACTGGAATGTTAGAGCTAATAGATCACAAGAACAAAGACTTTTATTAACAAAACATCTAACAATCGAATTGCCCCCTAAAAAATCTAATTGCCTCCCACTCTGTGGGGCGTACGCCCCACGTTGAGAATCACTGATATAGAGGCATGCCCATGCAAAACTATCATACAAACACGGGTGTCCCTCCAGGCTATATTCTAGGTCCTCCGCTTCTTTGGATTTTCATCAACGATCTCTCTGATGTAGTCAGATCCCAAGTAGGCATCTACGTTGACACCACCACCATTTACTCCCGCCTCAATAAGGAATCTATCGAGACTGACAAAGCAAACCTCGCTGCTGATCTTGAAAAGGAACTCCAATCAGTGTTAGAATGGGGTAAGAAATGACGCGTAAATTTTAATGTTTCCAAAATGAAGCTGCTATCCTTTAACCACCATAGACGATTGCTCTTACCCCACCGAATAGCATGAATCAGGCTAGTCTCTCTGAAAGCAAAACACCGCGCCTTCTCGGACTAACTTTCTCATCCGACCTCAAAGGGAATGACTACATTGAATCCATAGCCTTAACCTGCTGCTAGGAAGGTCGGTTCACTGTATAGGGTCAGGACATATCTACCATCCGCCCGTGCATTGAATACTGCTATCACATCTGGTCGGGTGCTCCTGCTATTCATCTCGGGGTTCTTGGCAAAATCTAATCGAGAATTTGCAATGTAATCGATCCCGACTTGGTAGTCATTTTCTCACTGACGTAATGTGGCTTCTCTTTGTCTCTTCTACAAATACTTTCACGGTTTCTCCTCCGATAATCTTAGCTCTCTGGTGCCCCCTTCTGCATGAATTTACTCTTGCTACTAGAATGGAAACTATGTCCCACTCTTTTACAGTGAAACCAATCAAATTTAACCGCAACTTCTACTCTAACAGCTTATCTTCTCGCACTTCTCGCCTGTGGAATACCCCTCCGTACACTTGCTTCCCTGACAGCTACAATGTACAAGAATTTAAATGAAACATCTATTGTCATCTCTTATCACCTTGACTCGCATCTTTCGCCTAACAGCCATTGTGTCATGCTCTTTTCCCTTTCCACTATACTCTCATGCAGCTCTCTTCACACCAGTTTTCTCATTCTTCTCTTACCTATTCTCTGACGCCTCCTGTAACTTGTTCTATATTCTCATCACTCTTCTCTAATGTAATCCCCTTTGCACCAATGGCTTTATTGCCTTGCCTGTGGTGAAATGATTATTTTTTTTAATCGCTTCACCCCAAGCAAGGCGGTGCCGCCACTGGTGCACAGGTGGCTACATAAGAGAAGAGTGAAAGTTTAAGCAGGAGGAGAGCGAAGAGAAAGACGAACCTGTTACAGGGGGTGTCGAAGAAAGGGCAAGAGAAGGATCAGAATAACAGTGTTAAGACAGTTGCGAGGGTACGGTGAGAAAGGAAAAGAACAAGATATACGAGATGATGGGAAAAGGACAAGAGAAGGACTGGAGTCAAGTTGACAAAAGATGTGAATTGACATTACATTTAAATTCTTAGAGATTGTAGCCGACAGGGAAGCAAGTATATGGAAGGAAGTTCCACAGGTGGGAAGTGCGAGAAAGGAAACTGATGGAGTAGAAGTAGCTTCTGTATTTAGTTGATTTAACTGTAAAATTGTAGGACCTTGTTGTCAGTCTGGTTGCTCGAGTAAATTCTTCAGTGAGCTAAGCTCGTCGAAGCAGAAGCCATGAAAATATTTGTAGAATGGGTAGAGGGAGCTACATCCCGCCTGTCAGAATGTGGCTTGAGTCGAGCTGCCAGGTCGAGAACGATCAGATTACAGATTCTTCTTTGGAGCTTGTCGAAAGCCCTGAGGGCCCGACCAAATATGACACCAGTATTCAATGCACTGTCGGATAGTTGATTTGTATAAGTGCAAGATGGATTCAGATGGGAAAAACTACCTGGCCCAACAAAGTGACCCAACCTTCTTAGCAGCCGATTTAGCTATTGAAATCAATGTAATGGTTCCATTTGAGTTCTGAAGAGAAGATGAAACCGAGGAGGCGCAGTGTATTGCTTTCAGGGAGACTAGCTTGGTCCATGCTGATGCACACACACACACATACACACACACACACACACACACACACACACACACACACACACACACACACACACACAAACTATTTACGTCGTTCGGAGTGTGGTTCTTATTTGTGTTGATATATTCATGAGTTGTGATTTCATTACCTGACCACAGCAGAGAGAACAAAAATTTGATGCGTTAAGTTACTAAAGGGAATTTACTAATATCGGAAAAAAGGTACGGCACGTAGGACTAGAGTAATTATAGTAATAGAGTGGACAAGATGAAGGGTTCGTTTCAAAATTCAAATACATATCACCTAAAGAAGTTCGGAGCGTACAGCATATAAGTTTCGACCGTAGTACGCTACGACCTTATTCAGGGTGATATACGTTGTAATTATAAAGTGAACCCTTTATTTACTCAACGGGGGTGGATTGTTCCACATGCCATGGATATTCTACTATCAGTTTATTCCCTTCAGTAACTCAACTGTTCAAGTTTTTATTTCCCTCGCTGTGGCCAGGTATTTAAAATGACAACTTGTAAATATGGCAACAAAGATGAGGACAACAGTCCGACCGATGTAAATTGCTTATATATATATATATATATATATATATATATATATATATATATATATGTGTGTGTGTGTGTGTGTGTGTGTGTGTATATAAATGGTCCGTAAAATAGAAAAATAAAGAAAAATATCTTTAACAATGAATTTTTGTTCGTTTTAACCAAACTTGTATTTATGAAGAACTGCTGTCCATATATATATATATATATATCACCGGTTGCTTGTGATGGATAAAAAATCCCAGAAGACAATGTAAGATTTGCTGGACGTAGGCTTTTTATCTTAACTCTTTTTCAAAGGAGAAAAAAACGAGGAGTTAGGCTTTTTATTTTTATATATTATTTAAATTTGTACTTTTTTCCAATTGGTTACATGCTGGTGTCAAATTTTAAGAAGCTTGTGAATTTAGATTATATTGAGAATAAACAGGCAAATCACAAACAAAAAATAATTATTTATATGTTGCTGGTAGCCTTTAAAAGTTAAAACAAATTGCATTGGGCTTTAGTTGATTCTTGTAGAAATAAAGTATAAAAACAACATTATCATTAAGCAGTGGAACGCCGATAAGAAAATGCGTATATATTTGTGCAGACAAACTCACACCCACAGAGCTACGTTGATTGATGCGCACACATGATCTCTCTGAAAATAAACATTCAATTGTACGTATACAAAAATCATATAAGGTGAAACGTAGTTAATAGAAAACAAACGTGTACATACACACATGAAATGTTAAGAAATGCTAAAGTGTTGTGACGTTGGAAGAATAACAAAATAATGAAACGTGAATAAAAATAATGAAAATACTAAAAGGAAAGAGTTAAATATCGTATAGTCATGCTTTTTCCCCTCGAGTTAAGGTTTGAATTTGAATTTTGTTGCAAGAGAACTAACCAAATAAGGCGGCCATTTGGGTAAGCTCTCAACAGGAAGTGACGTAGCAATGTAGAAAACGAATTACAAAATATTTTTCTTAATATTTCTGAGATAAGGTATTGTAATTATTTACACTATTTACATTGTTCGGTTTATTTTCACTTTTTACATTGTCCTCATCTTTGTTGCTATATTTACGTTTCGGCAGCTGAACGCTCCGGCCTTCTTCAGCTGATTAGTATTTCGAATTGGACCCTTTATTTTACTCGTCAGGGTAGGTTGTTCTAGTTCCACAAGTTATGCCTCTTCCAGATGTATCAATATCAGTTATCGACCTTTAACTCAACTCCCGAAATTTTTTGTTAACCTCGGCTGTAGCCAGGTATTGAACTCACAACTGTTTCGGGTAAGTTACTTGGATTCAACCAACGCGTTTAACTACTGTGCCATTAAAGATACATGACATAGGGGATGAAATCTTTGTCTCTCCTTTTTACATTTCTAATACGAAGAAAATTGATTTACTGTATCATTCCAGACTATTCCTGTCAAAATGTCTCTAGCACATTTATAATTCTACCATTCATTAGTGCATTGAATAATGATGTCTTATCTTGTCTGGGGTTCCCACTATACAATTTGAGATTTTTGACAAAATTCAAAGAGACTGTAATTTATTTGATCCTGATCTGCAACCTTGACTTCAATCACTTTCCCACCGGCGTAATGTGGTTCCTCCTTGTCTTTTCTACAAATATTTTCAGAGCAATTGTTCTGGTGATTTCTTCTCCCGGGTGCCGCAATTGCGTGATACTAAATTGGCAACTAAATCTCGCCGTTTTAACAACAGGTGTAACCATGTGTTCTATTCTAACAGTTTCTTTTCCCACACTTCTCATCTGTGGAACTCAATTCCAATTTCTTGATTCCTTGTCGTTTTTTTTTTTTTAGTCGTATCCCCCCGAGCAAGGCGGTAACACCACTGATATGCAGGGGGCTACGTAATAGTGAAAAGATTGGAAAAGAGAAAGCCGGAAACCACGTCCTAAACAGGGAACAAGGGATGACCCTCTTAACCTGTTCAATAGACGTGGGTGGAGTGTGAACCAGGCAATAGATAGATCTATCTACTCCAATTGAAAAACAAAAAAAAAAGATAGAAACCAAAGTGAGAAGATTGGAAAAGAGAAAGCCGGAAACCACATCCTAAATAGGGAACAAGGGATGAGCCTCGTAACCTGTTCAATAGACGTGGGTGGAGTGTGAACCGGGCGATAGATAGATCTATCTATTCCAATTGAAAAAAAAAACAAAGTGAGAAGATTGGAAAAGAGAAAGCCGGAAACCACATCCTAAACAGGGAACAAGGGATGACCCTCTTAACCTGTTCAATAGACGTGGGTGGAGTGTGAACCGGGTGATAGATAGATCTATCTACTCCAATAAGATAGATCTATCTACTCCAATAGATGTTTGCAATCAAAAATTTAAATGCAGCATCAACTGCCATCTCCAGTCTTTCTGAACCCGGTTTCTTTTTGTCCTTTCCTCAATCCTCTCCATTTTCAAACTTCTTATCCTCTTACACTTTCAAACCCTGTAACCCCCTGTGTTCTAGTAGCATGGTTGCTTTGTTTAGGATAAAATTTTGCAATGAAATTTCTATAAGATCTACTTCAACGATGTCAATATTTTCATTATATTATTATCATATATATATATATATATATATATATATATATATATTAAATAACTTTAATCTAAACGGAAAAGTAGGAAGAAAAATCCCCAAAACCTGATCCTAATTAATATTAACATTTTAATATTAAAAAATGATACAGGTGGAGAGCTCAATGTAATTAAAATTACGAAGCTAATTATAAAATAAAATAAATTTCGATGTTCAACACTGTTGAATGATCATTTCAACATAAAATCCCTAACAGAGATTTCTCATCTCATCGGCAACTACCACGTTACAAAATGAAATAAAAAAGAAAGAAATATTTCTTTTTTTATATCATTTTGAAAATGTGGCAGTTGCCAATGAGATTTGAAATCTCTCTTAGGGATTTCATGTTGAAATGATTATCCAACAGTTTTGAACATCGAAATTTATTTTATTTTATATATATATATATATATATATATATATATATATCCCTTCTGTCACGCTCATGGAGAGAGACAACAGCGAAGCAACGTCGGGTCAGTTCATTAGAGAGACAATAACGAGGCAGCGTCGGATCAGTTTATTCTCTTTACTACCAGTTATTAAACTTTACTACCAGTGATGAATGTTCTTGCCACATCTTTGCTCTTTAACAGTACCTTATTATTTTATTTTTCTTGCAATAATTATGTTGTCGAGTAGTGAATATTGTCCCTCTTGGTATCTATATTTATATATAAAACACTCTGTGAGTCTGTGTGCGACTGTAATCTATGCACGCTTGCATTTTTTAAGCTACTCCATTCAAACTTTCTAGGGACACACATCTACAGGGAAGCCAGGTCGACACATACTTTTTGGGTTTAAGTTCAGCAATTTTTACCATTCGCACGTTTTGGCCAATGGAGCCGATTGTTTTGCTCCGTAAAACATCTAAGATCTAAGATGATTGCTAGATTACGCCACAGAAATCAAATCACACGTGTCAAACGCGACTAAATAAAAATGAGCCTTTATATTTAATTTTTATTCCGACGTTTTAAAAATTCATTTGGTCAACAAAATAATGTGAAAATTTTTCCCCGTAATTTTGAAACAAAAGAAACATTTTTAAAAAAAAGGGTTTTTTCAAACAAAAACAAAATATGTAAAAAAAAAAATTTAAAAAAAATGTAAATTTTAGTTTTAGGACCCGAAGGCTAATATTCCTTCAATCTTTTCCAAAATAGTCTTACTTCCATGCAAATGTATATGCTGAACTCAAATCAGCAATTAGATATTGATGTTTTTTGATGTTAACGACCAGAAAAAATCGGACTTCCCGCTCTTTTTGCCAGCCATTACCGGCTTAGTGAGAGTCATTCGCTGCTGAACGATTTTAGGCGTAGGAAGAAAATTTGAGCCTATTTACTTCCTTTACAGAAAAGTCCTTGCAGAAATTAGTACAAGATTTTTTTGTCGGTATTTAATTTCAAAAGAAAGTCATGGAGATTGAAACAAGTGAAAAAAATAAGTTATTTGCGTATATAAAAAAGTTATTTGCGTCTGTTTGCGGATATCAGAGATATTAGCCTTCGGGTGCTAAAACGAAAATTTACCATGTCTACATTTTTAAATATTCTTCAAAAAATTTCTAAAATTCATTTAGTCAACAAAAAATGTAAATATTTTTCCCCGTAATTTTGAAACAAAAACAAATGCAATGTTGTTTACAATGTCACACAAAACATCAACTCACGTTTATGCAAAACAAAAGAAAATAGATTTTTTTAATGGAATTTTTTAACAATTTTTTAACAACAATTTCTTATTTAATCATTCTTTTATATAACTGAGTTTTAAAATGAGGCGACGACTACAAGCGCTCGGAAATCGCAACACGCTGCATTAATCATCTAATTAAAAAATGTTCTGAGTTACACGGGCAACGCCGGGCTATGATGCTAGTCTCACCTAAACTCCTCTTTGCCATCCACTTGCTCAAGCCCATCAAGTATGGCTCGTGTTGCTTTCCCCTGTCTCTCTTTCCCTCAATCCGTCCTGTGAGTATTAGATTCTCCAAGCCCATTTTCCTCATTACATGTTCCAGAAACTTCAGCTGCTTTTTCCTGATGCTAAGTCCATGTTTCCTTTTTGTTTGCGTCCTCTCTGAAACCTTGTCGATGCTCACAAGTTCGGTTCATGGTCTCCTCAGTAACCGTATCTAGCACGAAATCGCTTTAACCCCATATCCTAATCAAATATCTTCGTATTATTTTGACATAAGAAATTACTTGACGCCAATAAAGGAACATGTCTCGTGTTGCTATAACAAAAAATATCTGTTAGTAATTAGAGAAGAATAGTTTGCTAATACTTTTTATTTCTTTCGTTTGTCATTGATTTCATTGTTTTAAAAATCATAATGAATTCTTATATGTGTCAATACAAGATAATTATACCAACAAAAACCCAAAATTATTCGTAGAAAAAATATAGCCAACATACTAGCAAAATTACTTACATTCAGCCGTCATTTTAACGTTACATTAGGTTAGGTTATTTAATTTAACTCTTGTGGTCCAGTGGATATCGGCTCGGAACGAGAAATCGGGGAGCCGAGTTCGAATTCCAGTTGAATTCATTGCATTCGCTTACTCGCAAACACTCTTGGGAAAGGTATTAAACCGTCTCTTCCTTCTAGTTATGGGTTAAATGACAGGACAGATTGGGTTCTATAGCCTTGTTCTAGCAGCCAGTCTACCGCAGAAAGCAATGGCAACCTACTACGGGATAGTCTTCTGCCCAGTCAGGCATGTCTCTTTCGAGACATGATCGCCCAAGCGTGTTTCATATATGGCACTTAACTAACTGACTGACTGGCTTGTTTATTTGTCGAATAAGGACTGAAATAAATATGATGACAATAGTCCGCATAAAGTAGTATAAATAAGTCTTAATGGACAAAATTTACAATGAATTAACAGATAAGTAGACATAAGTCCGGCTTAACACTATAGTAAAACAGTGTCGATATAGGCACGGAACTATACGATACTCAGAAAGATATTCATAGATTCTGTTTTAAACTAAAGTACAAAAAAGGAAAAATCTTGGTTGGGTTTTAAACTAAAATTAAAAAGTAATGTATCGGTTGGGTTTAAAACTAAAGTACATAAAAGGCAGACATTGGTCGAGTCTTACACAAAATTTAAAATAGTCCTCGGTCAGGTTTTACACTAATGTAAAGAGGGTTGCTATTTATATCAAACTACAAATAATCTTTCTATCAGCAAATAGTTTTGATTATACGAAACTAATACCCTAAAACTGAGTCCGTTAGATAAAATTTTGTAGGTAAAAGAGAGGTTTTATTTCTCTTTTTACTTTGATGGATTTTGATAATAACCAATTGACTTAAGAGAATCAGCTAAGTTAGAATCATTTTCTTTAATCTTAAAACACAATTATGCACCTGAATGAGTTCAGGCTTTCTCAAAGCATGAAATGCGTACCCAAGGAAATACGAGAAAGAAATTCAGGGATTTCGACGTCAACACTTCGTCTTTATTACGATTAGAAAACACTAACATTCAATACATTTTCACTATAAAAAAAAATGACAGTCAGTTAAGTGCCATACGTGATACATGCTTGGGCGATCATGTCTCCAAAGTGACATGACTGACTGGGCAGAAGATTATCCCACAGTAGGTTGCCATTTCTTTCTGTGGTAGACTGGTTGCCAACCAAGGCTATAGAACCCAATCTGTCCTGTTATTTGACCAATAAGCTAGAGGGAAGAGACGGATTAATACCTTTCCCATGGGTATTTGCGCGTATATGATTGCAACGAATTCAACTGGAATTCGAACTCGGCTCTCCGATTTCTCGTTCTGAGTCGATATCCACTGGACCACAACGCTCAGTTCATTCCGAATAACTTAGAATTATTCCATGTTAACTTTCACAATATTCTAAATGAGAAATTGTAGAATTTCTGTGAATCTCAATGTCCGAGATATTTTTGAAGCCACTTTCCTACTAAAGTCTTGGTGTTCCACGCTGAAATTTCATCCGCCTGTTTCTAAAAAATATTGCAGACAGTCTTTTGTTGTTCCCATCTACTTAGCGTTATGAGAAAAGTTTTTTCAGCAATGTGTATATCCAAAACTAAATTTCATGCAAGTCTGTCAGCTGAATCTAATCGATATGTGTGCCACACTGAAACCGTTCAACATTTTATTGAATAATGTTATAAACAAACACAACTTAACTGTTTATTAATGTATGGCATGCATACATTTTATACCATATTATCTTCAAAAGGATCCCAAACGTATTAGTTGAGTAGCACAAAAATCTACACAGGAAGAAAACTTAACCAGTGGGAACTAATAATTAATCTACATTTTAAACCAATTTGAATTTTTTAGAGATTTTATCGAAATCTTAATGAAACATAACACCATTCCACTTTGTAATCTATGTTTAATTTACCGATAATATAATACATGGAATGTCTTTGGGGAAAAAGGCACAAAAATCGTGTTATTAAAGTTTTTAATCGCTAATGGTGATGTAATGGATAGCAGTTAAGATTGAGAAATCGGATAACCGAGTTCGAATTTCAGTCATGTTCATTACATTCACTTTACGTGGGATTAGGCCATCTCTTCTCCCTTCAGCTATTGTTAAATAATAGGAGAGACTGGGTATAGTCTCGGGTAGCAACCAGTATAGGCGGGGGACAAATCTTAATTCAAAAGTTTACAAACCGAGGGCGACCCACGCTATATTCCGTCGACTAGGGCTGCTTGTAAAGAGCTTGGAGAGAAGATAAAAACCCGATGAAAGGATCCCGATGAAGAAAAATTGAAGTTTGTTTCTTCTACCCTTAGGGTCCCTTCACCTGGTGATTGAAGCGTTTAAAGGTTAAAAAAGCGCAAAGATATTAAAAAAGTTTCTTATATCTAACATAGAATAGTATAAGTATTGTGTATTTGTTAATTACTTAGCTAAGAATAACGCGCCTAAAAATTCCCAAAGAGAGAGAGAGAGAAAGAGAGAGAGAGAGAGAGAGTGTGTGTGTGTGTGTGTGTGTGTGTGTGTGTGTGTGTGTGTGTGATATAATTTCAATGAAGTGGTTGGAAAAAATTGAACAGTAACTTGTGTCAGAAGAGTCTACAGAACCCGCATGATAGTTGCTAATAACATTCTTCTTCCATCTAATAATTAAAGACTTCAAAGCCGTTTCTTGGCATTTGTAATGAAAGTATTCCGTTATGTTTCGTCTGAAAGTAGAAATTGTTAAAACGCAAAATATTTCCTATCCTTTCGGATAAAGCCCGTCTCTGAAACAAAGCCAGAAATGAACTCGTGAAATTAAGACGTTAAGTGTCGCTGTTTTTAAATATTTGTTGAACTCGTGTCCTGACCTATCTCAGAAATAGGGACGTATATTCCATCGATATTAGAAATTTATGTTGAAAACTGATTTTTTTTCAGCAGACAGACTCTAAAGATTGGTGTACAATCAGTCAGTTAAGTGCCATACGTGATACACTCTTGGGCGATCATGTCTCGAAAGAGACATGTTCTGACTGGGCAGTAGGTTGGCATTGCTTTCTGTGGTAGACTGGTTGTCGACCAAGGCTATAGAACTCAATCTGTCCTGTTATTTAACCCATAACTGGAGAGAATAGACGGATTAATACCTTTCCCAAGGGTATTTGCACTAGAAGTGAATGCAGTGAATGCAATGAATTCAGCTGGTGTACAATGCTAAACTTAATCATCTAGATATTTTTGGATGAAATAAACAGCTATTATTATTTTTTTATTTTTACCCAATGGAAATTGAATCCAATATCAATGTAATAGAACAGTTTGATAAACACCACCTCGAAGTATGGATCTTTTATAACAAATTAAGTATCGGGTAAACGGAAAGTAAACATATATAGAATAGTCTGTACTATAAGTAATTTTGCCCAACACCTTCAATTGCTACAAAACCAAAACATCATCATGAAAACTAGAGACAGGGTCTTAAATAACCTCGTCAAATCGAGACTTTCATATGAATATCATGCATGGTGCCAAACCTGTGAGAAATATGGTGCCAAACCCGTGAGAAATATGGTGCCAAACCCGTGAGAAATATGGTGCCAAACCTGTGAGAAATATGGTGCCAAACCTGTGAGAAATATGGTGCCAAACCTGTGAGAAATATGGTGCCAAACCTGTGAGAAATATGGTGCCAAACCCGTGAGAAATATGGTGCCAAACCCGTGAGAAATATGGTGCCAAACCTGTGAGAAATATGGTGCCAAACCTGTGAGAAATATGGTGCCAAACCTGTGAGAAATATGGTGACAAACCCGTGAGAAATATCTAAACAGTCAGCTCTACGCAACTACTTCCCAAGATCAATGGTTAAAAAAACTTTGGATGAGCAAAAGTGGAAGGTGTTGGTAAAGATCACACTTCTTTGAATATTGTGTAGCTGTGCTCGAAGAACTTCTTTTTTTTTTCATCATCTCACCCCAAGCAAGGCATTCCACTGCCACTATTGCGCATGGGGCTACATAGGGGAAGGTAAAGAGAAGGAGTGGTTAGACATAGGGAATGTCAGGAGGAAGGTGACAGATGAGTAAGGATAGCGAGGAGGAGGGTTAGGCAGATGGAAAGAGTGCTTGATAGAATGGGAGCAGGTTAGTGTGTTAGGAGTTGTCTATTGACCTTACATTTAAACTCCTGGAGATTGTAGCTGTCGAGGAAGCAATCGTTTGGAAGAGAATTCCACAGTCGGGAAGTGCGAGGAAAAGAACTGTTGGAGTAGAAGTTACGGCTGCATTTTATCGGTTTCACTGTAAAAGGGTGGGATCTAGTTGCTAATCTAGTATCTCGTGCAAATTCGTATTTAGGGGGCACCAGTGATCTAAGTTCATCGGAGCAGTAGCCGTGAGAACTGTCCCAAACAACAAAAACCACAGATACCTAAGGACTACCGACATCAGCAACAACTAAAATGAATAGCACATGCAACTCGAAGAAAAAATGTAATATTGTCACACGATTAACAGTCATCATTATTATGATGGATAACCTAGTCATTTCTTCTATTTAACACATAGCTGAAAGTAGGGAAGAAGAAATTGGTTCATGTCTGATCCAATAGCCTCGTTACGAAGGTCAAGACGGAATTTGAACTCAATTTCCCGATTTTTCTTTCAGCAGCGCTAACCGTTAGGCAAGTCGTTTATTCATTTACCTCCAAAAAAGAAAAAAGCCTGTCGAAATCGGTGAATATTGATGAGCGATCAATAAACATGAACGCTTTCAAGAATACAACGGGCATAATCTTAAAATGTTCCCCAGGGAATAGTCACCAAGTGCATTATGTTTAATTTTAATAATCGCTGTTCTGAGAAATCAGATCGTTAATTATAACTTCACATTAGTTTACAATTCCTTTTATCCCGATTTTAGTCGATAAACTATTCGAAAAAAAAAAGTGTTCGTTTCACTCTTATAAGGACAAATAATAATCAAGATGTTAACGTTCGACAGCACTTCAAACAGAAGTTAGCAAGGGAACTCCCATCAATACTGAAAAGAGGGATAACAGTTTGAAAAAATTGTTTTCTTCTAGAATGTTTCAAGAGAAAGTTTTGATATATTTAAACCAAAACAGTACTGGTTGTTTCGTTAATGACTATTAAATGTTTCCTTGTAATTAAATCGGTAGATTATCATTGCCACTATAAGTGTATGTTTGTGTTTGCGTAGTGTTTTATATTACAAATGACTGCCGAGGTATTTCTGTGAATATTTTTAGTGTTTATCTCACGTGCGAACGAGAAACTAACAGGAATATCTTGTCAATCATATTTAATAAAACATTTATTAGAGCAAGCTTGCAGCCCAAATCTACAAAATTTCTTTTCTAAGATCAGTTGTTAAAAATAATTTGGGCGAGTGAAAATCAGGGGTATTAGCATTAATCATCCTACTTTGAGCATTGTTGACTTGAGCTACATAATCACAAAGAACTGTACCAAATAACAGAAACCACATCACTAAGTATAGACAAACGTATAATGGAAACGATAAGTAACTCGAAAAGAAAATAATAGTATAACAATGAAGATGATAATATGTCACACTCCTTTAAGTAAAAAGATTAGTAAGGACATCTACATAAATACTGGAAAGAGCAATAACAGCTACTGTACTTGATAAACCTATTTTCCTAATAGAAATCTGTATAAAATTTTCCTGTTCTATTTTCTAAAGCCAACTTTATGTCAGCTGAAACAAAAGTAGAAGCCAACATAAAAAAGACGTGAATTCTACTTATTTTAGCGATTTGCTTATTTCAGGAATCTGCTTTCGTGATTTACTTACACTCTTTTCCCGAGTGAAAAATATTTGATGACATGACGCGTTCAAACCACAGTTATGCATTTTACGATATCGATGTCATATTGTTCTTGCATTTCAGCTCATTTGGAATTAATTATGATTTTCATGCGTAGAAACACCATTTTATGTAAGAATTTTGATCATGCTTTACAAGTGAGTAATAATTTAAGAACTTCGTATGTTAATAATGAAATGCCAAAGAACATTTTCCAGAGGAAAAAAAAAACGCTGACAGAAATTTCAACATAGAAAATGTCTTAGGTTATAAATTGTCAAAATTCAACTTTTGTATGTGCATAGACCAACAAACCTATTAGTCTTACATTAAACAAATACATTAGCTCTACTGTAAAATATAACACAACTTCAGCAAAGATTATTATCCATCCATATACAACTATATATAAGAAATATTTCATAGGCGATAACTTGTTTCATTGAAAATGTTACTGTGGTAATTCGACTTTATTCACTGGATTTATTCAATGTCTATAGTGAAGCTGTCCTCAAAGAGTTGGAGACCCTAAAATGATTTACTATCACTGGGAACAATCTTACTAATACAAAATTGCGTAAATGATATTGTGTTGTTAGCAGACACAGAAATAACACTCTCAATACCTCATAGACAAGTAGCAAAGGAAAGCGAAAAGAAAGGACTAACTACATTAAGAAGACAATATATATGGTAGACAGCAAATGAAAAATACCAAGATGAGAACAAGGAATCGGAAATGTCAAGATTAAACAAGTATTCTTTTATGCGCCTTGTCCTTTCAGAACGTAGGTGATAATGATCCTCCACATCTTCCTGTGTTTTGTAGCTCTTAATAAGTTTTGTCTTTCTATTATTGCTCCCAAAACCTGCCACCCATTTGCTCAAGCTCATTAAATATGCTTTTCCCTCTCCCTCTTTCTCCGTATCCGCTCTGTGCGTGTCAGATTTTCTAAGTCCCCTTTCCTCAGTGTCTAAAAAATCCAACTACTTCTTTCTGATGTTAAGCTTAAGTTTTCTTTTGTTTCTGTTCTCTCCAAAACCTCGCCAATGTTATCTTTAGCATCTTACTGTAGAACCACAAGCATTTCTGTTTGTTAGACTTTCATCATCTTTGAGGAGATTGCACAGTATTCGCTGCAATACAGGAGGATAGACATCACATAACAATTCATTACTCTTTTCATTATTTCCAACAAAATGTTCCTGTCTCTTAATACTCTACTTAGCTTTTGGAATGCGTCTTTGGCCATCCCAGTTTAGTATTCGGATTTCAGTGTCGCACTTTCCATCCTTTTATAATTCCCAGATATCCAAATTCCCAGATATCCAAATTATTATTTATAATTCCCAGATATCCAAATTTCTGAACCTGCTTGAATAAAGAAGTACAGAGGATAGGAAATGACAAAGAAATTCGAAATTGCTTTGAAATAGCAAAATACGCCTTCCAAAATCTAAGTACAGAGAAACAGATAAATTTCGTAAATCACAAAAATAGTGCTAAATATTAATCATCTTCTGTGGCAGTGAATGCTTAACAATTTTCTCACGGATGAAGACTGAAAATATTGGAAAGGTGGTTCTACAGAAGGGTACTGTAAATTCCATGGTTGTAGGGCGTAAGTAACGAAGTTGTCTTAAGAAAGAAGGATGACACTCAGAGACAGCAGAAAGTTCTTCGACACGTAATGAGAAAGAGATTGGAGAATGTGATATTCACAGTGTATATATATTTGATACTCACAATATATATATATATATATATATATATATATATATATATCGACTATATATTTCATAAACACAATATACACATATGTATAGAATATATATTTCATAGACACAATATATGCATATATATCAAATATAAATTTTATACTGATATTATATACATATATATCAAATATATATTTCATACAGACAATATATATATATATATATTTCATACACATTATATACATATACATGCCAAACATATATTTTATATAAACACATTATATATATAAATATATATATATATATACTGCATCTCGTACACTAACATACGTGGTATCCGCACTAACTTCCTCAGCGTAGATTCATTCCTTCACACTAACTCACCTGATATCTTAGCCCTATGTGAAACTAATCTTAACCCTTCTATCGCCTCTTCTGAGTTTTACGTTCCTGGCTACCTTCCCCTCTTCAGGAAGGACTCCAATGTTCATATGCATGATCTTGGTGTGTATGTCAGCGAACACCTTCCCCTAGCTAGAGTGACATCTCTTGAATCCCCGGATCATTCTTTCATGTGCTTCCGCCTCTCACTTCTAAGCTCGATTAGCTATCTTTTCTTTCTCTACCGCTCCCCTTCCTCCCCTGACTGTTCGATACTTGACAGCATCTCTGACAAAATCGACAAAGCCATTTCCTCCCATCCCTCTGCCCACATATTCGTGTTTGGTGACTTTAACGCCCACCACACCAAGTGGCTGGAGAACTCTGTCACCGACCTTGCTGGTGTCCACACCATGAATTTTTCAATCACCCAATCCCTTACGCAAGTGGTGGACTTCCCCAACGGAAGGGACTCACTGCTAGACCTCTGCTTCACTTCCATCCCAGACTCTTGTACTACCAGACAACTCTGCCCACTCGGAAACTCTGGCCACACCGTAGTTTCCGTCAACATTTCATTCCACTCATACCCGACCCAAGAAACCCAGACAAGTAGAATATCCTACTGCTACCAAAGAGCAGACTGGGATTCGTTCCAAGACTTCCCCTGTGACGTCCCATGGAACAACGTTTTTAGTCTTCCTATCGAAGAATGTGCATCCGAGTTCTCCTCCTGGGTTAAGGCTGGCATCGATGCCTTCATCCCTGCCAGGAAATTTCGGCTTAAATCTCATTCGTCACCATTGTTCTCTCCCGCTTGCTCGGCCGCCATTGCCCACCGGAATCATTTCTTCCGACTCTATCGTAGCTACGCGTCGGACCTAAACAGGCGCCTTTTCACTTCAGCTCGTAATAAGTGTAAAAAGATACTTAACGAAGCAAAGATGTTGTTTGCTGCCAGAATGAAGCAATGCGTAGCATCCTCTCAGTTCGGCGCCAGAGACTACTGGCGACTCTGTAAAAGAGTACTTAACAAGAGCAAGTCCACAATACCCCCACTAATAAATAAATTTGAGGTCCTCACCTCCCCAGCGAACAAGGCTGAATGCTTTGCCCGCAGACTCTCGAACAATTTGAGTCTGGACTCGTCTGGAGTTGTTACACCCGACTTCTCACATAGAACCGAGGCACAACTGAATGACGTCCACATTCCACCCTCGCTTGTCTCTAAGATAATCTCAAAACGTGACCCTCACAAATCGAGCGGAGGGGACGGAATCCCAATCATAGTCTTAAAGAAATGTGCCCCTGAACTTTCATCTGTCCTTTCTAAGCTCTACAACTTCTGCCTATCTGCTTCCTGCTTTCCTGTTGGAAATCTTCCTCTGTAGTTCCTATATTTAAAAACACTGGAGAACCCTCGGACCCGCAAATTACCGCCCTATCAGCCTTCTTCCTATCTTTGGCAAAGTGTTCCAAGCCATTATCAACGCCGAGGTGTTTCAGCATCTCACAGCACACAGGCTACTCTCGGACAAGCAGTATGGTTTCCGCTTCACCAGGTCTACTGCTGATATGCTAACGACCATCACCGAGTACGTATACCAGGCACTCGACAGGAATGGCGAAGCCCGAAACGTTGCCTTGGATATCTCTAAAGCGTTCGACAGAGTTTGGCATGCTGGCCTTCTATGTAAACTGCGGAGCTATGGTATAACTAGACATTTGTTTGAACTAATCCAGTCATTCCTCTCTAACCGCACAATGAAGGTGGTATTAAACGGACATGCCTCCCAGAACTACCATACGAACGCAGGTCTCCCTCAAGGCTCTATCCTAGGTCCTACGCTCTTCCTGATATACATTAATGATCTCCCTGATTCCATAAGATCCCAAGTAGGTATGTACGCCGATGACACCACAGTTTACTCTCGCCTCGACCAAACATCTGGTGTAGGCTATGAAGCTAACCTTGCAGCCGAGCTTGAAAAGGACCTCCAATCCGTAGTGTACTGGGGTAAGAAATGGCTCGTAAGCTTTAATGCTTCTAAAACAAAGCTACTATCAATTAACCATCATAGACAATCGCACCTACCTCCCATTAGCATGGACCAGGCTTGCCTCACAGAGAGTAAAACACTACGCCTCCTTGGTCTCACACTTACAGCGGACCTCAAATGGAATGACTATATCGAATCCATTGCTAAATCCGCTGCTATGAAAGTCGGTTCTCTGTACAGGGCCCGGAAGTTTTTTCCGTCTGAATCTATCCTGCACATATATAAATCTACCATCCGCCTGTGCATTGAATACTGCTGCCATATCTGGTCGGGTGCCCCTGCTATTCTCTTTGGGCTTCTCGACAAGGTACAGCGGAGGTTCTGTAATGTGAGCGATACCAACTTGGCAGACCGCCTGCAGTCTTTCTCTCACCGGCGCGACGTGGCTTCCTTGTGTCTCTTCTATAAATACTATCACGGATTCTGCTCCGATGAACTAGATACTAATTTGCACGAGAAACTAGATTAGCAACTAGATCCCACCCTTTTACAGTGAAATCGATAAAATGCAACCGCAACTTCTACTCCAAAAGTTTCTTTTCTCGCACTTCCCGACTGTGGAATTCCCTTCCACATGATTGCTTTCCCGACGGCTACAATCCCCAGGAGTTTAAATGTAAGGTCAATAGACACCTCCTAACACACTAACTTGCTCCCATTCTTTCAAACACTCTTCTCATCTGCCCAACCATCATCCTCGGTATCCTTACCCATCTATTATCTTCCTTCTGACATTTCCTACATCTAACCACTCCCTCTCTTTACTTTCCTCTGTGTAGCCCCATGCGCAATAGTGGCAGTGGAATGCCTTGCTTGGGATGAAATGATTAAAAATATATATATATAAATTGAATATATATTTCACATACACATTACATATATATATATATATATATATATATATATATATATATATATATATATATATTTCATACTGATAATTCATATATACATATATCTCGAGTATATATTTCCTAAAACATATATCAATCAAATATATATTTCATACAATATAAATATCGAATATATATTTCATATAATATATATATATATATATCGAATATATAGTTCATACAATATATATATATATTAGCATTATAGCCCGGCGTTGCTCGCGTGTAATGAAAGCTTTAAAACTAATCCATGGTCCTGGAACTCAGACTCAGCCTAAAAAATATTTGTGTGATGTTTGGTGAGAATCGGATAAAAATTGTGGATTTGTATAAAGGACATACAGACAGATAAACAGACACACACACAAACATTTTGCCTTATATATATATATATATATATATATATATATATATTATCGATTTTCTGCACTATTGTAAGAACTGCAACCTTGAAACTTCTGAATATTGTTTCTTATGTCTTTGTCTATGAGTGTATCAAATTTGATTAAAATCAGACCACTCCTTCTATAACTCGATTTTTTCGATTGTCGATTTTCGATATTTATCGGGGGTACCTCGACACAAAACCTAGCTAAGAACACTCGCAAATGCTTATAGTACAACTGTGTAAATTTTCAAGAAAATCTGTTCAGCAGTTTCAGTGTCCATAGGTAACGGACACACACACACACACACACACACACACACACACACACACACACACACACACACACACACACAGTTCCATTTATAAATAAGTTTACTGAAACCGGTGTTTGAACATGATGTAGCTGTAAGCACCCCCCACCACAAAAAAATGTATTTCAATTTTTCTCAAGTAAACATCGTTTTTCACCTTTCTCTTTTATTGAAATATATGACATCGTACTGTAGAAATCGGGGAGCCGAGTTCGAATTTCAGTTGAATTCCTTACATTCACTTACGCGCAAATACCCTTAGGAAAGGTATTAATCAGTCTCTTCCTTCCAGTTATGGGTTAAATAACAGGACAGATTGGGTTCTATAGCCTTGGCTGGCAACCAGTCTACCGCAGAAAGCAATGGCAACCTAATGCGGGATAATCTTCTGCCCAGTCAGGCATGTCTCTTTCGAGACATGATCGCCCAAGCGTGTTTCACGTATGGCACTTAACTGGCTGACTGTATTCGTGCATAAAGTCTAAGTCTAAAATGTAAATAACATTATTCTTATTCATTCATTCTTTTAAAAGTACTTCCTTAAATATTTTTTTTATTTCTATTCCTCATTTGCAAAAATGCACTGTGAAATTCCCATGAATAAAGACATTTACTATTTGTCCTTATAAGAGTGAAACGAACACTTTTTTTTTCGAATAGTTTATCGACTAAAATCGGGATAAAAGGAATTGTAAACTAATGTGAAGTTATAATTAACGATCTGATTTCTCAGAACAGCGATTATTAAAAATAATCATAATGCACTTGGTGACTATTCCCTGGGGAACATTTTAAGATTATGCCCGTTGTATTCTTGAAAGCGTTCATGTTTATTGATCGCTCATCAATATTCACCGATTTCGACCGACTTTTTTTTTTTTGGAGGTAAATGAATAAACGAATTGCCTAATGGTTAGTGCTGCTGAAAGAAAAATCGGGGAATTGAGTTCAAATTCCGTCTTGACCTTCATAACAAGGCTATTGGATCAGACATGAACCAATTTCTTCTTCCCTACTCTCAGCTATGTGTTAAATAGAAGAAATGACCAGGTTGTCCATCATAATAATGATGACTGTTAATCGTGCGACAATATTACAACCGAAAATCTGGCAACACCCGGTAGAGGTCAAGCCAATACCTAACCATGTGAACTCAATAAGATCATCGATACAGTTCACAATGAAATACGAAAACAACAACTGGATGTATTACTATCTCAAACAGATAATGGGTTCAATACATCCGTATATCGCAAGACAACATTCACCGTATATCGCAAGACAACATTCACCTCAACTTCAACTCTCGCAACCCGTACATTGTAAAGAAAGAGGTCACCTGCTGCTTGCACTATTGAGCAAAAGTCATAAGTCTCGACTACAGACATATGAACAAGAAATTGTCAGCATAGGCAGTACTCTACAACATCACAACTACCCAGGGTACATGACTACGGCTCCAACAAACACAGATAGGAGCGTGCAAGAGGATAACAACACTCAGAAAACAGCCTCGGTTTACTTATCCTACATGAACAGATTATCAGAGAAAATACAAAGGATCTATGGTCCATATAACATCAGGACGACCTTCAAAAGTGGTCCTATAGTTCGCAGATACCTCTCCCGAGGAAGATCTCCTCCAACAGAGAAGAATTTGACTAAGGACAGTGTGTACGCTGTTCTATGCAGCTGAAAGGCCGTAACACGACGTGAAATTGATAAATCAGGAGTAGAGGACAAAAAGAGATCACCGTCCCTTGTGGGGTGAAATTGAAATAATAGATAGAGAACAGCACTGAAAATTACAAAGACTTAAGGAATCAGCGCATATACTAGGCCACAAAAATCTACTAAGCCAGCCAAGCATAGAAATGACTACAATATGGGAACCAGTAATACGGATTGCTAGAGAAAACCTTCAATAACATCAAGATTGTAATATGAGTTCTGGTAAAACAAGTGGTTAGTAATATGATTTCTGGTAAAACAAGTAGTTAGTTTCTTCTTCTATGTCATTTCAAGGCGTAGGCGATCATGGCCTTCCACGTCTCCCTCTCCTTGGTGGCTCTTAGCACGCTTTCTCCTGTTTCCCCACCCAAACCCCGCTCCGCCATCCACCTGCTCAGACTCTTCAAATATGTTATCCGCTGCATTCCCTGTCTCTATTTCCCTCTATTCGAACTGTGAGCATCAGATTCTCCAAGCCTTCCTTCCTCATATTATGTCCGAGGAAATTTAGCTGTCTGAAAAATTCATACCCTGATGTCCTCATGGACACATGGCTCAGTAGATAAAACCGTTGGTTAGATCCATTTGTGAATTCAATACCTAGCTACAAAGTTATCTCTCTTTAACTGAACTCTCTAAAATATCCGAAAGTAGCATTAATCTGGGAATGAGATCAATATAGCTGAGTGATCGAAATAAAAGGTTCAGTTTGAAATTCCAATCCCGAAAACGTCATAAATTTTTTTTTTAATCATATCACCCCGAGCAAGTCGCTAACGCCACTGATGTGCAGGGGGCTACATAGGAGTGAGAAGATTGGAAAAGAGAAAACCGGAAACCGCATCCTAAACAGGAAACAAGGGATGAGCCTCTTCACCTGTTCAATAGACGTGGGTGGTAGTATAGATGAGGACAACAGTCAGACAATAATTACAATAAATAATTACAATACCTGATTTCAGAAGTATAGGCAAAATATATTCAAAATTTGTATTTATATTATTGACATCAAAAAAAATATAAAATTAAAATTATGGCTTGAAAAACCACAGATATATATACTTAATTATATTTATGTTAAATAACTGTGATATCCATTGAGTTAAAGATTTAACTATATATCAACCTTTTTTATGAGTAAAAAACATACTTTTTTAAATTCCAGTAACTTTGAATAAATCAACGCATTGATTTAAATTTCCGAAATTCTACTATTAGGACGACGAATATTGACCTGTCCACGCTAATTTTTCAATACATTATCTTACTACTAAGACATGCAGCATTATCTTACTATTGAAATATGCGGCATTATTTTACTTTTAAAAGCTGCGGTATTATCATGCTATTAAGACATGCGCATTATCTTACTACTAAGACATGCAGCATTATCTTACTACTAAGACATGCGCATTATCTTACTACTAAGACATACAGCATTATCTTACTACTAAGACATGTAGCATTATCTTATTACTGAGACATGTGCATTATCTTGCTATTAAGATATGCAGCATTATCTTACTATTGAAATATGCGGCATTATTTTACTTTTAAAAACTGCGGTATTATCATGCTATTAAGACATGCGCATTATCTTACTACTAAGTCATGCAGCATTATCTTATTACTAAGACATGTAGCATTATCTTACTACTAAGACATGCAGCATTATCTTACTACTAAGATATGCGGCATAATCTTACTAATAAGACATACTCATTATCTTACTACTAAGACATGCGCATTAACTTGAAGTCACAATAGCCACGCGATTTATAAAACGGATTCGCTCCTCTGATGCGATAAGCATGCGTTAACTACACATGTTGCTTATGATGCGTGGTTACTGAATTTCTAGAAAACGAGGATTTCATTTAATCCCTTTGCATTCTTTTTCCATTCTTTGTTAGACAAACTGTAAGCTGACTCCACCTCATAAAATCTGTCAGTCTCTCTGTCCATCTATTTTTTTCTTCCTGATTCACCTGTTGCAATACATCATTAACTGCAGTCAAGTCTTACTTCATATAATGTATTAGCAGGCAATAATCACGGGAACATAATGCTTCCATAGCAAGTTGACTAATGCCCTGTTCATCTTGAAGCCGTTTAGTCATTTTGCCTGCAACCTCAATAGCAGTGATGCCAATGCTGCTACTGCCGTATAATTCTTATTTTATTTTATTTGTTTTCGTTTTTGATAGTTACAACTAATAGAAAGGAAGAGAAAAAGAGAGAGAGAGAGAGAGAGAGAGAGAGAGAGAAGATGGAATCGGTCTATGTTGCCTTTGCTTTCAATAGTTCGCGTTACAGTTTTTTTTATTTTTTTACTTTTACTCACATAGAGACTCGTCATAATTATAACTTTTGCCAATTCTTCGTTTATCATGGTAAAAAATAAGATGCAAACAGTATATGAAATGTTTAGAAAATACAAAATTATAATTTTGATTAATGCAGTCTAATTACATTTTTTAATCTTCAGCATACTGAGTTTGATCATATTGATGTTATTAAGTTATGCTTAGTTTTAGTACTAACTGAAGGATAGAAACCACTACTAATAATCAATATATCCGGATTAATTTATTATTTAAAACCTTAATTAGGGTGGACCTGATAAAAATAAAAAACGTATGAATAATAATTAAAACCACCTGAAATCATCCGAAGAAAAACGAAATGTCGTACAAATGGCAACAAAGATTCGGAAAATAGTCCGAATAATATAAATAGTGTAAATATTACCTCATCACAGAAATATAGACAAAAATGATTTTCTTGATTAAAGAATGTAATAAAGTTAACAGCATATGAAGGAGATTTATTCTAGTGTCATGATATTGCGCTTAAATTCATAAATTCTAAGTACCAAAGTGAAGAGTTCATCTGAACGATTACCATGAATGTATTTATACAAAAAGATACAGAGATGTAACTTTACGGCAGTGTGTAAATGATTGAAGCCGTTGTAATTAAACAGCTTTTTTTCCCCTTTACCATCCATCTTTGTTCTTGTTTTGTCACTCAGTTTATCAACTGAAACGAAAATGACAGTTGACATATCTGGTGTCAGCTTTCAAGGCTAAATTTGAAATATGGAAATGGATATTATCATATTTTATATATTTCCTACATTATCCGACATTTAGTGAGATTCCAATCTCATTCTCATGCACGATACTCTCTCTATCATCTATTTATCTATTAAGCGGATTTGAGCTCAACTTTCCAGCCAAAAATGACAATTCTATACAAAGGAACGGGTCAGTGATCCATTTGTTAGTATCTTCATTGAATCTTTATTGTCAGCACAAGAAGATCAACTATTTGAGCTTGCAAATGACACTCGGCTTAAAAGTCTGTTTTACGTTGTCTTTGTCGACATGCCAAGTCAAATTCACGGTTAATATCTTATCACGAAAGCACTGTAAACCTTGCCTTTGGCATAAATACATAAAAAAAGAAAACTCAATCACAAAAAAAAAAAATGGAATGAAGGAAGTGTCTTCGATTACAGCTGTCTACCATCTTTCTAAATATAACTGTCTTATTGCATGGAAACAAGCCAAGTGTTCCCATTGATTCAATGATATCGGTATGTTACTGCTATATGTTTATACGAATAGAATGTCTTTATTAGCCAAACATTATAATTTTTTATAGCTAATAAATCGTTGCATTCAATTATGGGCAAATACCCTTGAGAAAGGTATGAAGCCATCAGTTTCTCCTCCAGATTTGGATTAAATAGGAAGAATTACATCTTAAAAATCATTCTTACCTCCAGAATTTCTTTATACAATATTCACTCATAATATTCTTATACTCTCAAAATGTATTCTAGCGTTAAATAATCCACAACAGGTTGATAAGTCGTAAAAAGTTTATAGCCAAGAATAGTATTTTATAAGCTACCAGTAGTATAGCCCGGCGTTGCCGGGTGTAATGAAAGCTTTAAAACTAATCCATGGTCCTGAAGTTCAGACTCTTTGAACGTTGGCACGAAAGACTAAAAAGCAATATTTTTTTCCAGTTAAAGCGAAACCGTAGACTGAAAGAAAAATAAATGGATGTAAGTCAAATTTTGATTTCCTGGTATCGATATCAAATAGGTTTTTTCGTCGTAAACTGAATTTTGAAGGCTAAATAAGTCCTTTGAGTAAATGGCATCATGGCTGAGACTAAGAACTACAATTATACCTACTTAGAGCCAAACCCGAAGCAAAAACTGAAATAAAAGAGTTGAAAAAATACAGACATACAGGCAGATAAACAGACACACACACACAAACATCTTGCCTTTTATATATATATATATATATATATATATATATATATATATATATATATATTATCAATTTTCTGCACTATTGTAAGAACTGCAACCTTGAAGATTTAAATATCGTTTCTTATGTCTTGTTTATGTGTGTATCAAATTTAATTATAATCGGACCACTCCTTCTATAACCCAATTTTTTCGATTATCGATTTTCGATATTTATCGGGGATACCTCGACACAAAACCTAGCTAAGAACACTCGCAGACGCTTATAGTACAACTGTGTAAATTCTCAAGAAATCGGTTCAGCCGTTTTGGAGTCTATAGGTACCGGACACACACACACACACACACACAGACACACACACACGCACACAGACACACACACACACACACACAGAGACAAAGTTCCATTTATAAATAAGTTTAGATGATGATACCATGAACATAACGTATGTAGCCAGCTTGTCTAAATGGATGGCAAATAAGATTAAAAAGAAAAAACTCATTAAGAAATACAAGGGACAAGAAATTGTGGAATGCTATGATCGTCAACGCCCTGAAGGGACACGGCAAATAAAGAATATTATATATTTTACTGGAAATGCGAATAGACATTTTATCTATGTGCATATTTCTGAGATGAGGTCGTATAACTATTTACGTCGTTCAATGTTTATCGACTAAGATATAAATAAGCAATATTTGCCTATAAGCAACATTTGCTTATAGGATTGATATATAGAAGGTTAATATTTACCTAATCAGAAACCAAGTAAATCTTTATATATTTAGATATAAACGACCAATATTTACCTATTCGCAAAACAATAAATGGTTATAAATACAAACGACGAATAATCGGCCTATTTTTTAACCAAGTAAATGCTTAGAGACGCAAATAACAATGACCAATAATTGCCTTTAATTAAACCAAATTAATGCTTATGGACACAAGCATAAACAATAATTACCTATTCTTGAACCGAGTAAATGCTTATAAACACAAACATAAATTAACAATAATTGCCTATTCTTGAACCGAGTAAATGCTTATAAACACAAACATAAATTAACAATAATTGCCTATTCTTGAACCAAGTAAGTGTTTATAGACACAAACAAATTAACAATAACTGCTTATTCTTGAACCAAGTAAATCCTTATAGGCCCAAACATATCTGATCAAGAAATATCTATTCTTAAACCAAATAAAAGCTTATAGAATCAATTTAACTTTGTTCGGTAATCCATTGACACAAACTAGTTAAGTGGGTTAGTAGTTGTCCCAACCCTTACCTTGAGTATATTTCTTTTAATCATTACACCCAAAAAGACAATAAAGCCACTAAGATGCAAGTGGTCATTGTATGTGAAAGAATATCAGAAAAAGAAAGCATTATTAAAGAGAAAGAACAATCAATTTTCTGCACTATTGTAAGAACTGCAACCTTGAAGATTTAAATATCGTTTCTTATGCCTTTGTTTATGTGTGTATCAATTCTTGCACTTTAAAACTTTAAAAATAATGGGAATCGTTAATTATGTCTTAATTAGACATAATTAACGATTCCCATTATTTTTAAAGTTTTAAAGATCAAAGTTGATTGGAAAGTTAGAGACCAAAAAACTGGGGCTTCTTGACAAAATACAACGGAGAATCTGTAATGTAACTGACCCTGACCTGGTAGGTCAACTCTAGTCACTTTCGCAACGACGTAATGTGACGTCCCTCCATCTCTTCTATAAATACTTTCACGGCTTCTACCCCGATGAGCTTAGCTCCCTGGTGCCCCCTCTGCATGAATTTAACCGACCTACTAGACTTGCGACTAAGTCCCATTCATTTACAGCGAAGCCTATCAAATGTAACTTCAGCTTCTACTCTCTCAGCTTTTCTCGCACTTCCCGCCTGTGGAATTCCCTTCCGCATATTTGCTTCCCTGACAGCTACAATCTCCAGGAATTTAAATGCAAGGTCAGTTGCCATCTCTTATCTCTTTGACTGGCATTCTTTCCCGACAACCCTTGTATCATGTTCTTCTCCCTTTCCACTCTACTCTCATACAGCTCTCTGTTCTCATCCTTCTGTTATCCATTCCCTGACACCCCTGTAGTATTTTTTTAAACACTACCTATCCAAATTTTTTTAATTTTCTGCATAAGATAAAAATGAATTTTATTAGTTGTTAATATCATATATATTAGATGAACGCTTTTCGAAATAAAACTGAGCATACGAGCCATTAATAAGGAAATTATATTTGCCTTATCACCTATATTAAGATTCTGATTACTCTGTCCTCGTAGTTCGGTTTGTAAGAATATTAGATTTAAACTGGCCAGAGGTGCAAATAAAGAAGGGAGCCTGCTGCTCTATAGAAAGTGCAATTCAATTCTTGCACTATATACGCCATCGGAGAAAATAGTGCTGAAGTTTGTTAACTTGGGAAGGAAGCATCGATCTTAGAAGATATTAAGTACTTCTGTCAGGATAACATGGTCTTTTAAAATCTTCTAAACCTCTGGATTAAATATGTTTCGATATTACGGGAACTTTTTAGAAATATTTTCACTATAAGGCGATACAATCACCAAGACGAAAGGTATGACTGAGTGAAAAGTAATTTGGGAAAAAAGTATTAATAAGGAAAAACAGCAAAACGAGAACAGCAATTAAGGATAGAAAGAACGATTGGCATTGCATAAAAATGTTTAAATATCAAAATTGATTGGAAAGCAAGAAGCCGGATGAAAGTTTCACAAGCCGGAAGTGAGCGAGAATAAACAGCATAGAATGGCTACATCTCGCTATATCAATGGTAGAATAATAAAACCTAGTTGCCAATCTAGTCAGTCAGTTAATGATCATAGGTGTTACATATTTGGGCGATCATGTCTCTTTCGATCCAGGACTGACTAGACAGAAGATTTTCTTGCAATAGTTTGCCATTTCTTTCTGCGACAGACTAGTTGCAAATTAAGGGCTTATAGAACCCAACCTGTTCTGCTATTGAAACTATAGCTGGAGGGAGAAGTGATGGATTACTACCTTTCTCAATGATACAACGAATTCAACTGGAATTCGAACTCGGCTCTCCACTTATCTCATTCCACGCCTATATCCGCTACACCCCAAATCTTAGTACTAATCAAGTACTACACCTAAATTAAAGCTCATCAGAACAGTTACTATGAAAATATTTAAAGGAAAGCCATAGAAAAATCTAGAATCACCAACTATACAGGTTTCTACTTATTGAATTGGCATTAAGTAATTAAACGAATGTTTTCTTTATATAGTATACAGACGACATCATCTGTCGTAAACGCATACGAGAATGCATTGTTTTCTTGTGCGAGTGCTTAATTGAGTTGGCAGAAAATAGATTTTTCTTGGAGCTACATTAACGTACATTACATTATGAGTGTCGTCTTCGTCGCCTCTAAATGGTTAACGCTATATTTGAGAAAATTCAATCAAACGACGCAAATTCAAGAAGCAATGAATTTACACAAAACAATAAAATGGCATCTTGATAAATATTGTTCCCCACTCTTATCTATCCATCGTTATTTGTTCCGATCTATGTCTTATTAGTAGAATAGAGATAGAAATGTGTTTATTGCTTGAACATGGAGAAGAGCCAGGTGATTCTTACCAGGTTCTTCTGTTAATTTTCTATGTAGGTGGAATTTTAAAAAGCCCAGCGATTTCTCCTACTCATTAGACGACTATACATCATTTCTATTTGATATTTTTTTCCCAGTAGATTACGTATTCAGTTTGAGTAAAGTTTTTTTCTGTTCTTTGAACCATCTGCGCGTAAAACACGCATTGTAAAGTTTTGTCTCTGTTTCGTCGCAGATTGCATCCCTTCTTTTTACTGGACTGATTTTGTTTTGGCTTTTTTTCCTCTAGTCGATTGAGCACTGCCACTTTTCACTGAGTTTAGGTATGTTTCCTAGTGTTTTACCCTTTTTGATTGTACAGTGCGATTTATTTTATTTTTAACTTAATTGTTTGTTATTTTGGCCGAGCTTATATATATATATATATATATATATATATATATATATTCAATATATATATATATATATATATATATATATATATATATATATATATATATATATATATATATATATATATATAGATAGATAGATAGAGAGATAGATAGATAGATAGATAGATAGATAGATAGATAGATAGATAGATAATGGTACGTTGTTGCTTTGAATTTACAGCCTTCTGAATGTTAACCCCGGTCGTTTTATGCCGATCTGTAGATTTCGGATAATTTTCGTATATTGTCCAATAAAGTGAATATCAAAGCAAATAATATTATATTTCTATTGAATATATAGGAAATTTTGACGTCTTCGAATAGATGCCTTCAAATAACAATGCAATAAAAGTGCAACATATTTGTAAAATATTAAGATATTATTATTATTATTATTATTATTATTATTATTATTATTATTATTATTATATGAGCCATGTCTCTTCAGTACGGAGACGATTATGGCCGTATCTCTCTAAATTCCTTGCATTCAGTTACGCACAAATACCCTTGAGAAAGGTATTAATCCGTCTATTCCCTCCATTTATGGGTAAAAGAATAGGACAGATTCGGTTCTGTAGTCTTGGCTGGCAACCAGTATACTGCAGAAAGCAATGTCAACCTACTGCGGAATAATCTTCTGCTCAATCAGTCATGTCTTTTTCGAGACATGAACGCCCAAAGCGTGTATCACGTATGGCACTTAACTGACTGACTCTATTATGGCCGTGTCTCTTCAAGACATAGACAATCTATCTACCGTGTCCCCTCAGGCCGTAGACAATTATAGCGTGTCTCTACAGGACGTAGATGATTATGGCCGTGTCGCTTCAGGACGTACACGGTTATGGCCGCGTCTCCTCAGGAGGTACACGATTATGGTCGTGTCTCTACAGGACGTACACGATTATCACCGTTACTCTACAGGACGTAGACGATTATGACAGTTTCTACTATTTTTGTAGCTATTTTTGTATGTCTTTCTGCCATACCCCGCATCCCTACTGATATTACTAACTAATACCCCTTTAATCATACTTACTCTTTCATACGCGCTATCACCCTCACTAACACATTTCTATTCTCTCTAAAAACGTGTTAGTGAGGGCGATGGCGCGTATGAAAGAGTGAGTATGATAAAAGGGGTATTAATAATTGAGTGTGAGTGTGCGAATGCGCATATCCGAGCAAGTTTTGAGCATGTGCAATTGTTCGAAAATAATCGAGCAGACCCGCTCAGGCATGGGAACATATATTCAGGCATAGCCCATGAGATTTGTTCCGGCAAAAACAAGAAAGTAAAATCAACACACTGTGTACCGAGTCTTAAAGCCAAGTGAGAGGCTATCTTTCTACCATTTCTTCACCTTCTATACAGAAATTTACTCATGTAATTTTCTAAAGTGATGGATTTTTATTTATTAATCCGACAAATTTTATCACTTCAAACAATATTTTTGTTGGATACTCAAATTTGAATAGCCGCTCAGTTTATTTACCAAACTGTATTTATTTTCACCTGAATATTCGAGAAATCTTAATTAAAAAAATTCGCGCTCTCCGGCAGAATTCGAACCTGTAGACACCGGGAACAGTCACTAGATGCAACGTGGTCATGACCGACTGAACTACGAATAACTTAACCGAACTGATATTGGTTAATAGTATCTTTAAGCCATAATTCTCTCATCAGAGACTTTTATAAATATTTCGTATCTGCTCAGTTTCGTTTCCAAACGTAAACAAAGCAATTTTTCTAAAGAATTAATGGATTTTTATTTATCAAGTTGACATATACTTTAAACATATTTGAGTAGGCGCCCCGTTTATTTATTAAATAATATATTTATTTATTTTCTTACCTGATAGAATATTCGAGAAATTATATTAATTAATTAATTAAGAAAATTCTGGGATTAATAATTAATAAGATTTTGATAAATTTTATTAATTAATACTTAATATTATTTCGAGAATTCTTATTAATTAATAATTAATATTTCGAAACTATTCGAGTGTCTAATTAATACAATTCCTGGTACCATTAAATTATTTTATTCAATGTTCATCTGACAATGTTTATTTAGCTCAGCATGTGTATTTTTCAAATGATATCTTTTGATTGGCACGATTATTTCAGTTCGAGAGAAGATAGTAAAGTAAAGAGCAAAAACAAGACTAAACATTCATTGTAAGAAGATAGAATGCATTGTTGTCAGTAAAAAGAAGAGTCTAAATGCGAATCAAAAATTGGAGGTACCAAAATCAAACAATTACAACAATTTAAATATCTGGGAAGTGTTTTAAGAGGACAAAAAGTGCGACACTGAAATCCGAATGCACATTGGGATAGTTAAAGAGGCCTTCAAAAAGCTAAGCAATGTCTTAAGAAACAAAGCAATCTCTTTAGAAACAAAGAAAAGGGTACTTGAATGTGATGTAATATCGGTCGTTCTATATGTTAGTAAATACGCTGGACAATCCACAGGTGAAAAATACTGAGAATCTTATGGATGTGAGCAACGAAGATGTTTTGGGGAAAATGGAAACAAAGAAGACGCTTATAGTTAAAAAAAATTTCACTTGAAATTTCTTGAACACATGAGGAAAAAGGGATTAGAAACTTTGACACTCAAAGGACATATTGAAGGTAAGAGGGATAGAGGAAAGTGGTGTATAAGCTACCTATCGAGATTGTATATAAAATAAAATAAAACAAAATTCCGATGTTCAAATTCATTGAATAGCCATTTCTACGAGAAAAAAACTCTCGCGTCCTCAGCAACGAACTTTATCCCCCCCCCCCCAAAAAAAAAACAAATGGCAAAATGAACAAAGATATATACCGGAAGAAGTCAAAAAAAAATTTTCATCACAGAAAGTTATAGGGGTGGGATTAATCAAAAAGCAGACAGATATCTATGTCTATTTTTATTATTAGATTTTTTGAAACCCCCTACCACTTAACTGAGTCGAGAGTTTAAAAGTTAAAATTTAGCATTGTCTGGGCAAAAGAAATGGTAGGGGGAAGAAGAAAAAGAAAAGAAAGAAAAAAGAAAAAAGAAGGAAGTAAAAAGGGGAAGGGGAGTTTGACAGGGAAGTAAGCTAAGAAAAGAAAAAATCTATTTCCATATAAACAAAAGAAATTGTTACCATTCGTGTTGAAAAATAAATCATAGCGATTTTTAGTTTAAATCAAACAAAGGGAGTTTTATAGAAAAAAATTTTTAGGAAAAAATTTTGACATATAAATTTAAATTTAAATATAAATCTCAAAATTAGATTTAATTTAAAAAAATTAATAAAACATAAAAAATAAAAAATAAAAAATAAAATATAATAAAAAAATATTAACTTAAGGAGCATATCAATTCAACAAGTTTACACACACACACACACACACACACACACATAAACACACAACACACACACACAACACACACACACACACACACACATATATATATATATATATATATATATATATATACACACAACACACACAACCACACGTGTACAAAGGCCCACACACATACAGATATTTCTTATAATCATTTCACCCCCCATGAAAGGCATCACTGCAACTGGTGAGCAGCGAGTTACGTAAGAGGAGAGTTAAGAAAAAGAGGAACAGGTTAAAGGGGGTGTAGTAGAATGGATAAGAGAAAAAGGATGAAAACATTGGTGGGAAGAGTGCTACGTGAGCGGCGAACGGAAAGGGAGAGTAACAAGATACAGTGGCTGTCGGGGAAAGGATGGAAATGAAGGAGATGAGAGATGGTAATTGCATTTAAACTCTTGAAGATTGTAGCTATCAAGGAAGCAAGCATACGGAAGCAAGTTCCACAGGCGGAATATGCGAGAAAAGAAGCTGGTGGAATAGTTGTGGTTATATTTAATTGCTTTCAGGGTAAAGGGGTGGGACCTAGTTGCCAGTCTAGCAGCTCGAATAAATTCGCGCCAATGGGCCACCAAAAAGCTAATATCGTCGGAGCAGAATCCGTGAAAATAGTTGTAGAAGAGACAGAGGGAAGCCACATCTTGTCGATGAGGAAGTAACTGGAGTCGAGCTGCCAAATCGAAATCAATTCCATTGCAGATTCTCCTTTGGATTTAGTCGAGAACCTCGAGATGAATAGCAGAGATGACAGAAGTATTCAGTGCACGGGCAGATAGTAGATTTGTATCTGTGCAAGATGGATTCTAACAATAAATACTTTCTGGATCGACATAAAGATCCAACTTTTCTAGCAGTAGATTTAGCTATTCATTCAATGTAGTCGTTCCATTCAAAGTCAGCTGTAAGAGTGAAGCCTAGGAGGTGCGGCCTATTGCTTTCAGGGAGACTAACCTGATCTATGGGGATGTAGGGTAGCAGCGTTGTCTATGGTGGTTAAAGAATAGCAGCTTCGTTTTGGAAGCATTAATATTTACGAGCCGTTTCTTACCCCAGTCTACCACAGATAAATCTTTTTTATGATCAGCAGCGAGGTTTGCTTTGTCAGCCTTGGTAGATTTCTTACCGGGCCGAGAGTAAATGGTGGTTTCGTCAGGGTATATGCCTCTTTGGAATCTGATTACATCAGGGCTTTCGTTAATGAAGATTAGAAAAGGCGTAGGACCTAGGATAGAGCCTTAGGGGAGATCCACGTTCGCATGATAGAATCTGGAAGAATCCCCGTTCAATACCACCTTCATTACGCGACTGGATAGGAACGATTTGATTAAATTAAACAAGCCTCCAAGTATATCACAAACCTGGAGTTTGCGCAGAAGGCTAGCATGCTAGACTCTGTCAAATGTATATATGTTTGTCATAATAGGAATTCCCCTAGATAACGAAAAGAAAAAAATTAAGGGCTAGAAAGAACAGGAAATTGTGGCGCTACATGATCGCTCACGTTCTGAAGAGACATGGCACATAAAAAAGTACAAGTAGAACGTTTATTTAAATCGGTATATAGCTTTTATACAATGGAAAGTTCTCACTGACATGATTATTCGAAACGGCACTACTATTTACTAAAAGACAGTTCATTTTTTTAATGCCCTGTCTCTTAGGAACGGAGGTCATAAAACTCCTGATTAATTTTCTTTAATCTATTTGAATTGTCAAGTATAATTGATAAAGATATTGAAAATTCCATTGACAGAGCGAGTATGTAACAAGGAAGTTTTAAAAAAAAAGAGAACACTTACGCTCAAAACCTGAAAAAAAACAAAAAAAAACAGCTGAAATTCCTTGGGTGCATGAGAAAGAAGGGCTTAAAAAATTTAACCCCCACTGGGGTATTGTGTGTAAAAGAGATAGAAAGCGGCGAGTCACTCACCCGACGAGCTTGTGTTAATGTATGGCAGAAAGGGTGATGTAGGCCTTAGCAAAGGGGAAGGAAACGGCTAAGAACCACAAGTTGTGGTCAGCTATGATCTTTTATGTTCTAAAGTGATATGGCACAGACATCTTAGTGTAGTTGCCAATGCCAAAGAGCCCAGTCTGATCTGCTATTAAATCCATAGCTTACCAGTTGCACTGTCTACGATGTTATCCTTTACACTAGCAACATATCAAAAGTGTACATGACACAAGCAATAACAAGCTAGGTAGGTTCCAAATATTATTATTGAGAACTTTTGTATCAAGCTAATAATACTGGAATAATGTATAATGATAATCAGGAGTGGAAGATAACTATGTCAGACCACCGTCTGTATAAGATACTCAACACATTTGCTTACTCACAGTATAATTTCATATTCTAAAATACTTTCCTGCGTTCATTCAAAACTTTTACTTTCAACTACGAACACATTCTAATAGTCTTACTTTTCTCTGCTAATATCCGTATTTCACTACCAGAATGTGTCCAGCTTTCACTTTTCCTTCATTTCTTTTTTGTTTTTGTTTTTCTTAGCGAAGATTAATTTGGCGGGAACTTTAGATATTTGCTCGTAATTCATCAATATTGACGCCATTGTAGAATTGCACGGAAGACATGTCAATATAGAACAAAATATAGATGGTCAAATTTTAGCAATGATGGAACAAGAAACTATCTAGAAATAGGTGCAAGCTGTGATTTATTTTTATCTTACCAGATATGCCACTAATGAGTAACTTTATTTTTTCCCACTTCTTACACGATGTTCATAAATATTTTGAATTTCTGCATGCAATCTATCGATTTCCCTAAAATATTAAATAAAAACAGTAAAGATTTCATAAAAGATATATACTTAAAACTATTATATAGAAAGTATGATAAATAATTTAGATGGCATATAATGTAATTTTATGATTACAGATTCAGTCTGTTCGCATATAAATCTAACGTGACAATTATGTTTGAAATTATTTTCTGTTTCAACTACTGACTCTGCGACTTCTACGTGCTATCGTTGTCCAAGTCAGTACAAACTTGTAAGAAAAGTATATATATATATATATATATATATATATATATATATATATATGGGAAAACTCAACACATCACGTAAAATATTTGTACCAAATGAAAGGAATAAAATGTGGTCTGAAGAAATGAACTAATTAGTTCGTAGAAATGAATTATAATTTATAACCACTTTATATGATGTGTTGAGTTTTCCTTTATAAATATCACATTACACTGGATAACTTCCACTGAGCTCTCTATACAGATCTAGCGCTTAATATTTTATACTAAGTAGATGTTTTGGGATTATCTTCGCCATTCACGGACTAGACATTATTACCTATATATATATATATATATATATATATAAAGAGAAAAGAAAAAACTATTCTTAGCTGACGCGTTTTGTGTTTTGAAGAAGTTTATCAAGTCCTCAGAGGACGACGCCCGTCGGCTATAGTTTTTCCTCTACTCTCTTCTAATCCATTTTGTCTTCTCTACAGATACACTTTATGTGAGAATACACACACACATAAATACACACACTATATATATATATATATATATATATATATATATATATATATATATATTGTTAAATTGTGATGTTGTTTAGTGCCAAAATTGTTTTTTTTTAAGTAGTTTGCTGGTGTAAAGGCATTTTAAGCAAAAAGATTTTTCCCATAAAGTGCTCAATATCGAGATGAGGGTACAGCGTTAATGAAAGATAACAGAATGTGGAAAAGCTTCTCACTTAGTTGAACAGTGTCGTTTCAATTATGCTAACTTCGAAGTTACGTGAAGACATTATTGTAATGTCTTCAGTCTTTAGGGTCATTTACTTTTTCTGCTATATAAGCATAGATGTATATTTTTTTATATATAAGAACAATGCTAGGAAAATCAGTTTTCATGTGAGGCATTTCGTCCTTCAGGACCTAATCGGATAAAGTGGTGTTTACGTGACTATAAATGCGAAAATCTTAATCAGTTAAATTTATTTTTAAAATATAGGTTTAAGTAAAAAAATAATAATTTAAAAGTTGAAAATGTCCCCTTTTCTTTGTGCTCATGTGTATTTACATCGACGTAAATATCCGATAAGGTTCTGAGGGATGAAAAAAATGTTTCCGTTTTGTCATTGATTTTCCCCCTCTCTTTCTCTCTCTCTCTCTCTCTCTCTCTCTCTCTGTGTGTGTGTGTGTGTGTGTGTGTGCAATCAAATGTTCGATAAAATCCCTGATACCATAAGATCCCAAGTAGGTATGACGCCGATGACACCACAGTTTACTCTCGCCTCGATCAAAAATCTGGTGTGGGCGACAAAGCTAACCTTGCAGCTGAGCTTGGAAAGGACCTCCAATCCGTAGTGGACTGGGGTACGAAATGGCTCGTAAATGGCTCGTAAATTTTAATGCTTCTAAAACGAAGCTACTATCAATTAACCATCATAGACAATCGCACCTACCTCCCATTAGCATGGACCAGGCTTGCCTCACAGAGAGCAAAACACTACGCCTCCTTGGTCTCACACTTTCAGCGGACCTCAAGTGGAATGACTATATCGAATCCATTGCTAAATCCGCTGCTATGAAAGTCGGTTCTCTGTGCAGGGCCCGGAGGTTTTTTTCCGTCTGAATCTATCCTGCACATTTATAAATCTACCATCCGCCCGTGCATTGAATACTGTTGCCATCTCTGATCGGGTGCCCCTGGTATTCTCCTTGGGCTGCTCGACAAGGTACAGCGGAGGTTCTGTAATGTGATCGATACCGACTTAGCAGACCGCCTGCAGTCTCTCACTCACCGGCGCGTCGTGGCTTCCCTGTGCCTCTTCTATAAATACTTTCACGGCTTCTGCTCCGATGAACTTAGATCACTGGTGCACCCTAGGTTCGAATTTGCACGAGATACTAGATTAGCAACTAGATCCCACCCTTTTAAAGTGAAACCGATAAAATGCAACGCAACTTCTACTCCAACAGTTTCTTTTCTCGCACTTCCCGATTGTGGAATTCCCTTCCACATGACTGCTTCCCCGACAGCTACAATCTCCAGGCGTTTAAATGTAAGGTCAATAGACACCTCCTAACACACTAACTCGCTTCCATTCTTTCAAACACTCTTCCCATCCTCCCAACTATCTATCACCCCCCTTCTGACATTTCCTATATCTAACCACTCTTCCTATTTACCTCCCCCTATGTAGCCCCAAGCGCAATAGTGGCACTGGAATGTCTTGCTTGGGGTGAAATGATTAAAAAAAAGATAATGAACTTCATTTTTAACCAATTTTTCCAATATTTTTAATTAATGATTTTTTTTTAACAATATTGGTATTTTTGGCAGATTTGTTTAACTCTTATTTCTCCATTTCTAATTTTACCTATAATTTTTAACCTTGGGAAAAGTATCAATCCGCCTCTTCCCTCCAGCTATGGATCAACTAACAGAATAAATTGGGCTCCGTAGTCTTGATTGGCAACCAGTCTATCGCAGAAAGTAATGGCAATCTACTGCAGGAAAATCTTCTGCCCAGTCATCTATGTCTCTTTCGAGGCATGTTCTCTCAAGCGTGTATCACGTATGGCACTTAAATGACTATACATTTCTTTACGCCCACTTCATATTAAAAGAACTCTAGTTTTGCAATATCAAATTATCCCTTTTTTCTGTCTTCTGGTTTTTATCAGCTACAATCTACGTGCATTTGTAGACAAGCTTTAGATAAAACTACGTAAAAATGAAAACTGAGAAATTCGAATGTGTATCTCGAGGATAATATTAGCGAAATGTTTTAGCGAAAGAAAATTAACTTGAAGGATTTCTTCCTTGGTACTGCAACAAACAAAAACTTTTTATACGCCCGCTACGTTTTTCTTCTCTATATAATACGGTAACAATAATCCATTGTGAATAAGCTATGATATTTCTTGAACAAAGTAAAAACTGAAGCAAGCAACTCAACAAAATTAATGAATGTAAATTAATTAGATAAAAGAAAGGAGTAAATTAAAATAAATAATCATATACATAATTACTGTTGCAGTTGGTGCATAAGTTAATTTGATTTCTTTCATTTAATTTGGCCCCCGTGGTATTTTCAATGTAGTTGGCTCATATCTTATTTTCCTCGGAAAAGACATAGACGCCTAAGATATTATTTATTTAATTATTTATTCTTCTTGTCACAGGGAAATGCACAATGAAATTGGACAACTAACACACACACACACACACACACACACACACACACACACACAAAATAAAAATTAAAAAAGATAAAAACACAAACATAATAAAAATGAGGATAACAGTCCAAACAATGTAAATAGTATAGCCCGGCGTGGCTGCTTGGGTGTAATGAAAGCTTTAAAACTAATCCATGGTCCTGGAGCTCAGACACTTTGGACGTTGGCACGAAAGACTAAAAAGCAATAGTTGTTTCCAGTTAAAGCGAAACCGTAGACTGAAAGAAAAATGGATGGATGTAAGTCAAATTTTGATTTTCTGGTATTGATATTAAATAAGTTTTTTTCGTCGTAAACTGAATTTTGAAAGTTTAATAAGTCCTCTGAGTAAATAGTATTATGGCTGAGACGAAGAACTACAATCATACCTACTAAGAGCCACACCCGAAACAAAAACTAAAATAAAAGGGCTGAAAAATACAGAAATACAGGCAGATAAACAGACACACACACAAACATCTTACCTTATATATATATATATATATTTACATTATCGATTTTCTGCACTATTGTAAGAAAGGCAACCTTGAAACTTCTAAATATCGTTTCTTATGTCTTTGTCTATGAGTGTATCAAATTTTATTAAAATCCGACCACTCCTTCTATAACCAGATTTTTTTCGATTATCGATTTTCGATATTTATCGGGGGTACAAAACCTAGCTAAGAACACTCGCAGACGCTTATAGTACAACTGTGTAAATTTTGAAGAAAATCGGTTCAGCCGTTTCGGAGTCTATAGATAACGGACACACACACACACACACACACACACACATACATACACGCAGACAAAATTCCATTTATAAATAATTTTAGATTCTTATGTCGGGATTATTTTTTTAAATGGCAATTTACTTCATTAAAAAATAAATCTCTTTACGATTTACGGATGTACGTTGTGGTGCAGTGGATATCGACTCGGAACGACAGACCGGTGTTCCTCTATCAGAACGCTTCCCAGGTATCTAAATTTCTTTACTTGTTATATTTTAGTTTCTCCGGCCTGTAGTTGGCATCTTGGTCTCTTCTTTTTGCTGATATTTATGCTCAATCCTTTCAGCTTATCCAAACAAAATTTTGATCTAATTCAGTCTTAGTTATCAGTTAGCGAAATTAATGGCAACAGATCTTTTGCATTAATGCGGGTACACCCCACGCTCTTTTTTTAGACTTAAGTTTCTTCCTAATTTTCATCAACGACCTTCCTGATAATCACCAGTTTCTTGATATCGATGCTGATGACATCTATTTATTCCTGTCTTTATAGTATGTTCGATTAATTGGAGTAGATAGACTTAACTATCGCCCAGTTCACACTTCACCCACGTCTATTGAACAAGTGAAGAGGCTCATCCCTTGTTTCCTGTTTAGGATGTGGTTCCCGGCTTTCTTTTTTTCCTATCATTCTACTCTTAAGTAGCCCCATGCGCATCAGTGGCGTCACTGCCTTGCTTGGGGTGATATGATTAAAAAAAAAAGTTCAAAGCTGATCTCAAAAATGAGCTACGATCTGTTGTTAACTGGAGCAAGAACTATGTTGTTAGTTTTAACGGATTCAAAACGAAACTACTCTCTTTTGAGATCCGTTTCTGCCTAACATTAGCATGGTTTATGCTAACCTCCAGGAGAGTATTGCGATTTCTGAGTCTGACATTTTAATCTGAAATGAGATGGAAAGATTATATTTAATCGATTTCTCTGTTTACTGCTAATATAAAATTATTCATTGTCGTACAAAACAATTGTTCTCACCAGAATCTATATTTTATAAATCTATCATCCGTCCATGCTTTGAACATTGCTGTCACATATGGTCTGGTTGTGTTGCTATCTATTTAGAGTTTCTTAATAAAATCAAAAGAAAAATTTGCAATGTTATTTGTCCTGACCTGGTATCTCGGCTTCAGTCACTTTCCACTGCCATAATGTAGCTTCCCTGTGCCTGTTCTATAAAAATTTCATGGTAATTATTCAGATGAACTTTCCACTTTAATATATGACTTAGTGAATTTAAGCGTACTACTAGATTAGTGACAAAGTCTCATCATGATGAAATGGCTAGATGTAACCGTAAGTGCTATTTTAACAGTTTCTTCTCTCGCACTTCTCGATTGTGAAACTATCTTGCGGCTTCTTGCTCCACAAACAACTTTGATCTCCAAAAATTTATATGTAATGTTATTTCTTTTCTTTTGTTATCTCAATTTCTGTTCTTTTATTGTTCTCACTACTTACTAATTTTTTTCGCATATTCTCTCTCGCTCAGTAACCTGTTTCTCCTTCTTTAGTTTAATCCCTTGTTTTGGGATGGGGAATGATTAACTCAATCATCAAAGTTTTAAGATTCAAATATACTGACGTAGAATATTAAGAATATTTATCTAAAGATAAATAAAAAGATAGAATCTAACAAATAAAAAACGCATTTACACTGAGCACTGAAAAGTCGGTAGTTGTATATCTGGCTGTAAAAGAATGCATGGTTTACTCAAATTAACGTTGATCAGAGATTAGACTAAGCCGATTATGTCACTCGCAGAAGGATTCACAATGGAGCTAATTTCCAGGTGGATATTTGTCAACTCGAATCTAAAACAGGTCTACGCGTCATTTTTTTTTTAATTAAGTGCAAACCAGACACATAACTGCCTTTTTGGTTGTAGTGCAAACCCGATACATGTCTACCTGTTTTACTTTAGTCGAACGTCGAACTATATCACCTTTTTCACTCTGGTTTGAAAGAATTTTATGTCTAACTTTTTCGCTCTAATGCAAACGGGATGTATACTTACGTATTTGGCTACAGTTTATACGTACAAATATACTGGGAAAAGGTATGAATCCATATTGTCCACGAGCTGTGGGTTAAATACTTGTATCTGGAAAATTTTTAGTTATTCTAAAAAATGAATAAGCCAACATCTACCGCACCACAACGCACATCCGTGAACGCTAACAGTCCTAAGTACTGGACAGGCTCAACGTTGCGTAACTTCGGTGATCGAGCGGGAACCGGTGTATTCAACGTGACATGACATACATACATTACCACCTTGAAATCGAAGGATAATATGACAAAAATTAATAGGATAACGAAGAGAAGAAGTCAAACAAAAGTTTTATGCTAACAGTTTCTTCTCTCTCATTTCTCGTTTATTGAACTCTCTCTTTATATATATATATATATATATATATATATATATATATATATATATATATATAGAATAAGTAAAGAATAGGTAAAAAGAAGTGTCTTCTATCTAACATGTTTCACTTTAGCAACATTAGATTGAGGTATGATTTCATTGGTCTGATACGTGTCACGTGTAATAAAACAATGGATGAATATTAAATGTATGTTTAAGTGTGTGTGCCACGTGTAATAAAAACAGTATATGCTTTTTATGAATGTAAGTATATGAAAGTGAAAATAATGTGTCAAACATTCAAACATATTTAAACTATAGACGAACTAAGTATGTTTATATGTCGGTAACATATAAAAATATGCACACTAATCGCTAACCACTGTTATTTCTTTTTTAGTAACACATTTTATAAACAAAAATTTAGGTTTACCAATGGGGACTCTTATTAGTGGTGTTCTTGCTTGCCTATTTCGTTACCACCACCTCCAAGACTATTGGTGATATTGTCAGATTAAAAAAGACACTAAACACTAATTTAATACCAGGATTTACAAAATACAGTGTCTACATTGCAGTAACGTATATATAGGGGAAATATCACGAAAGCGCGGATCTACGAACATAAAAGAGACTTACATTTGGATATTCGTTCCAGCTCTCTTGTATTACATCGAAATATCGTAGGACACAATTTTGATTTCTCAAATTCTAATTTAATTAAAAAAGAACATATCCTTTTAAAGAGGAAGTACTTTGAAAACATATAAATAACAATACTACCAACTATAAACACGCAGTTAAAACATTACATTACTTCTGCATTTTTTCACAAATACAAAATTCATAATTCTAAAATACCAGTAGGTATTATTAAATAATTTAAAGATTGTTCCTTAGATTCTTAACATTGAATTAGGGTTTTCTCTATATGAACTACATTCTATTATATTTCATAATTAATTTAATTATGTTTTCTCCCTGTTTCCCATAATATTATCTATATTTTCTCACTGTTATTATGTATTATTATAACTGTTTATTATTATTATTATTATTATTATTATTATTATTATTATTAGTTTTATTATAATTATTTTTATTATTTACTATAATACATTATTGTATGCTATTTATATTGCTTAATTGTAATAGTGTAAGGATACAGTACGGTGTTTTATATGTATGTTTTATGTTTATAGATTATTACTTAATTATGATATTGTAATAATTTTAATAAATAGATATTTAGTATTTTAATACATATTATTTTAATTCAAGATTCTAACCATTAACGTCTTATTTTTCAAAATTTATTTGATTCTTTAAAAAAGTTCGCTTAATACTTTTTATTCATTATTTTCGCTAGAATTTTAAACGGAAATATATTTCGTTTCATTATCTAGACTCATAAACGCACACATTAATACATGATTCTCTCATGAACATATAATTACACATGATTTTCTCAAGTTATTTAGAATAGAAAATAGTTCCATCACTTGATACGGGTATACCTTATTTCACATACTAACTTTACCAACTCATAAACGCACCCAATCACCCAATGATTTCTCTCATACACATTTATTCATACATGATTCTCATATTTTATTTAAAAAAAAGGAAATCATTCCATCGCTTGACACGTGAATACAACACTTGCTACATATTTTGAAAGGAAATGTTTTTCGTTGATGTCTTTCACGCATACTAACGTTTCCGACATATACACACATTTAATTCATGTATAGCTTAAATATGCTTGACATGCATTATTTTCGTTTACATATACATAATAAACATCTAGAGTTTTATTCATAATAAACATCTAGTGTTTTATTACACGTGGCACACACACTTAAACATTCATTTTTCCTCTACATTTAATATTCATCCATTGTTTTATTACACGTGATACGTATCTGACCAATGAAATCATAGCTCAATGAACATACTGTCTTTGTGGATTTTTAAAAGTACTCTCTCAAATTTTTCAAAAGAGTTTTTTAAATCATTCGTCTTTAAAAAAATCTCTGAAGAAGCTTGTTAAAGTGAAACATGTTAGATTAAAGACATTTTTCTGAAATATAAAATACAATAATAAAAATAAACAAATACTGTCCCAAAAACGTACATTTTTAAATTCAAAACTTTTTATTAATATTCTTTCCTATATATATATATATATATATATATATATTTCAAAATATATTTTGACTTTAAATAAACGAATCAATCATCAATCAAAATATTAAGTCCAGAAAATAAAACATACACATACAAGACATATATATATATATATATATATATATATATATATATATATATATATATATATATATATAAAGAAAGGAGAAACTCAACGCACCATCAAAACCGGTTATAAACTATAATTTATTTCGACGGGTAATTTTTTAATACAAGACTAATCACCTCACAAATTGCAAATGATTTTATTTTATCAGAACATTCAAAAAACAGGAAGTCATGCAGACCCAGAAAAAACATTTTTATCCATGTTTGTATGATCTTAATAGGTACTTGTTGGTATGATTTCACTTGGTCATTATTTATATATATATATATTAAACGAAGGTGCGAAAAGGTAAGGATAAATATAAGTATTAATAACCACCGGAAGGTGTTAGTTAAAAAAATATAGTAAAAAGAAAAGGATCAACATAATGAGCTAACTATTCACACCTGGTTAGGATGCGGTTTCCGGTTTTTCTTTTCTAATCTTCTCACTGTTTTTTCAATTGGAGTAGATAGACTAAACTATCGCCCGGTTCACACTCCACCCACGTCTATTGAACAGATGAAGAGGCTTATCCCTTGTTTCCTGTTTAGGATGCGGTTTCCGGTTTTTCTTTTCTAATCTTCTCACTGTTTTTTCAATTGGAGTAGATAGACTAAACTATCGCCCGGTTCACACTCCACCCACGTCTATTGAACAGGTGAAGAGGCTCATCCCTTGTTTCCTGTTTAGGATGCGGTTTCCTGTTTTTCTCTTTTCTAATCTTCTCACTCTTATGTAGCCCCCTGCACATCAGTGGCGTTACCGCCTTGCTTGGGGTGATATGATTAAGAAATTAAAAAAAAAAAAAAACTACAAAGGTAAAAACATGTATACAACGATTAAAATATGGTGGGCGGAATGCTATCAGATAAACAGCGGAAAGATTTCTGAGACTTGTATATTGTTCTTAATTTCAATCTGTTATGGGTAGATTAATTTATAAAGGAATCATTCTAAACTAACACAAAAAAGGGCACATCTGGTCATGTTAATTACGAATAAGAAATTGAGAATATTTTTCATAATGAAATATATATAAACTCATATAAAATATGCCTTTTGAAAAATTTTTACGCACACACATCTCTTTCTCTAATATATAAGTGTGTGTGGGTCATTCGGTAGGATTCGAACCTATGACCCCTAACAACATAGAGGAAGCCACTAATTAAACCTAGGGCATTTAGACCATTTGACCACGAATGTTTTTATAGTCTAAATGAATGACAGTCTCTGCCGTATGAATCACATCTTTCTAACAAAGTTTCTAAAAATTTTCTATTAATCTTTTTGAATGATTTGTGAACGTTTTTTATAGTTGCCAACACTGCTTGTTTATAGATACGTAATTTGGAATAAAGCTCATTTCGTCGTTTTGCCTTCATAAAGTCCATCACAGGACGAAACGCGTTAAATACTGTTTTCGCCTTGTCTTCTTTTTATTTAACCATCCTGTCCTTAATCTCAGATCATAAGTGAGTATATTTTTACACACACACACACACACACACACACACACATATATATATATATATATATATATATATATATATATAATAGCTCTGTTTATACTACATTGAGCAGTTTTATTAACACCTAAATAATAATATTGTGTGTACTTTAATAAGTACATATCTATTCACGTAATTATATATTTTTGGCTCACTTCTACTGTAGCCCGGGATTGAACTCACAACTTATCGTTTTAAAGCACTTATGGATTACTTCAAGCAACGCTTTTTAAGATTTGACCCAAAGAGTTGTGAGTTCAATACTTAGCCACAGCAGAAGTGAACAAAAAAATAACTTGGAGGAATTAAAAGGAATTAACTGAAAATTGAAATAACTTGAAGAGGCATTGCACGTGGAATTCGAACAATGTAAATCCGTGCACTAAATAAAATTCCCAAATTCTAACTAAAAAGACTGTTGTGAACATAGCAATAAAGATAAAGTCCGAACAATGTAAATACTCTAAGTAGTTACATTATCTCGTTCCTTTGGAATATAGACACGTGTTAAAATTAAATGAATGTGGCAATTAATTCATAGCTGTCTTTGAATAAAAAGTTCAGTTCGAAATTCCATCGTATATTATGAAAAGAAGGCGGGAGCGTACAACGGCCGAAACGACAATAGAATGAGGACAACAGTCCGAAAAATGTAGTGTAAATTGCGTAAATAATTACCTCATCTCAGAAATATAGCCAGGTCTACAAAAATGCGTTCTATCAAATGTTTCTAGAAAAGCTTTTCACAATGTAGAACTATATAAGGACAATGATTTGGCTTCTTGATTCAGTTCTGAAATATTAAAAGTTATAAAACTATGGAAATGAAGATGAATGAGCCTCGGTATTTAGGTTAGGTCAATTGTCAGAATTGAGTTGTGGATGCCACTAAAAGGGGGATCAAGATGCGTAAGACTTAAATTGAGCTGAGAGATAAGACAGTAGAAATGTTTTAGTAAGGGTGATAGTGCGTGTTAAAGTGAGGGAGCGAGAACATGACAAAATGTATGAGTAAATGAGTGCCAAGAAGCAGGTGAGTGTGTGCGTATGCGAATAAGTGTAAAAAAAATGGATAATATGTCGCTGTTGGAGTACAAGTGAATCGACTCGCAAGTGGGCCAGAATAAACATCCAAAAAATGCAGATAATATTTCTTCCAATGGGTGGAGTGTGAATCGGGCGATAGTTCAGTCTATCTACTCCTATTGAAAAAAAAATAAGGAAAAGTGAAAAGATTGGAGAAGAGAAAGCCGGATACCACATCCTAAACAGGGAACAAGGGATGAGCCTCTACACCTGTTCAATAGACGTGGGAAGCTAAATAACTCATCATTTATATATAAACTCATTCTCCAGAATGGTAGAACATTTGCATTGATTTGATTATCTTAGGAGACATAGGACCTCTCCACCTAAAACAAAAATACTAAGAGGTATAAAGAACAGGAAATCGCCTGCAGCGACACAACATCTAGAAGATTTTTACTTAATACAACACGAGGCTAAAGGTTTCGTTGCATTCACATACTCGCAAATACCCTTGAGAAAGGTATTAACCGTCGATTCTCCCTCCAACTATGGATTAAATAGCATAACTGACTTTTCTGAAACTGTTAGATTATTTGCAAATATCATTCTGTATATTTTACGCATCTATTTCCGATGAGGAAAAGACAACGTTGCGCTGAAAACGAAGTTCTGTATGACAAAGAAATATGCGGCATTTGAAATTATCTTTTAAAAGAGTCAGTCAGTCAGTCAGTCAGTCAGTCAGTCAGTCAGTCAAGTGCCATACGTGAAACACGCTTTGGCGATCATGTCTCTTTCGAGACATGATTAACTGGGCAGAAGATTATTCCGCAGTAGGTTGCCATTGGTTTCTGCGGTAGACTGGTTGCCAGCCAAGGCTATAGAACCCAATCTGTTCTGTCATATAACTGGAAGGAATATACGCATTAATACCTTTCCCAAGGGCATTTGCGCGTAAGTGAATGCAAGGAATTCAACTTGAATTCGAACTTGGCTTCCGATTTCTACACAAATTAAAACAAAATACCCACTTACCTTCATATATATATATCTTAGAAAGAAGAGCTTCGAGAATCATTCGAAAATGTAAATTAACTGAAATGAAAGAAAAAAAGTGTGGTAAATAAAATACTATGGCAAGTATAATACAAGCAAACACTTTGAAAATAACACAGTGATATTGTCTAAGTAAATTTCACCAAATACAAGGCTCAGAAATCATTCGAATTAAAAGGATGTTTCATCTAAAATGGTAATATCTAATCACAAAAATGTGATAAGAAAGATAAGTTTGTTCTTATTTAGTTGCATTTAGTTGCATATCAACACCTCTATGGGTTATTTAACGTCGAAATCTAAATATTCTTTGGAGATAATTGTTTTATTGATGCAAATCTAATTAACCCATAACTAGAGAGTATAAGGGTCTAGCACGTAAGTGAAATTAACGAACCCAACTGGATATTGATATGCATATGTATACTCGATATTACCCCAAAATTTGAAGAACTTCAGTCTTAAATCAAATATCTCAAAGAAAAAACTTCTTAGAATTAAGGTTCTTTACTTTCTTGTATGTGCGGATGTGGTTCACTGGATATCGGCACGAAATGAGAAAACGAAGAGCCGAGTTCGAATTCCAGTTGAATTCGTTGCATTCACTTATATGTAAATACCCTTGGGAAGGTTATGAATCCATCTCTTCTCTCTCGTGTTATGGGTTAAATAGCAGGACAGACTGGGTTCTATAGTTTGGGTTGGCAACCAGTCTACCGCGGAAAGTAACAACAACTTCCCCGCCAGCCTTTCGATGCATGATCGTCCAAGTGTGTATCCCTGTACGGCACTTAACTGGCTTTCTTGTGAACCAATTTCAAGAGATTGTCGATTGACGTGCACTTTATGGCTTATCAACTTTTGTAGGTTATATATATATATATATATATATATATATATATTTCCAGTGGATAATAGCATTGGTTAGATCTAGTAACTTGAGCTGAAGAGCTGTGAGTTCATTACCTGGCTACAGCAGTGGTGAACAAATAACGTAAAGAGTTGAGTTAAAGGGAGATTACATGACTTCTGGAAGTGGCACGGCACATGGAACGAGAATGATATGTACCAGTGTGTTTGGTTTGAAATTCCAAGCACCCGAAAAAATCCGGAGCTCTACAATGGCCAGAATGTCGTGAATATGGCAATAAAGATGAGAACAACAGTCCAAACAATGTAAATAATATCATATCTATAATTATATATAATTCCACGAACATGCATCAAGTGACTGTAAAGCGACAATTAGAAATATATGTGTTTTAAATAAGAATATTTTTAAACGTAAAGAGTGAAATAATCCCATGAACATATTATGGTTAATTAATATTTAAACACATTTGGGTTGTTACTTGATAACGACTATGAAATGTATTCTTAATGTCCTTTTTGCTTTATATAGGGTAACACTTTGCGAGCGATATTGGCATGGTAGATATCACTGCTCAACATGATTTTTGGTACCAAGAAAAAACACACGTTTTTAGCTAATTTAATGATACTGATTCCAAAAATGACTTTAGATTTTCACGATTAGCTACCATTTTGTTGTACTGAAATTGCTTATTTTGAAAAAAAGAAAAAAAAAGATCAATTTACGATCTTGGCTGATCCCAACATTTAGTTAATAAAGGTCGTAGAAACCCATCAATTTTCAGGTAGCCGACCATTTCTTGTCAGATACCCGAAATAAGCAATTTTTATAAGAAAAAAGTTTGGGAATAAAAAATTTCTAAAAATAGGAGTACCGATTTTTTCCAATTTATCACAAAAATTCAAATTAACTGATAAACTTTATCAGTAATACGCTAATATGAGTATTAAGGTTCATTTTTACATAGCCATCTAGACAAATTTCCGGATAATTGTGGCGATGTGAGTGACGAGCAAGGAGAACGATTCCATCAGGATATGAAAACAATAGAAGATCGCTACCACGGACGCTGGGACAAACGAATGATGGCTGATTAATGCTGGGCTATCAAAAGGGACTTAAATAACATTGATCATGACAGACAATCATGAAAGAGAACATTTTTACCATAGTTCTTATGTTCACGAAAATTTTATTTCTGTTGTTAGTTTATTAAATGATTTAATGAAAATATGTTTTTGGTCTTGGTATATTCAATTATGTTATTTTGAAAAACTCTGATTGTTATTGAAAAAATAGTATTTCCTAATATTTGCTGGTTTAAACACGTATTGGGAGATTTATACGATTTTACTTTCAGAAATATTGCTATCAGTCAATATCATATACCCGAAAACAAATGAAAAATGTTTTTTTTCCAAAAATGAGACAATTCTGCACAGCAAAAACGGAAATAACCAAGAAAAAATAAGGTTATTTTCAGATTCAGCGCCCTCAAATTAGCTAAAAAAGATGATTGTTATCTCGACACTTGTAGTGAGACTGGTTAGCTAATAATAATTAACATAGCCATACCCCTATATAATGATGTATCTAGAGACAGAGAGAGAGACTGAATGTCACTTGTGAGATTAACGTCGAGCGAGCAACTATCAACATCATAACAAAATGGCGTCGCCGAACGAAACTATGTCAGACCTTGAAAGTCCTAAGGAGGTTACGATTTGGCTGAAGTGCTTTGAGGCAAGAGCCAGGATAAGTAAATTAAACAGTCAAAACCAAAAACAAATCAATTTTTTTGCCACCGCCGGGTGTAGAGCCGTTAAACAAGTGTTATTGATGACTTACCCCGAGGAAATCGAAACCTTAGACTTTAAAAAGATTGAAGAAATAATTTTAAAGCAGATCCAAACAACAAAAAAGGTTAGTCATTGCGGAAAGGACCAAGGTTTTAGCGTTAAGAAAAGAGTCTGGAGAACATATTAGGAAATATCTCAGTAGACTAAGAGATACTAATAGGTATTGCAATTTTAACGAACTTGGACGAGTGGAAATGACAATAGGACGAATTAATCCAGCCTCGAATGGTGGAAGGTTTAGATGATATTTCACAGAGAATTAAAACATTGGAAAGGTTACAATTACAAAACGTGTAAAATTGGAAGCCTGGTGGCCTGGTCACACTTGTGATGTGGAGACATGTGTTGATAAATGTCCTAAATGTTTTGAAATAAAAGATTTTCGACCGAACAAGATACATTCGTGGCCAAAGGAAACTGAACCCTGGTCCAGGGTTCATATGGATCATGCATAGGTGAATGATATAGGATTATGTTTGATATTGGTCGATGCGTTTTCAGTTTGGCCCGAAGTTTTTAGGGTTAAGGATAGAAGATCGGAAACTGTACAGCAAATTCTACGTATAGGTTTTGCCAGGAATGGCATACCAATGACATTGGTAACCGATAATGCTTCAGAGTTTGTGACGAGAACCTATGTACGTGGTTAAGAAACATTGGCTGCAGACCGTAAAAGACTACTCCTTATCACCTGCAATCAAATGCAATAGCGGAGAGAATGGTGCAAGCCACAAAAATGGGAATAAAAGTATTCTTCCCACAGCATGAAAAAATCGAAAAATTTTGCCAAGATTACTATTGAGTTATAGGACAATATCCCATGCCGGAAGATTACAAAGTCTATCCGCGTTAAAGGGAAGACAGATAAGAGCACCATTAACAATGTCTTACTCATCGAATGAGAAGATATGGTATAATGGAAAGGAGAGGCGAGAAATAGTAAGATTCATAATGCAGAAGGGACAAAATACAGACGTGGTTTTCAAGAAGGATAGAGGCTTATTGGCGCATGCTAACCAATTAAGGTGGTGCCAAAACAATGAAGACTCGGAGACGAAAGATACTCAAGAATTAAATGAAGATACACAAGAACAGGATAATAGCTCAGAAGAGACAATGTGTGCGCAAGAGTTTTCTAAGAAATCAGAAAACGAAACAATAGATACGTATTAAGAAAGAAGTAGATCGAGATCGCTTATAAAGAGAAATCCTCTTGAAACCACTGAAAAGGGGAGGGGATGAAGGAGAAGCAGCAGATCAACTCAGGTTCAAGGTTCCAGGAGGTGTAGTGGGATTGGTTAGCTAATAATAATTAGAATAGTCATACCCCTATATAATGACGTATCTAGAGAGAGAGAGAGAGAGAGAGAGAGAGAGAGACTGAAAGTCACTTGTGAGATTAACGTCGAACGAACAACTATCAACATCATAACAACAATCTTGCAATTTTTTTTACCAGTGTAATTCAATAAGTAAAATATAAAATAAATAAGATGAAAAATAATTTTTGGGAAAAATTTTTCAAAGCCACAGGCTGAGAAAAACTTATAAGTATTTTCCCGCTAAAACTTTCATAACCCGCCATAATTCTAAAGATTTCCAGCTGCTACTCAATGGCTCCTCTCTTAATAAATTCCAAATGTTTCCTTATTAGGAAACGGTTAATATTGCTATTAACATTATTATTACTACTACTGTTATTTAGGCACAACCTTTCAGCGACCCAGATAAGCTGTGCAAATCTTTCGCTCATCTGCGTTAGATTGTAATGTTAAATATAGCTCAAGGTTTCCGCCTTTTAACAGATCCCATAAATTTCACACAAGCATTATATTTATTTCTGATAAAACAAGGGGCGAGAAAGTATACTTTTTGTATCGAGTGCACCAATGCTCATATGCAGTTATGTGAGTCGGCTCGTACATTGAAGATAATATAACCCACATTAATATTTAAGAGATATGGCGTGGGCGTAACTGTGTTGTTTGAGTGTGCACGTGTTCGTATGTTTACATATACATACAGGCACGCCTACACGTATAAAGAGGATATCACCGGTTTGTCCATATTTAACAAGACTGTTGGGTGGAGACTTTTGTGAAAATCGTCTAAGCCATAATTATATAAGTTACTCAAAATATTTCTGTTGAAAATAAAGAAAATAATCTGCCTTTTAAAAATGTTTTTTTTATCTATTTTGAAGATACGATTATTTGGAATATGCAGATCGTTTATAAGCAATTGTTGACACACTTCACTAAATGCCTCATCTCTTTTACCCCTTCCCAGTCTATCCTACTATTTAGACTGGATAGACTGGGTTCTAAAGCCTTGAATGGTAAACAGTCTAGGAAAAGGATAAATTAAATTCAAAATCAACCTGGGCATGGTTGGGTTCCGTCATGCTATCTTGCCCAAGACATACCACTTATACGACACTAAGGGGTTACGGGTTTCGTGATGGTAATAAAAACCTATAAATAAAATGAAATAAAACACTGTGTTGTTTTCTTTTTTCGTTTCTATGTCCATTCATTCATTTAGCACATTTTTCGACGCTGTAGTCCCCATTCGTCACTATCTCACAATTGTGGTTCATAGAGGTATTCAAGGAAAAACAGTGCAATGGCTTGCCGGTTTTTTGCACCAGAGATGTTGAAGTTAACCCGCCTCTCCTCTCGGAGGTTGATTTTGTTTTTGAAGTTACCTTCTAGTCTGTCAGTCAGACAGTTAAGTGCCATACGTGATAGACGCATTGGGCAACGATGTCTCTTTCGAGACATGACTGACTGGGCAGAAGATTATCCCAGAGCAGGTTGCCATTACTTTCTGTGGTAGACTGGTTACCAGCCAAGGCTATAGAACCCAATCTGTTCTATTATTTAACCCATAACTGAAGGGAAGAGACGGATTAATATATTTCCCACTTGTCGTTCCGAATCGATATCCACTGCACCACAATTGCCTAGATAGGCAGAATCTACAAGGCAGAAGGTCGTTTGAATTCAGAAATCCCTTCTCCTATACTGCCAAAACGTTGTGAACAAAGATGAGGACGGTTGTTTGCTTGCAAATGGTATGAATGATGATGACTCATCGTAGAAATTGAAACAGAACAAAGAATGTTATCAATATCTTGTACAATTCTTAGAATAATAAGGACTCATCTTATAATTACAGAAGGTAAATTACCACTGTTTTGCATTAACAAAGACATTTTTCCCTCCATGCAAACGTAATAGCAATGCCCTTTCACCGAAACTGTTATTGTTAAATTAATTCATGAAATCAGTACCTTTTGCGCTACTGTGGTCACTACTCTTCTTCACTCACAAGTATGGTTCCTAGTGACAACAAAGCGTGAACCACAATTGTGATATGGAGAGAGGTGGTGACCACAGGACAAAATGCACTAACTAAATAAATAAGCGAATGAGCATAGCAAAAAAAAAAAAAGACAACAATGCATTCTTCTTCTATGTGCCCTGTTCTTTTCAGGACGTAGACGATCATGGCTTTCCATGTCTCCCTATCCCTGGTGGCTCTGAGCACGCCTTCTCCTGTTACACCACACAACCCTTGTTCTATCATCCACCTGATCATGCCCTTCAAATGTTTTATCCGCATCTTTCCCCTGTCTCTTTTTCCCTCTATCTGGCCTGTTAGTATCAGGTTCTCCAAGCCCCACTTTTTCATTGCATGTCCCAGGAACTTTAGCTGTATCTTCCTTATGCTTAGCATTAGTTCCCTTTTCGTTTCCATATTTTCCAAAACCTCATCATTGCTCACATGCTTAATCCATAATATCCGCAGCATCCTTCTGTAGAACCACATTTCAACTGCCTCAAGGTTTTCCTTAAAAACATTAAAGCAATTTAATTACATTAAAAAATTTCTTTTATTAGACCCAGGCATGAAATAATAATTCTACATGCCGTGTCCCTTCAGAATGCGAGCGATCATAGCTGCCCACAATTTTCTGCGATTTGAATTACTAAAGTCTATAATTTTATTATCTCTCCTGCCAACTATTTATATAAATTTGTTAGGTTATTCGCCGCTTTCCTCTGTCCATCTATCCAGTCAGTGCTAACTTTTGTAATCTTTCTTTCCTCCTTATTAGCTCTAGTAATGTTAACTTTCTTTCTGATTTTAAATTTAAGCGTCATTTTTTCTTTCCATAAATAATTTAATCAACTCAAACACTGGTCAAAATCCCAAGTTACTAATTTAATAACGCGTTAATTGCTAACCTAAAACAATTATGTGGCCATTAGTGGACTATTTTTTCTGTTAAATATTTTATAAAAGATTATATTAGATACCAAAGAAAGTTTTTAGCGTTAATATTTTTTTTAGCGTAGGTCCGCCAAGTTTTTTTCTTAACGCCAGAAGCGATGTCAGCAACTAGTGTTGACACTTAATTTCATCATGCGAAATAAAACAGTAATATTATTTTATAATTACGGTTATCACGCCATTTATTTGTGACAAAATTTATTCTGCAAATATTACGAATATTGTAGTTGAATCAATTTATTTCCTTAAAGTTTTTTGAAATACCTTCGTCTTCTTCTATGTGCCAAATCCTTTCAGAATATAGGCGATCATTGCTCTCCACTACATCTTTTCTCGTCTTGTCTTTCAGCAATATTTTCCCTTTGCTAAAGTTCCTGGTTCTATTCTGCCATCCATTCACATTTTATCTCTTTTGTTCTTAATATTTCTCGTGAGTGTTAAGTTTCCTAATCCTAATTTCCTCATGATGTATCGAATGAATTTCATTTTACTTTTCCTGAATTTGATAATAAATGTTCATTCTGCTCCCAATTTCTTTAAAACTTCCTGGTTTCTTACTCGCTTCGCCCATGGAATTTCCAGTATAATATTTCTTTTTAGGTATTACATAGCAATCCAGTATTCTTATTTACCAGTTTTAATCTGTCAAAATTTCACTGTTTTCTTATTTTCACATTTTGATGAATCTTAATTCTTCTGTTAATGATTTAAGCGCATAGCAAATTCTATGACAATAAAATATCCGCAGAAATTCCCTAATTGCATCATTAATTATTTGGACTTAACAACTTTAACAAAATATTGCAATAATAATAAATATTAAATTCTCGAGCTTCTTCGTTCGTATCATTCCTCCTTGCTTTCATTCGTTCTTTATTATGTTTACGGATTGCTTGTCTCTCTTCTGCTCGTAATCGTTCTCGTCTTCTTCTCTGCCGTTCTCTTGCTGCCTCTCTTTGTTGTCTTATTCTTTCTTCCATTACAATGATTTTCTGCGGAACTATAAGTCATTTACAATATCTATTTACGTTCATTCATTACATAGAAAGCGTGACACACGTAGGTACCTAGGTGGGTATTACTGTATTATGATATAAAGACTACGACTTGCTATGTTGTTCACAGCGAGAAAGTATTTTTCTTCGTTGAAGGAGTATCAAGATGAAGACAACAAAGAAAGATTTGAAATAATTATTTAAAGCCCAAATCTCTATAAGTACAATAATTATTCTCCCCCCTCTCTCCCTCTCTCTCTTTCTCTCTCTCTCTCTCTTTATAATAGAGTTATATATATTTTACAGTGATCTTTTTTTGTTTTATATTTCCTGTTCGACGTTTTACTTCATTTATCATGTGTGTTTGGTCGTAAATTATCCGGTGGTCCTCTGTTTAATCTTTTACTTCTGTGTGTTCGTTCATATCACTTTCTAGTGCGTGACACACGTAGGTACTACAGTATTAATATATAGATAATTCATTGTCGTAAAAGTTAAGAGAAACAGATTGCGAAATGAATCTCATAAAAATTTCTCAGGAAAAAGCATCTATACAAGGAATGAAGTGATGACTGATTCTTAAACCTAACAAGAATCACGTAGAAAAAAAATCATAATTGTTTAGATTTTGGGAAGGTGATTGGACCTTAAACTATTCAACACACCATTCGCAGGTTTGTCCCTAACAACGTTGACTATAGCGCTGAAAGCTTTCCCCATAGTAAGTGCTGGAAGGTAATCTACACTTCGCCATACTTTTATTGGTTAGTAACTGTGGCATGCCTTGAGGTAGAAAGAGCGCAGGGGGAAGTAAGTTCATGCCTTCTTTAAGTGTAAAGTACACATAATCAGCCTCACCCATAATTCAAACTGTCCAATTTGACTGATTCAACTATTGTTACTAGAATACAAAAAGAATTACAGTGTGCGTATTTTGGGGGTTCCTAGCCCTGAGGATTAGAATTGTGGAACTAAAGAATGTCTCGTCTGAGCACTTTCCATGGTAGCGATAGAGCAGGGGGATACTTGCGACATCTCGTCAGTGAGAAATGGATTACAGGCTGGAAAATAATTTGTCACCCACAAGTAGAGGCAGACGCTTATGCACTCTATCGAGACTGAAGAGTTAAGTACAGAGTAGGGCAGACCATGGCATGTGGACCAAAGAATATTATTTGCCCGAAAATCTACCATGAAAATAGGAGCAAGGCAGCGAGAGTAATGATCCATCTGTGGGAAAGATGTTGAAGGATGAAAAGCAATTAATCATTCAAGGTCGTGTAAATGCTGGAAAATGTGATTTGGGAAACTCCGGCTCAGATATTGCAGAAATATATCTTTTTTATCTGATTTGGCTATTGTACCACCGGAGCAAGGATAAAAATTTAGCCCGTAATAAATTTAGCCCCTAATAAAATTGTATATATTTACATTATTCGGATTGTTTACATTTTGGACAATTTACATTGTTCGGACTTTTATTGCCATGTTTACGACGTTTCGGCCGTTGTACACTCCGGCCTTCTTCAGGTAATACAAATTTCGAACCGAACCCTTCATTTCGATCACTAGAATATATCATTCTTATTCTATGTGCGATGCTAGTTTTGAATGCCATGTAGGTATTTCCTTTTAACTCAATTCTCTAAGTTTCTATTCACCACTGCTGTAGCCAGGTATTGAAACCACAACTCTTTGGGTTTAGTCACTAGGACTAACCAACTATTATATCCACTGGAACACGTGTTCTTGATGTTATATTTCATAACAAATTAAGTAATGTTTTCAAACATGTAGAAAAGAAAACAATTTTATAAATATTTAACTTTTAAGATCCTAAAGGAATAGCAACAACAAAATTGATTTTTTTTCAAAGTGCAATAATACTCATGTAACAAATAAATGGTATGAGGTTTCAAAGAAGATTATGTTATTTTCAACGTGTTTTGATTCAATCATTCCTCTTTTATGAGCCTTTAGGCCGTAGGCGATCATGGAAATACATACCAAGAATAATTATTATCAGCGGACATAACCTTAAAAACATACGCTACACAGTTGACACTGTGTTAATGACACACTCAAAAAGAAAGTTGAAAAATGTACAGGGTGTTCCAGAATTCTTACCCCTATCTCTTGTCGTTGCTCACACTTTTCCTCTTGGTATCTCTCCCAAACCCTGTTCCTTAATCCACTTCCTCAATCCCATCAAGTATGTCACGTGTTGCTTCCTCCCCCCTCTCTCTCTCTCTTTCCTCCTATCTGTTCCATGAGTATTAGATTGTCAAAGCATTCCTTCCACAATCAGTCAGTTAAGTGCCATACGTGATACACGCTTGGACGATCATGTCTCGAAAGAGACATTACTGACTGGGCATAATATTATCCCGCATTAGGTTGCCATTGCTTTCTGCGGTAAGACTGGTTGCCAACCAAGGCTATAGAACCAAATCTGTCCTATTATTTAATCCATAACTGGAAGGAAGAGACGGGTTAATACCTTTCCCAAGGGTATTTGCGCGTAAGTGAATGCAATGAATTCAGCTGGAATTCGAACTCGGCTCCCCGATTTCTCGTTCCGAGCCGATATCCAATGCACCACAACGCATCTTCCCAATACGTGTCCCAAAAACTTTAGCTGTCTCTTCTTGATGTTAATAATGAGTTTCCTTTTCGTTTATATCCTTTCCAAAACCTTGTGGATGCTCACTTTTACGGTCCTTGGTATCTTCAGTATCATTCTTTACTATTACATTAAATCATAATCTGCAAGTTCAAGTCTGACTGTGGATTGAGGAGAAAGTGAGGCTCTTTATTCAAGCATAAAATAAATAGTTTCCAAGCGACAACTCTCACTAAACGCCTACAGCGAATATGACCTGCTACCTTGCTCTTTGGCTTATGAGTTTTATCTGCGATTATTCGTCGAACTGGCATTAGGTAACACACCTTGCATTGAGAGGCTTTCTAAGGATAAAAACCGTTCTGAACAAAGATACGATTAGCGAAACAAGCGAAAGATTCGCTCACCTTTTCCGATAAATGAGAACGGAATCAAAAAGATTTTTTTTGTGTGTGTGTAATGAACTCTTTTTCACTTGGGTTACAATACACAAACTCAAAGTTATCAAGTAGATTACTTGCGCTTTTTCCATTCATGTTCAGCTTTCAATTGCTCTTTGAGTGCTAACTAAATACTTCAACCATTCTATCTTGACTATAGCCCAGAAATTTCAGTTCAGTAGTTTTCTTGTAGTTCATGTTATTCCCAAAATTTGTTTCTCGCTTGCTCTTTCTATAGGATTCGTCGGTAGAACCATACCTGTTGCTTCAAGTCTTTTCGTTAGTTGTGAGAAGACTGTCCATCAATTATTGCCATATAGGATGACAGATTATATAATAGTTCAGCGTTATTTTCTTTGTTTTTAAGTGAATTTTCCTAACCTTCAATACTTTGTTACAGAAATCAAGCATCTTCAACAATTTAGATATCTGGAAAGCGTGTTAACAGAAGACGAAAAGTGCGACACGGAAATCTAAAGGTGAATTGAGATAGCAACAGATACACTACAAAAGCTAAGTAAAGTATCAAGACTCATGTAAATTTAATTGGAAACAAAAAAAAGTAATACTGAACCGTTATTTACTACCCGTCCTCATATAATGCAGTGAATGCTTCATGTTGTTTGTAGCTCTTCGCCGTCTCTCCCAATTCATTTCACTGAAGCTCGCCAAGTAGGTTATGCGTTGTTTCATCTGTTCCTCTTGCCTTCACTCTGTCCTATGAGGATAAAATTTTCCAAGCCCTCTTTTCTTATTACGTAACCGATAAATTTTAACTATCTTATACTGATGTTAAGTATGCGTCCTTTTTGTTTCCATTTTTCTAGAACTGGTTTCTTGGTATTCCCAGCATCCTTCTGTTAACTTCATTCCTGTGACTTCAAGTCTCTTCTTCATATGTAAGGAGATTATTCATAGAATTAGCCATGGAAAATATTCGCAACTGAATAAAAAACCAAAATCGTGGAAAACTTATTTTGGATTTAAGCAACCCATCATTGGTTACTGGATAATTTTCCGAAATTTTATGAACAGCGCATTTCCATGGCCTGGCGCCTCCATATTATTCACTTTGGGGTTACCTTAAGGAATGTGTGAACATAAAAAAAAAAAAACATCATACTATTCAGCAACTCAAATACAGTCAGAATTATTCCCTACTATTTACATTTTTTTAGTTGTTCTTTTCTTTATTGCCACGTTGAAAACACCGGTTCTCGCTTGATCACCGAAGTTAGGCAACGTTGAGCCTGGTCAGTACTTAAATGGGTGACCGCTTGGGAATACCAGGTGCTGTAAGCGTATAGTGACGGATGTGCGTTGTGGTGCAGTGGATATCGGCTCGGAAAGAGAAATCAGTGAGCCGAGTTCGAATTCCAGTTGAATACCCTGCATTCACCTAAGCACTGGTACCTTTGGGAAAGGTATTAATCCGTCACTTTCCCTCCAGACCCTGCCCTTAAAAACAAATCCCAGTGAATCTTGGTACTCGAAAAAGAAAAAGTATTACTAGACACAAAACTTATATAAAAACAACAATAAATTCTTGAAAGAAAAAGGTATTACCAGCAATAAATGCACAAAATTTAGTTGGCAATAAATGACCCGCCCAGGTTGATATGCCATAAAAACAAAAATCAACCAAAAATCTTTATTGCCATATTTCTGGTCGTTTTCCCATTCGGCCTTCTTCATTTGATATTTATAATTTCGAACGAACCCTTTATTTAGTTCAAGGGGTAGATTGTTCTAGTTCTATGCGACATGCATTTTCTGGATATTTCAGTTTTCAACAGCCAAAACTTTGTGAATATGACAATAAGTCCGAAAAATTTAACTAGTGTAAATAGTTACAATAGATCATCTCAGAAATATAGTCAGACGTTATATCCCACTGTCATAGGGAATGTCATCGAAAGAGTATGTTTGAAAATGATATTAACATAGTATAATTTCTGCCTATATTTCTGCGATGAGGTATTTTAACTATTTACATTGTTCGGATTTGACCAAAAGAGTTGTGAGTTCAGTACCTCGCAATGGTAAATTGAACAAAAACTGAGATAGTTGAATTACTGAAAATAAATAACTGAAACTTAGATATCCGAAAGAACATTTAACATGAAACGAGAACGGTGAGCGAAATAATGGGTACTGTTCAAAATTCCAATCACCTGAAGAAGGTTGGAGCGTACAAAGGCCGAAAAGTCTTGAATATAACAAGAGGAAGACATCAGTCTGAACAATATAAAGAGTGTAAATAGCCTTATATTTTTCTATAATTAAATAGGATAAAATTTCAAGTGTTTGAATAACAAAAATCTTAGAATTACTAGATGTTTAAATCTCTAAAACCTAGATGACTTCTGGAACTCCCTGTGCGCTTATCAGCTTTTCTTCTGAGTGTGTCATCTGTGTAGCGTATGTTTTTATGTCCGTCGATAATAATTATTGTAGGAATTTATTTTCATCCTCGTCAAATCATCTTACCGTATAGATTCATTGATGCAATGCGCACCGGAGACGTTTCTCTAACCCCGTTCACGATGCCACTACACTGATTAACGGCTTGATAACGCCATTCCGAAATATGTAAAACGATGTAAGCATACCAAATAACACACACACACACACACACACACACACACACACACACACACACACACACACACACTCTTATTCATCACAATGCTTTATTTGAGTTGGAAACTTTGACGTGGTACAACCATTAACAAGCTTGTATCGTTCAATGAACGATACAAGTGGGTTTGATCCTCACTTGGTGATCCATGCTTTTGTAATATATTTTTGTCACTTACAGAAATAGGATTGACGTCAAAGGCAGGTATGTAAACAGTGTCAAACAAAAATGTATTTACATCATATGCAGCTTCCATCAAAGGAATGTAATGTATTTCTGTGACCCGACAGAAATATGATTGACGTCAGACTCAATTACAAACAAAAGTCTGTTTACCTCAAAGACAGCCGGTTACAAGCTATAAAAGATAAACAATAGCAAATAAAGGTGTAATGACGTCAAGGACAGCCAGCTGTAATGGCAATAATCTACGAAAATGATTAATAGATGTATCTAGCCATAGATGACGCAACTAAACGGCGCTTGAGGAATTTCGGATTTCGGATTTTTTCGGACCAAAGGCAAAACGAAACAAAGAGGCAGTAGCAGACAGACGGGGAAAAGAAGATAACTTCCGACAACTCCTACGTGTGCGTAATTCTCCTTGGCTATCCTCCTTCTTCACACAACCGAATCAGATGAAGAATAAAAATATAAGTTACTATTCTTATATATATGAGTTCAGCAACGGCAGAGGCAGTATATAATACTTTCATCTAAATTAAACTTTTAAAATCGTTTTGGCATTCCAACATGTTGTAATCGTTAGCACGCTTTTTCGCTAGATTAATTACAACTGAACAGAGGGTTCGATCCTCACTTGGCGGCCATTCTTTCGGCCATGTGCTTTTGAGTGAGTGTCTACGACTGTATTTACTTAAGTCTGCATAAATATAAGAATGGCGTAACGATTCCGAATTCCGACTTAAACTGAGTGTACTTTAAATTTGTGCGCTATTCTTTGACTAGATATTTTAACAAAACAAAAAAGTTTCGTCACTGACATGTCGTGAGGATTTATGTAGAGTCGAACATATAAATAAGAACTATCTTCCATATATATATATATATATATATATATATGTGTGTGTGTGTGTGTGTGTGTGTGTGTGTGTGTGTGCGTGTGCGTGCATTACCTGTTTAGACGACAACAGCCAAATATTTCTCAATGTGCCTTGTCCCTTCAAGGCGTAGACGATCATGGCCTTTCATATCTCCCTATACCTTGTAACTTTTAATATCCCTTCTCTTGTTACCCCTTTCAAACCCTGCCCTGCGATCCAAACAAGACAAACTATTTACAAAAATACTAATTTATTGTAATTGATACACTAAAACACACACACTCACATACAGAGCAACACACACACACACACACACACACATATATATATATATATATATATATATATATATATATATATATATATACAATACTGTGCAAAAGTATTAGAACAAAAACTATTTTATCTTTTGTGAGGCATATTGACAGAAAATAAACAATTAAGATAATTTTATTTTATTTACTCAACATATGCTTTAACAAGAAAAAATACTTGCTACAAAATAAATTTAATATTTAGTATAATATCCTTTTGCTTTGATCACAGCCTTCATTCTTTCAGGCATTGACATCACAAGCTTCGTCAATGTATCTAATAGTATCTCCTGCTAAGTCGCTTGTATTTGTTCCCAAAGTGTGTCTTGCGAAGTAACATTAGATTTATCAAATTTTTTATCCCAAATATCCCATAGATGTTCAACAGAGTAGTTTCAAAATAACTTATTTAATAGAAAATATATGAAAAATTAAATATAACATCTTTTTAATACATTTCTTTTACACCTAATTTTAAATAATCAATATTTATTAGCAATTTACTTGGCTTTTCACCCTGTATTTGAATTTCAGTCAGGTTTTTAGGAAAATCACCCCTCTCCTCATGCTTTTGCACACTACCGGTTGTGTGCAAAAGTGTTAGAACAGGGGTGATTTTAAACTTTATTTTGATGCATCATGAAAGATAAAATAGTTCTTATCCTAATACTTTTGCATAGTACTGTATATATATATATATATATATATATATATATATATATATATATATATGCTAAAAAATGAGCATACATTATGAAAAAATGTCTAAAACAAAGTTTTTTCGTCAAAATCTGCTAAGATTAAAAGGTAAACCAAAGGATATTTTACTAAATTATATATTTTTAATCCTTTTAAGATTCTTCAAAGTGTTGATCAATTTTTTTTCCTTCTTGAGTCAGCAACTTACCATGAATTAGTATAGGAAAATTTAGCGTGTTCTTACGGTGAAAATTCCATTGTTTTGGAAATTTTTGCAAAAATGAAATAATTGTTGGATTTTAATGAAATTTTCAGGATTCATTCATAAGTGAATTAAGTCATTTCAGAAATCTTGATAAAAATATTTATTTTTGGTGCATCAAACAAACACGTTATTTATAAAATTTCTAGAATTTCATTTTTGTATAGCTTCATGTTTATACTAGTTATAAGCAAAAATCTTTGAAGAATTTAAAACATTAAATTTCTTTTGTAAAACATGATCTGTATTTACCGAAAAAGGTTGCCTCGTTTATGAAATTCAGTTTTACCAAACAGTTAAGAACAAAATGATAATTTATTATAAATTTAATCTCACTCTGCACTATATATATATATATATATATATATATATACTGTTAAACTTTTAAATGCAACTGTCATAAGTCAGGTATTGTTTTGTTTTTATTTACACTATTTTGTTCGAACTGTTGCCCTCATCTTTGTTGCCATATTCACTACATTTCGACCGTTGTACCCCACGACCTTCTTCAGATGACTGGAATTTATATACGGACGTCTTGAACCCATACTCTGTTCGAGATATTAGTACATCCAGGAATGCTAGTTTGTTCTTCTTTTCTTTCTCCATTGTGAACTGTATCGATGCTCTTATTGAGTTCACATGGTCCAGTAATAACTGGACCTATTCCTGGTGTGACCAGAGTATAAAGGTGACCTCTACGTATTTCAGCCATAGAGAAATACGTAGAGAAATACAATGATGTGGCTTCTAATGCCAATTTTTTCGAAGTATCCCATGTATTTGTTAGCCATTGCTGGTGATAATGGCGAGCTCATTGGTAAACCTTCATCCGACCGATATATGTGTGATCCCATTCCGAAGTGTGTTTTTGTATAGTCAGTATCTCTATCAATTTATCTGTTTGTATACTAGTACGTTCTCCTAGGGATGTGCCCGAGGCTAGTCTGTCCCTGACTACCGATAGTGCCTTCTCTGTGGGCACCTAGATGAACAAACTCAACACATCCAGAGTCAACATCTGGTTGGATTGGATGGGAGCATCTTTGATTAATTCCATGAAGTGAGAGGGGTTTCGGATACATGATGGTAACGTTCCTATTAATGAGTCAATTATATCCACAAAGAAGTGACTCAGTGAGTAGCACACAGAGCCTTGGTAGCTAACAAGATTGTGAATTTTGGGGAAGACCATATATGTGAGACAGCCTGCCGTAACGTTGAGACAACTGCCTGTATGTCTCAGGTGGCAAGTGGTCCCTGCTCATTGTGAATATGTCAACACAGACGAGGATAACAGTCCAAACAATGTAGTGTAAATAAATACAATATCTTATCTCAGAAAAACAAACAAATGTTTTGTTTTTGCTCAAGTATTTTTGATTGTCTCAATCCTTATTGAATATCGTCAATATTATAGACAAGATTTTTTGTTAATATCGGACTTTAAATTAATTTAGAATGGCGTAATGAGCAAAACGTTACTCACCATGGGACCGCAGCAAACATGTGTACTTATCTTGTAGACTAATATTTCATATGTTGCGGTGGTTTCCGTAGCCTGCAAGTTAGCCAGTCGTACGCTCAGCTGGTATGAATTCATAGCTGTCTTTCTCCTAGATTGGTCACCAACAAAAGCTAGTGTAATGATATCAGTGTCAGACTTAGTTAAATGAAAACATCTGAGGGATATCAAATAAATTGCTTTGACAGTTATTGCCATTGAGGATTATCAGTTAAGTGAAGTGGACTCCACATGAACCATGTCGGACGACCCTGACAAAGGAGGTCATTGATTGAAACGAGTTTTTGGTAAATTGTGTTTTTGGTAAATTACAAAGATGACAAGACAAAGAACGCTGTTCTCTATAAGTCAGTGGCTCCGAGAAGCAACAAACAGAGAGACTGATAGCGGAGAGAAACGATTGAGAAACCGCGAAAAGAAAGACACGGCCGTCAGACTGTTTGCCCCCGCCTACCCAGCACTTGCCTCCGCTATAGTTCTGCCTCGCTTGTCTACAGCAGAAAGTTAAAGCCAAATAAAATTTGCTTACAGAAAAAATCGGCTCGTGCTTTTATTTCGTGGATAACGATCTAACCAAAGAGTTATTTTTAAACCCCAGGCCTTTAACTGGAAGAAGCCGCACCCTGAAAATTAAACTGGTGTCTGGTCTGAGCTGCAACGCTACAATAGAAATCCCTTTCTGACCTACTATTTAATCCGTATGATACAAAACTACATATCAAATAAATAATGAATAAGTAAATAACAGAATGAAATAATTGTTAGTGTCACGTTTCGTTCCGAGAATGACGGTTTTATTGTTGAAATCAGTTTGACATAGAAAAGACCAAGGGAGGTGATTTTCTAAGCGTAGCTTAGAAATAGCACAAAGCCGAAAGTGTAAACCACACAGTGAGCATCGAAATCACTACTCAGTCGTCAGTGATCTAGCGAGACAAGCTTGTTAACCATTACACTACGTCGGAGTGTTCGAAAAGACCAGGAGAGAAATGCAAGTGCTCAAAAATGTATATATAGTTACACCAAAACTTTTATTTTATTTTTATTTTTTTATACTTAAGAATTTTATGCAAAACTCGAAAATCTTATGTTAATTCACAGCAAGATGCACCAAAGATGTAACAGAAATAAAAAAAGCACAAAGAGAAATCCAGAAATAATTAATTTTATCCGTGTATACTGATAGGTTTATTGATGGACCATTTATTTGTGTGGTCGGTTGTCACATATCTTTATCTCTGAAAACAAAAATGAATCGGAATGAAATCTTAACTACAAAACAAAAGCAATAAACTTTCAAAGTTAGGATCGTTTGGTTATTGTCAATGGCAAATCCAACGCATGCGCACAGAGAAAATTTAATTTATGTTATTGTTTCTATTCTCACATTGACAAGCCAATAAACTTCCAAGTCGACTTGGAGATTATGATAGCTTGACAGCAAAAATGTAATAGATTCTATTTTTATGTGAGAATTGTTTTATTTTATGATCAGTTGGGTGTGACTTGCCGTGCTCTGTTTTTTAGGAATTTTTGCTTTTCTGTAAATAAGAAAGGAACCCAAAATCCTCTCTCTCTCTCTCTCTCTCTCTCTCTCTCTCTCTCTCTCTCTCTCTCTGAGAGTAACAAGGTAATATGTTAAGATGTTTACTACTGCATATTTCATGCTAATCTCGAAACATGTAGAGACAATTTATGGTTCCTTAGGTCTGGCGCAAGGCATGTGTCTCCCTCATGTCATTCCACTGTAAGGAATAGGACGACAGTCTCGCTACACAAGGTCGTTGCTGCCGCGATTTCTGCAGTAAGTAGGTTGTATCGGAACGCAGTTGCTCTCCCCACGTCATACCGGTTTTGAATTCACAGTTATCCTACTATACTGGTTGCCAATTAATGCTAGAGAGTGTCCAGTTTGTACTGCCATTTAACCTATAGACGGGGAGAGAACAGATGGATTCATACCTTTCTAAGGTCATTTGTGCAAAAGTGAACGTGGCTAAACTAAGTAAATGCAAAACGATTATTTTTCGCTGTGTTTTTCAACTTCAAAGCAGTGAATGCTTTGACACTAGAATGACGTGATTTTTGCTAGGACTCCAACACGAAGATCTATCCCAGCCACGGTAGCTCCATTCTATGATATATTGACTAGCGCAGCTTGGTTAATAATGATGTGATCCAAATCAAACTGACAAGTTAGTTTTACACATAGCCGAATGAATTCAAAGCATGTAATCTTGTCATTTGGTTTATATTTATATCAGGATTAGGTAACGTTTACATCATAAAAGTGTGTATAAAGCGACGTTTAGTCAGAAAACAAAGTAGAAAATTTGGGGTGCGGGTTGATTAATGCTTCTACACTTATGTGAAAGTGTTCAGACGAAATAAGCCTATTGTTTAAAGGAAGAAGAAACCGTTTTCTTTCTTTCATATCTCATTCTATTTTCAGTTGTATGCAATATTCTGAATAAGACTAGACTTGTATCCAGGCATCTTGACCACTAACGAAGATAACTAAGCCTATTGTTTAAAGGAAGAAGAAACCGTTTTCTTTCTTTCATATCTCATTCTATTTTCAGTTGTATGCAATATTCTGAATAAGACTAGACTTGTATCCAGGCATCTTGACCACTAACGAAGATAACTAAGCCTATTGTTTAAAGGAAGAAGAAACCGTTTTCTTTCTTTCATATCTCATTCTATTTTCAGTTGTATGCAATATTCTGAATAAGACTAGACTTGTATCCAGGCATCTTGACCACTAACGAAGATAACTTACCCATAAAAGAACTCATTTTACAATAGGTACACGTTCACACACATCATAGGAGTGGCATGATGAAAAATTCTAAGTTTGACCCACTTCCAAAATCTTACCAAATTACTGATGTTGTTAATCTATTCTTATTCTGGCCTAGATCATTTCAACACCATTCACACAGAGAGCGATAGAGACAAACAGAGAGTGATAGAGACAAACAGAGAGCCATAGAGAAAAATAGAGAACAAGGGAGAGAAATAAAGTGCTATAGTGAGAAATAACGCGCCATAATGAGAGATAAAGAGTGATAGAGAGAAACAGGGAGCGATAGAGAGAAATAGAGTGCAAAAGTGAGAAATAGGGTGTCATAGAGAGAAACAGGGAGCGATAGAAAGAAACAGAGAGAAATAGAGAGCGATAGAGAGAACGATAATGAGAAATATAAAGAAACAGAGAGATAGAGAGAAACATAGAGTGATAGGGAAAGACAGATATGATAGCATTCAATATTAGACAAGGCTAGATTTTAAAAATGAATTTCTGATTCGGTCGAGATAAAAACTTCAGTTAAAATTCTTTAAAAAATTAAAGAAAAGTTTTCCTTTGTCTTTATTCGTGTGTGTGTGTGTGTGTGTGTGTGTGTGTGTGTGTGTGAGAGAGAGAGAGAGAGAGAGAAAGAGTGAGAGATTCTTTTATGTATAAATATGTGTATAGAGCAATTTTGTATTTCCTGGATGAAAAATGATTCATACGAATTTTTAGTTCACTCAGGATTCATTATTGACAACCACAATCTTAACAATATAATATATGCAAATGACAGTGTTGTTAGCAAACACAAAAAAAAACAACTACAAGAATTTCTGCAGAAGGTAGTAAAGGAAAGTGAGAAGAAAGGACTATGCATCAGTTGTAAGATAATGTATGATTCATAGCAAAAGGAACAGCACCAGGTACGAAATACGAATTGGAGACACTTAAATAAAACAATTGAATGAATTTAAATAACTGAGACGTGTTTTAAGAAAGAACTGTAAAAGTGATGCCAAATCTTGAAGACTAATTGGAATAGTGAAAATACCTTTCAAATGCTGAGCAAAGTACTAAGAAACAGGAAATTTTTCGCTAGGAGTAAAGAAAAGAGTACTGAACTGTTAAACATAAGAGGAGATTTTTCCGCATTCATGCAGTGAAAAAATTCTCACAAATGAAAACTTGAAGCAACAGGAATGAGGTACTACAGAAGGATAATGAGAGTAAAGAGAAAGTTTTAGGGGAAAATGATAAAAAACAGTTTTAGAATCAGAGAGAGACAATCGAAATTTTTAGGGTATATAATGAGGAAAGGAGTCTTGCAGAATTTGACACTTAGGACATAGTGAAAGTAAGAGAGAGAGAGGGGGGAAGCGGCTAATAATCTACCTAACGAAAGAAATAGCAAAGACACAAACATGACTAAGAGCTAAAAGTGACAGAAAGTTGTAGAGTATCAAGACCATTCATGTCCTGAAGGGATTCGGTGTATAGAAGTATAATATTTAAGCTAAGCTTAGCTTTACTATTTGCTTTCGAACGACTTCATCGTTAATGCTGATCTTCCCTTTCATCTAACAAACTAAATATTTTTGGCAGTAGGAGAATAATTTTTTGAATAAAAACTATTTTAGTTTTGTTTCCAAAATTATTTTAGCAAGTTTCAAAATTTTGGGGAATTGGAAATCAAAAGAAACGTTATCAGCAGTCAGGAATTAATGTGTGGAAAGAGTGAAGTATTTATATGTACAAATGTAGCTTTATTGCTGTACTAGCAGTATAGCCCGGCGTTGCTCGGGTTTAATGAAAGCTTTAACACTAATCCATGGTTCTGGAGGTCAGACTCTTTGAACGTTGGCACAAAAGACTAAAATGTTTCCAGTTAAAGGGAAACCGTAGACTGAAAGAAAAATGAATGAATGTAAGTCAAATTTTGATTTCCTGGTATCGATTTATACATATATATATATTATCGATTTTCTGTACTATTGTAAGAACTGCAACCTTGAAACTTCTGAATATCGTTTCTTATGTCTTTGTTTATGAGTGTATCAAATTTGATCAAAAGCGGACCACTCCTTCGATAAACTGATTTTTCGATTATCGATTTTCGATATTTATCGGGGGTACCTCGACACAAAACCTAGCTAAGAAGACTCGCAGACGCTTATAGTACAACTGTGTAAATTTTGAAGAAAATCGGTTCAGCCGTTTCGGAGTCTATAGGTAACGGTTACACACAGACACACACACACACACACACACACACACACACAGAGACAAATTTCCATTTATAAATAAGTTTAGATTATTCAATGTAAACATTTTTACTTTAAAAATTTGTTGAATAAAAACTATTTTAGTTTTATTTAGAAAATTATTTTAGCAAGTTTCAAAATTTTGGGGAATTGGAAATAAAAAGAAACGTTATAAGCAGTCAGGAATTAATGTGTGGAAAGCGTGAAGTATTTATATGTACAAATGTAGCTTTATTTGCTCGGGTTTAATGAAAAATTTTAATAGCTTTAACACTAATCCATAGTTCTGGAGGTCAGACTCTTTGGACGTTGGCACAAAAGACTAAAATGTTTCCAGTTAAAGAGAAACCGTAAAAAAAAGAAAATCGGTTCAGCCGTTTCGGAGTCTATAGGTAACGGATACACACACACACAGACACACACACAGACACACACACACACAGACAAATTTCCATTTATAAATAAGTTTAGATTATTCAATGTAAACATTTTTACTTTAAAATGCATTGCAAGGAATTTTATTTTAGAATTGATTTGTTACTGTTTCCGATAGAAAAGCGTAGCAGAGATTTTTTACTCTAACTTTGCATTGTAGATAACTTTTGAATAAAAAATTAATTGCTAAATATATGCATAGCTAATGAATATACTATAAAACTTCATTGAAAAAAGACTAACATCTTTATCCTGGTTAACAGATTCTGGTATGATCACCGATGTTAAATAACGTTAATCCTGGCCAGTATCAAGACAAGTGACCGCTTTGGGATACCAGCTACCGGAGTCTTGGTTGTGCTGGGGTGTAATGAATAACGGTTCGGAATTGAAGATCTCAGAAAATAGTTCCAATTTCTACCCGGTTGATTATATTCACTGCGCAAATAATTTTAAGAAAGGTATGAATACACCTCTTCTCCACTCCAACAGCTATGAGATATGTAGGACTTGTGTCACTAGATAAATATTATCTCCAGAAATTGTTACAACTAGAACTATTTTCTAACAATAAATAAATTGAAAAATCATTCAATCATTGAGAAAAAATTTCAGCGGTCAGGAAATAATGTAAACATTACTGACAAAATAATATTTATTATGCGTATAATGCAAATGCATTGAAAATTCTTTTAATATAGAATTTCATTGAAAATAATTTTAATATTGAATTGCATTGAAAATACATTTAATATAGAATTTCATTGATAATGCTTTTAATATAGAATTGCATTGACAATGCTTTTAATATAGAACTACACTGAAAATGCTTTTATTATGAAAATGCATTGAAAATGCTTTTAATATAGAATTGGATTGAAAATGTTTTTAATATGAAATTGCATTAAAGATGCGTTTAATACAGAATTGCATTGAAAATACTTTTACTACAAAATCGCATTGAAAATGCTTTTAATATAGAATTACATTGAAAATACTTTTAATATGGAATTGCATTGAAAATACTTTTAATACAGAATTGAATTGAAATTGCTTTTAATATAGAATTGCATTGAAAATGTTTTTAATATAGAATCGCATTGAAAATGCTTTTAATATGGAATTGCATTGAAAATGCTTTTAATATAGAATTGCAATGCACGTGACTTTAGTATTGCAAATAATTTTAACATAAGTATGCGTTGCAAATCATTTGACTGTAGAATTATATTAGTAATGATTATCGATAAAAAGACGTTGTAAATGGCTTCACAGAAACATTGCAATGAAAACTGAGAAGAAATATTGTTACCAATCAGCAAATAATAAACTCTTACTGACAGATTAGAGTAATATAATTTTACAATGGAAATTAATTGCGAGTGATTTTATTATAGTCTTGCAATCTGCATTATTAGGTTGAACAGAAAGTCCTGACTCATTTAGAACGCAGAAAGAAAACAACAATATTTTATGACGCAACACGTACATTTAGTCTTCAAAAAAGTCCATCGTTCTCGACGATCTTCTACCAGGTAGCAAAATTTAAAACATAAAGATGTGTGTTTTTTCCGCTTCCTAAATGAAACAGGTCTTTCCGGACAACATCGTAGTAATGCATTGCAAATGATGTTATTACAGTTTTCTACTACAAAATGCTATCCTCTTCGGGGAAACGGGAGCCATGGCTCTCTAAAGAATCCTTTCTTTTATTATTGGCGAACTGCCCTAAATTTTTGGGAAAAGATGAGGCTGTGGTTACCATTGCTGTCTTCACAGTTTTCTTTCTACTAGAATGTGCTGTTTATCTCCGAACTGGAATAGGAGAAAAAGAGATGGATTCATAACTTTTCAAAAAGTATTATTCGGAAAGTAAACGCAACAGACCCAACCGGGATTTGAACTCGGCACACCGATTCCACCTTTCCTCGTAGAAAAACGTTACGCACAGGAAAGTGGGTTATATAAGTACTGGATGTTATTGGATGTCTTATATTTATGATTTCGAGGAATGGTAATGATGCGATTAACCGTTTCCATACAGAAAACATTCTGCGTTCACAGAACAAACAAATGTCGGTTGAAATTTCTCGAATCTTTCTCATTAAATATTTTTTCAGAGAAATCAACTTCTCAAATCCACTAACTGTTATCTCCCTTTTTAATACTAATGGGAATTTTTTCCTAACCTTTTGTTTGAAGTAGCGGGAAAGGTCAACATCTTTACTTTATCGTTTTCCCTGATGCGCTATCTATTTTAGTTGTTGCTACTGTTGAAAGTCTTCAAGCAATGCGGTTATTGTTACTTGGTAAAGTTCATTGAGATTCTATAGGATGTAATGAAGGCTTGTCTTTAAGAGCTAGAAGATTCATTGGCTTGACTCTTGTATCATTGCTCGGAGAAAACGGTTATATATCGCTGATATAATGAAAAATATAAAAGAGTTTGTTATTTCTCCGGAAATAATGCCATTGCCACTGACAGAATCTGACTATTGTATATATAATTTATTGCTATGACAATTTATATTTAAATCAAGTGATCTTTGAATTAAATGGAAATTTATTCACTGATTTCACAGTTTTCCAGAAGTAGCAAGCGTCTTTTTCATATTAAATTCTGAATAATGTTTCTCTTTAATTCTGGATATTACAACAAATTTAAACAAATGAATTTCAGTTGATAGAATTTAAAATGAAACATAATGTTTGCTAAAGAAACAGGAATTCCCGCTTCAATACGAATCGAAAAAATATCATTGTATGTCGGGAAATAAAATTCTAAATATTCTTTTACACCATCAGGTTAGAGTAATTTTTACTATATTAATAATATTAAGATCCCTAGTCTCTTAACCTACAGGGGTCAATGGTGCACTAAATGCACTGAAGTGTGTCTGTGTGTGTTGCCAAGCGCAGTGATAACCTGACGGAGCGCTATACCTCTCCAGGTTGGTTTTGAATTCAGAGTTTTCCTTCTTAGACCGATTGCCACCCAATGCTAGAGAACCCAGTCTCTCTTGCTATTTGCCTCACAACTGGGGAAGAAAAGATCGGATTCATGCCTTTCCAATAAGCTTTTATGCTAAAGTGAACGCAGGCTAAGCTGAAATTAGAACTCGGCTTGCAAATATTACTTTCACTATCCGCACATCCAAGAAACTCTAACATATTTTATCTGGTGGTGCATACAAATGGCAAATGAGGCAAAAACAAAGAGAAGCTCAAAGAATCCCATCCAGTAAGAAATATAAAGTAAAACAACAAAAGAACACAACTTTTCCGCTCCTCTCTTTCCGCTCCTCTCAACACGCAAAAATAGTCAAATAGTTACTCCATATATCTACGTAGTTTCATGTACAAAATTTTGTTATTATAAGAGTTTGAAGGTGGGTTTTGTTTAACGGCATATCAATCTCTGTGGGTTATTTAATACCAAAAAGGTGGGATTTTAATTTTTTTTTTTTTAATGTTCAGTTATAGTGAGAAGGTTGATTTAGTCAGATTTTAATGGATTTTGTTTTTGTTTTTATTCTTTGTTATTTTAGCAAACTGAAAACGTCTTCTAGTTTTGTACTAAAAATGTTTTACTGAGATTTTTTTCTTCAAAAATGTGTTATGGTAATAATTTTTTCTACAAAAATGTTGGTAATATTTTTCCTTTAAAAATATATATTTTTCTATAAAAGTCTATTTTTATGAAGATATTTCTATAAAAGTGTATTTTTTTATACTTTCATAGTGTTTTGGCTCCAGTTTGGGGGTTAACTATTGCCCATAGCTGTGACCATAACTAATTTCCGGGTCAGGGTATACCTGAGTACAACAGCAATTAAGAGGTGGTTCCATGCTCCTCACAACCTCCCGATCAAAGGCCTTGCTGCCGGATGCAGTTTACAGTCATGCCCAGGATCTATTATTATAGATATTACCTGATAAGCATTACTTTCAGGAATTCTTCCTTATATACGAAAGAAAACTGTTAATAATTACCAATTACCAATTAAAGAAAAAGTGCTAATAATTATGTATTAGCAAGCAAAGAAAAGGTGCTAATAGTTTTGTACCATCATTTTTACATTCTTGGATGTAGTTGTTTTCTAAGCATAGCTTAAACGCAGTATATAAATCTGATTATGGTACAATATTAATCCATATAATATCCTACAATTTCGTAAAGCAATCAAACTGATTTCTAAAATATAACTTCAACAAGACTACAACACAAACCCCACATATCTAGTTATCTTATCCACACAAACAAGTATATTCACAACAGTTGAGCATCATCTACCATGTATTCAGTTGTGAGAGCAGAATAACATCATATTTTTATTGCTTGAAAGCTCCTAAGAAATTTGAATTTCGGCATTAAATGACCCATAAGAAGTTTATGTGCCGTAAAACTAATCAATTTTTTTTTCTCAATCGGAGTAGATTGACTAAACTATCGCCCGGTTCACACTCCACCCACGTCTATTGAACAGGTGAAGAGGCTCATCCCTTGTTTCCTGTTTAGGATGTGGTTTCCGGTTTTTCTCTTTTCTAATCTTCTCACTCTTATGTAGCCCCCTGCACATCAGTGGCGTTACCGCCTTGCTTGGGGTGACATGATTAAAAAAAAATCATATGTTCTACATACGGTATTATCATATTTCTGTACAATCACATTTTCATTGCCTGAATTTTCTTCTTTGTCTGTGGGGAGATTGTTCAGCAATAATTGCCATACAAGAGGACTGATATGTCAGTAATCTTTTTCTTTGTTGTTTCTAATGAAATCATTTTGTTTACTACCTTTTTTAGTTTTTGCCATTCTAATAAGTTTTCGGATTTTGGTGCCACATTTTCCGTCTTTTGTTGGAACACGTTCCCGTTATTAAAAACGTGCTTTTACTTGCCTGATTTTGGCATTTCCAATTTGCAGCTCAAATAATGACAATCTAATAATAAATCCTGGTAGTTCTCTCATTATCATCTTAATGTAAAGGGTAATAACTCTGGTAAGAAGACACATCCTTGTCTTAAACCCCTATTTTTGTTTCTCTTGGACTCAAAGTTACTAATAAGTAAGATTTTGTGTTCATTTACCTTGAACGCCCCTAGACGTAGTGTTATGGCTAGCGAGATAGTCTGGTTGATTATTACTCAGCTAAGTACCATACGTGATACACGATGGGATGATCATGTCTCAAAAGAGACATGACTGACTAGGCAGAATATTTTCTCACAGTAGATTGCCATCACTTTCTGCGGTAGACTGGTTGCTCACTAAGGCCATATAACTCAATCTGTTCTGCTATTTAGCTCATAGCTGGAGGGAGAAGTGACGGATTAATGCTTTTCCCAAGGGAAAAGTGAATGAACGAATTTAACTGAAATTCAAACTCGACTCTCCGATTTCCCGTTCCGAACCGATATCCACTATACCACAAGCACATCCTATTATAACTTCTTCTTCTTCTTCTTCTTCTTATTATTATTATTATTATTATTATTATTATTATTATATGTGCCATGACCCTTTAGAACGTATACTATCATGGTCTTGCACGTCTCCCTATCTCTGTTGGTTATTGGCTCACTTTCTTTTGTTACACTACCTAACCCTTGCTCCGCCACCTACCTGCTCAGGCCCGTCAAGTATTTTACACGCTACTTTCCTTGTCTTTCTTACCCTCTATCTGGCCTGTAAGTATCAGATTCTCTACGCCTTTCTTCCTCAATACATGTCCCAGGAACTTTAACTGTCTTTTTCTGATATTCAGTATTAATTTCCTTTTCGTTTCCATCCTTTCCAAAACCTCATTATTGCTCACATGCTCAATCCATGATATGCGCAGCATCCTTCTGTAGAACCACATTTCAGTTGCGTCAAGTCTTTCCTTCATCTTTGATAAGATTGTCTAGCATTCACTGCCAAATATTGAAAAACTGATATAACATAGCAATCCAGTATTCTCTTCTTTGTTTCTAGCAAAATTTTCCTCTCTCTTAATAATCTACTTAGCTTCTGGAATGCGTCTTTCGCCATGCCAATTTGCCTTCGGATCTTTGTGTCTTGATACCTCATAGCAAACTAAGCAAGACTTAGTAAATTACAGGTACTCTTCTTTCATCTCTTCGCCATCTACTATTGTGGCATAGCCATAGTTGAAATGTCTGATGATTGTACAAAGCAAAGCTGGCAAATCTTTGACTCCACCAGTGATATAAGCAGTTTGATGATTAACCCTTTCTTATTGTTTCTGCTTTCGTAAGTAAAAGTAATAATAATAGGATGGAAGTAAAGTTCACAGTAAGGGGATAAATAGGAAAATGTTTCATGTGAAACGATAATTACTTAACAAAGCGGTGATGGCATAAAAAAATCTGAAAAAGAGGTTACTGAATAGCTAGATATGTGATCCACTTATTTATCGAAGAGATAAAAGTGATGCTCATGCTGAATTGGAGGAGATAGAAATGAAAGAAAGCACGGAAGGAGAGAAATGAAGGGGGGAAACGGAAAGGAAGAAGGTAGAAAAGAAAAGAAAAGAAAAGAAAAGAAAACGGAGGAGAGAATAAAGAGAGAAGGTAAGAGAAGAGGAAGGAGAAAGAAAGGAGAGAAAGGAAGAGAGAACGAAGAAAAGAACGAAGAAGAGAAAGAAAAAGAAAACGGAGGGGAGCAAAGAAAAGAAAAGGAAGGAGAGAGAGGAAGAGAGAAGGAAGGAGAGAAGGAAGAAAAAAGAAGAGAGAACGAAGGAGAGAAAAGAAGAGTGATAGAAAACGAGGAGAGAAAAGAAGAGAGATAGAAAGAGAAAGGAGAGAAAGGAAGAGAGAAAAAAGGAGAGAAAAAAGAATAAGAAAAAGAAAGAGGAGAAAGAAGAAAAGAAAGGAAGGAGAGAAAGGAAGGAGATAATGAAGGTAAAAAAAGCGGGAAGAAAAAGGAGAAAAATAAGCCGAAAAAGGAGGAAAGAAATCAGGTGGAAAATGGAGGATAGAAAAAAAGGAAATAAATGAGAGGAAGAAGGAGTGAAAGAAATGGCAGAAAGAATTAGACAGGGAAGATGAAAGGGAAGAAAATTTCAGGAACCTCTAACTCTCTGAAATGAAAAAGAAAATGTACCCCGTTTACATATTCAAACAAATCTTACACAATATAATTTACTCGCGAACCTTCTAAGAAAAAAAAACTTCCTTAATCTCTGGTAAAACTTGGTAAAGGATTATATAAAACAACAAATCAGAAAACATGGAAATAATAATAATAATAATAATAATAATAATAATAATAATAATAACATCACCCAGCACCGGTTACAGAAATAGAAGATGTCAGCATTCTATGGGATTACACTATCTACACAGACAGAACGCAAAATAGGCCGGACATTATTGTTAAAAACCAGAAAGAAAAAACTTGTTTATTAATTGATATAGCTTGTCCAGCGGATTGTGACATAGCAACCAAGGAATTTGAAAAACTGTCAAAATATAAAGACCTGGAAATTAAAACAGAAAAAAAAAATGTGGAAATTGAAAACAAGAGTTGTGCCAGTGATAGTAGGTGCACTTGGAATGATAAAAATGGAACAAAACGACACATTGAAAGAATCCCTGGAAATCCCAGGTTAAGAGATATACAAAAAAAAATGTCTTATTAAGTACAGCCCACACATTAAGGAGAACTTTGTCTATGTAACACTAGGGATGATGGGGAAGATAGAAAAAAACATGAAATGGAGCCATAACAACACGCCATGACCTGCCTTAGGTCTTCCCGCAGACTTGGTATTTTATTTATTTATTTTTTTTATAATCGTTTCACCCCAAGCAAGGCATTTCACTGCCACTATTGCGCAGGGGGTTACATAGAGGGGAAAGTGGTGAGAAAGGATGGTTAGATATAGGAAATGTCAGAAGGAGGGTGATAGACAGGTAAGGATACCGAGATTGAGGGTTAGGTAGATGATGAGAGTGTTGGGAGAATAGATGCAAGTTAGTGTGATAGGAGGTGTCTGTTGACCTTATATTTAAACTCCTGGAGATTGTAGCTGTTGGGAAAGAAGACATGTGGAAGGGAATTCCACAGGCGGTAAGCGCGAGAAAAGAAGCTATTGGAGTAGAAATTACGGTTACATTTTATCTGTTTCACTGTAAAAGGGTGGGACCTAGTTGCTAATCTAGTATCTCGTGTTGGTAGTGCGACCATAGCAGAAATCGAACTATGATGAAAAATGACAATAATAATAAAACGAAGAGTTGGAACCGCCGAGACAACAGGATTATTGAAAACAACTAGAATATTGCGAAGATTGTTTGTCACGTAATCTTCAGTGAAGATCACTAGTTATTAGCGCCATGGACACCCAATGAATAATTAATAATAATCACCGCAATTGTCAAAGAAACAAGAAAACGCATGTGTATTGACGTAGTTGTTCCCGGTGATCATAATATCATCGTTAAAGAAACCTGAAATTGCTAGAATGTGAGGCATTCAATCTCAGTTATTACTGAGGCGTTGGGGTCTATACTGCCCAACAAAATTCTACATTAATAGAATAGCGGCAATTATCCCATTGTTTCAGAAACTGCGTTGCTTGGCAATGCAAATATCCTGTCTGGGATCGGACGACTTAATGGATGACACGCATAATGCAAAATGAGAAATTATAAGCTCAAAAGGAGCAAACAAATATGTCCATCATAGTCATTCTAGAATATAGGAATTGCCAAAAAATCATACTAATGGTTTCTGCTTTCATTTTGAGTAGATTTCACTCCTTGTAGTTGATTATGGTCATATCTCGTCGAAACACCGGTTCTTTTACGATCATTGAAGTTAAGCAACGTCGAGCTCGTCAATATTAAGATGGGTGGCCACTTGGGGATACCAGAAGCAGTAAGCTTGCGTGTGCGGATTGTTGTAATGAGTAAGAGTTCCAATTCCAGTCGGGTTCGTTATATTCACTTATGCTCAAATAACTTTGGGAAAGGTATGAAGTCACCTTTTCTCCCTTAGCTATGGGTTAATTAGTAAAATTTGTATCACTAAATCATTATTATCTATAGAAAAAAAAAATTCTTACAATCTAAGATATTTTCAGGATTACTTGCAAAGGGTTGATAAGCTGTAGAAAACGAATGTTTCGATATATTGACCACAATTTTATTTTTTCTGATTACGTGCCTCGACATATGTTTACATCTTCTGATATAACAATTGACATGGAGTAATGCGTACTATGAAAAGAAAAAGAATAATAATGCATTTTTCTTTTCATTGTTTACACTATTTTCGCCAAACTATCGTCCTCGTCTTTGTTTCTATCACAACATTTCAGCCGTTGTACCCTCTAGCCTTCCTCATGTGTATATCGATCTGGGTAGCCTACAGGAAATTAGGAACTTATTCTCAGTGAAAACGGGCGCGCAATAACTGAACAGTACTACATAAAAGTAAAAACTAGATGATATGACCTAGACATGAGCATTGGAGCGAGAACAATATAGCCATGGAGTTTAAATAAAGGGTTCAGTTCTGAATTCCCTGTAAATTAAGTTAAAGATTAACTTTTGAATTCCCAAGTCGGTTAAAATGCAAATAATCAATCACAAATTTATGACAATCTAGTAATAGATGGTGAAGTGGGCTTTAGAAGACATATCAAATACAATACTTAACAAGGACACTTACAAAGGATTGAATTCACTAGTCTAATAATAACGTAAAAGGTTATATTTCGAACTATTGACCTATATATTTCAGTGTCAGGTAACTGACATTGTTAAACAAATAATTGGCATTTTGACTCTTCAGAATGGTAGAAAACAATATTGTTTAAGGTCAATGATTTACGGTCTGTTTTGTGTATCATCAATTGCGTATTCTCATCCTTCTCTTACCCACTTCCTGACACCCCCTATAACCAGTCACTCTTTCTCATAACTTTCCTCCTATGTAACTCTCTGCAAAACAGTGGCAATAAAATGCCTTGCTTGGTGCGATATGATTATTTAAAAAAGGGTGTTTTAGAAATCGGGACTTTTGCCCCTTTTCAAAATTTTTGGAACATTAACCTTTTTTATTTCTTTATCAATTAATCCGCGTGCACACATTAATTTAGTTTAGACCGCTTGGGAATACTAGTTGTGCTAAATTTGAATTGGTTGGGGGTGTAATGGATATTGACTCGGAATTATTAATCGGTGAGCCGAATTGGGTTCGTTGTATTAACTTATGCGCAAATACCCTTAGGAAAGCAATGAATCCCTTTCTTCTCGAAAACTATGTGTTAAATAGTAAGACATGTATCACTAAAATTATTATTATCACCCAAAATAAAATAAAATTCGTACGAAATATATAGATTTCGGCATTAAATAACCAATGTGCCGCTAAGCAAAAACAGTGAACAAGGCTGCAATGATAAGACAATGATGCAATTTTTTTCATAATCATATCGCCCTAAGTAAGGCAGGGGGTTACATAGGAGGAAAGTTATGAGAAAGAGTTACAGTTTATAGGGGGTGTCAGGAAGAGGGTAAGAGAAGGATGAGAATACTGATGAGAGTGGAGTAGATGGAGAAAGGGGCATGAGAGAGAGGATGCAAATTAGTGAGATAGGAGATGACGAGTTTACATTCAAATTCTTGGAGATTGTAGCTGTCGGGAAAGCAAGTAAACGGAAGGGAATTCCACAGGCGAGAAATGCGAGAAAAGAAGCCGATGAAGTAGAATCTGCATTTACATCTTATTGGTTTCACATTAAAAGGGTGGGACCTATTTGCTAATCTTCTGGCTCGAGTAAATACATATATAGGGGGCACCAGTGAGCTAAGTTCATCGGAGCTATTTCAACTTTTGTAAGCAATTAACCTGCCACATTGTGCTATTCAAATTAGGTTTAATGCTAAACCTGTACGTAAGAATGAGGTGTATACAAGTGGGTGCTTATATGTGGGGTGTAGTTGTTACCAACGCGGCGAGTCAAGTTCAAGTTCCGTGCAGGGCCCCTAAGTTCACGCTTTATCCAAATGCGCTTGAGAAAGGTAAGAATACTTTTTTTTATAATTTCATAGAGTTTTGTTTGAGGGATTCATTACTTCCTCATAGCTAGGACCCTAACAGGTACTACCACCACGAATCAGTGTGAATCTGGTAACTTAAATTAAGAGGTGATTTCTCGCTCCTCAAAATCTCCAATCTCCTAATCAGAGGCCTTACTACTGGATGTTGTTTATAGGTTCAAAAGAACGAACTAGCGAAATGTGGTATGTAGCAAGTGGTGCTTATATGAACGTAATATGTACGTAAGCTGCTGAAAACGTTACCGACAAAAAAAAAAAATGGGAGTAAAACTTAAAGTTCGTATTAACTGTATAGCTTCGGTTTTTTTGGTTTTTTGGTTTTTTGCCTCGTCTGTGCAGCTGACTCAGTTTCTTTTTTCTTTTTCATTCTCACTCTTGCCTTATCTCTCTTCATCTTTCTTTTTTCTCTATCTCCCCTCTCTTACTTTCATGCCTTCGCTATCACCCCTGTATATATTTTTCCTTCTTCTCTCTCTTTTATTGCCTTCTTTCTATCATTTGATTCCCCCCACACCAACACACACACACACACACACACACACACTCTCTCTCTCTCTCTCTCTCTCTCTTTCTCTGTGTGTGTGTGTGTGTGTGTGTGTGTGTGTGTGTGTGTGTGTGTGTGTGTTTTAACAAGCTCATTCGCTACCACTGCTACATATTCTATAATTTCTTTCTCATAGTTTTTCTCCGCTTACTCTCCTTTCTGTTTATTTTTTCTCTTTTCCCTCTCTCATCTTCTTTTCAGACTTTCTCCATTTTTGTCTTTTTTTCCGTCTTCTTTCTTTATATCTTTCTTTCTTTCTTTCTCTTTCTCTCTCTTTCTCTCTGACACACACTCTTGCTCCTCTCTTTTGTCTCTCTCCTTTCCTTCTTCTCTCTCGCTCTTCTCTTTCTTCTCTTCCTCTCTAGCTCTTCTCGTTCTTCTCTCTCTAGCTCCACTTTTTCTTCTCTCTCTCGTTCCTCTCTTTCTTCTCTCTCTCTCTCTCTCTCTCTCTTGATTCTCTCTTTCTTATCTCTCTACTGCTCCTATCTTTCTTCTCTCTCTCCTCTCTTTCTCCTCTCTTTCCTCTCTTTCTTCTCTCCCTCTCGCTCTTCTCTTTTTATCTCTCTGTTGCTCCTAACTTTCTTCTCTCTCTAGCTCCACTTTTTCTTCTCTCTCTCTCGCTCCTCTCTTTCTTCTCTCTCACTCTTTTTTCTTATCTCTCTCTCCTCTCTTTCTTCTCTCTCTCGTTCCTTACTTTTTTCTATCTGAACTCTTCTTCACATTCTTATAATTTAATTTCACTTATTTTTTTTAAAAATTTTTATTAAATTTTGTTTGTCCTCTTTTCTTCTTTCTGTTTCTTTTGGAGTTTATATTAGATTGAAATGACGGGAACGATTAAAAAGAGAAAACTGTTGTTTGCAAACTAGTAAACGAAAGATTCATGTGTTTTGACAGCACAAAGCTTGCATCAAAATATTTTTTATAATTGTTTATTTTGTTCCAATAATATCAGCGTTGCTTTCAGAAAAAATACCTATGAAAAAGTGGAATGGCAAATCAAGTGGCGCAGAATGTAGAAAGGATGAGTAATGCACAAATTCTCAATACTGAAGAACGCACCTCTGTGCAAAGACAAAAAACTTCACAGAGAAAACATTTTCTGCCGACTATTAGCTGATGCTAACCTGCGGGAGAGTGACTCTTTGCGAATACTTTTATTTTCGGCCGACATAAAATGGAAAGGTAATAATGAACCAATAGCTATGTTTATCATTAGTAAATCTGATTACCTGTCGTGCTAGACATTTTTTCGATAAAACCTCTTACACATTTAGAAGTCTATCACTCGTTCATACATTGAATATTGCTGTCACATCTTCTGGTGCTTCTGCTATATATTTGGAGATTCTTGATAAAATCCAATGAAAAATCTGCAATGTTATCGATTCTAACCTGGCATCTCGGTTTTTAGTCACTTCCCCAGCCATAACGCAGCTTCCTTGTGATCTTTCTTTAAAAAACGGCATGGGAATTTTCTGGATAGCTTTCCTCTTTATTACCTAAACTTTACGAATTTAAGTGATTAGTGGCATAGTCTCATCAGCTTACAGTTCATTAAAGTTAGATGTAATGGCAGCAAATCTATGTGAAGGACAACTCCAAATTCAAAATTAAGCAACAGGAAACTACCCCACAATATTTCTAAAGAATTAATCGTAATTCTTATATATTAAAGAAACGGAAAAGTTTTCCCAGAAAACTTACAGCGTAGATGGGCAATACGACACGACTGGGCATTACTTTAGGCCCGCATGTGCTCTGATTTCATAGTTATACATCCTAAAGATAAAAGGTTTGATGTCGTTTGAGACACACTGATTTGTCAAGAAATAATTGTTTTCATCGTTTATACTTTGGTGGTCCCAAAGACATTTGATACCTAATAAATGGTTATAATGGCTAGTTTAAAACTTTAAAAAATATGCTGTTCCTTGAATCAACTCAGTATGATTCACGTAACTGATTTCACTATAAACCTAACAGTAAAATTTTAAGCTATTTATGGCGTTATCTATATCATGATGTTTCGGTTTCTGTTTATCAGTGTCTTGTTTGTGACCGTAACAGGGAAAAACAAGATGATACCACTCAACTGCTCTTACTTGTCTAGTAACTTAATTCCAAGTCAAGTCGGCAAATTAATGATAACAGTAAATAGACATATTGGATCTTTTCTGTTAGTTCATCCCAAAATAAAAGTTTATTTATAATTACTAAGAGTCACAACGAATTCTCCCAAAACGAGGCCTTTCCATTGAACTCTGGTAGGGTTCAGCTTTTTGATGGGTGACTCGGGTGCGCTATTTCAATGTACGGGATCAGCATTCGCGCTAATTTCGATAAACAAGCCAAACACGTATTTTTATTTATTTTTCTTAATTGTTAAAATTTCCTTTAAGTAGGATCCACACTTACAAAATGTGATTGACACCTTGATTTTGGTAATTTTTCATTGAGGGTTGGAGTTGTTGCGAGTCAAGTTAAAGAAAATTTGATTTTAAATTTATAATTTCAAAAGGGTGTCAAAATGTAATTAAAAACATTTGATACAAAATTTATAAATTTATTGGGGTGAATTAATATTCGCGATAAATAACTTCACATTACTTGAAGTTAATTGACAAAAAAGATTAAACTTCGTTCAATCTTACCCGATAATAATGATCCGACTTTATATTATTGTCTTTATGTTTTTTTTAATAACTGAAAATAAACATAACAGCATCGAAGGGATTAATTGTTACATTAAATATAGCGACTGTGAAATGATATCTATTTTGTAAAAAGTATATTTTCGCATATTTTTGTCCAGGAATACACCTCAACTGCTAATTAAAAAATTATCCCTATGTGCTGTCTGTCCTTCAATATGGCAGTGAATGCTGGACAATACCATCAAAGATGAAGGAAAAACTTGAAGCAACTGAAATGTGGTTCTACAGAAGGATGTTGCGAATATCATGGATCGAGCATGTGAGCAATGATGAGGTCTTGGAAATGATGGAAACAAAAAGAAAATTAATACTGAGCATCAGGAAGAGACAGCTAAAGTTCCTGGGACACGCAATGAGGAAGAAGGGCTTGGAGAATCTGATACTAACAGGTTAGATAGAGGGAAAAAAAGACAGAGGAAAGCAACGGATAACATATCTGAAGGACCTAATCAGGTGGATAACGGAACGAGGATTGCATAATGTAACAGAAGGCGTGCTAAGAGCCACCAGTGAGAGGAAAACGTGGAAAGCCATGATCGCCTACGTCCTGAAGGAACATGTCACATAGAAGAAGAAGAATTAAAAAATTCTATAAACAGAAAATGACTTGTCATCAAGTTAATGGCTACCTTCCGTAGCTTTATAATCTTTAACCAAACCAATCATTTGTCATATATATTAGAAAGATTTACACAAATTATCTGGTGACTTGTAGTCAGTTTGTTAAAAAAGTATTTTCTGTTAAAATGTTGATTATTAAAATCAAGGATAAAAAAAATAATAAAAAACAGCAACGAAAAATTTGTTTCCCAAAAATAATGATCAATCGATGTAATTGCTATTCGTGGCCCGGTGGGCGGAAACAGTGTGGTATATATTCTCAGATACTCACTTCCCGCTCGCCTGAAGCACTGACCACACGGTGATTGGTGGGTAGGTTTGGGAGATAATGACCAGTTTTGACAAGCTATGACCAGAAATTGGAGAGCCGAGTTCTAATTCCAGTTGAATTCGTTGCATTCACATACGTACAAATACCCTTGGGAAAGGCATGAATCCGTCGCTTCTCCCTCCAGATTGAGATCTATATCCTTGGTTGGCAAACAGTCTATCACAGAAAGTAATGGCAAACTACTGCGGGAAAATCTTCTGTCCAGTCAGTCATGTCTCTTTCGCGACATGATCAACTAAGCGTGTATCACGTATGGCACTTAACAGACTGACTCACAGACATGAGTTTAAAGCTGGTGAGAAGTTATGCTCCTTCAATCTTTCTTGATTAAAGTCTACTTTATTTGCCACTAAACTTTCGATATGTATATGATTAGAATTTTATTTTCCACTACATAAATTATATATATATATATTTCCACTACATAAATTATATATATATATACATAAATTATATATATATATATATATATATTATACCTAGTGGTATCTTTATTTAGTTTAAATTAAATGACCTAATTTTTTTTTTAAATTATTTTAAATCCTATATCTTTTTATTCCCTTTAAAAATAATTATACCTTTTTAAGTAAAAGGCCTTTTTCTAATACTTCAACGTTTTTGGGAAGTTAGGTTTTTGAATATGTTCAGCGTCTGTAATATTAAAAAAATTTTCTTTCTTTTTCTTTTTTCCCTCAATTCCTTTATCTCTCTTACCTCCCACCTTTTTCCTGTTTTGCTTAACCTAATATCAATTCAACACGCCGTCTGTTCCTTTTACGTTACAATTCTCTTTCCTTTTTTGCAAACCCAAACGATGCCAATTTTTCTTTTCTTGTTTATTTTATTTTATTTTATTTTATCTTTTTCTTTTTCTTTCTTTTTAATTTTTTTGCAAATCTATTTAAAAAAGGAAAAATAGACTGATTTTTTTCTCCAGTTTCAGAAAGGATTTTTTTGTTGCTGAGGTGATCTCTGTGGGGATTTCATATCGAAATGGTCATTCAACATCCTTGAATTAATCCTATTTAATTTATATTTGCTCTGTAATATTTTATTACATGGAGCTCTCTTCCTGTATCATTTCTTAATATTAAAATAAAATTTTAATATTAATTAGGATCGGGTTTTTGAAATTTACCTTCCTGCTTTTTCCGCTTGGATTAAAGTATCTGAATATATATATATATATATATATATATATATATATATATATATATATATATATATAGTGGCAATAAGATCACTATATAGTTACTTATGTATAGGGAATTATTAAAGATTCCAATTTTGCAAAGAAACCGATAAATATCAATGAACCCAAGCAATTTATTTGAGATGCATTTGCAGACTGAAGCATTGTTATTAACCAGAACCATTTTAATAATAAATTTCTGGGTTGCTGAATAATTGTTTGTCTTAATTGTTATTGTAAGTTACTGTATACAAGCATATATATATATATATATATATATATATATATATATATATATATATATATATATCATTAGAAAATATTACGTTGAAATATGTGTTATGGTGAAACACACCTATTCCTCAGATAATAGACTCTCACTTCTATATTAATAAGAGTTAACAGGAAGTTAACTCAAGAAGTTCTTGGGAAGTTCTAAGGAGTTCTTAGAAGTCCTAGAGAGTTCTTTAGAGTTATATTTTAGTTTAGTAGAACTATTAGTTAGTTCCAGTTTAGACATAGTTGGATTAATGCAGTTGATATTAGTCGGCAGTTAACCGAATACTAAGGAGTCAGCTTACAGTGGAAGATTACCAAATTCCTAACATTTTGGGTGCGTTAAGTCGATTAACAACCGACATAGCACGATTATAACTTTCAGTGCGAAAACTACTCCACAAAAATATGCCAATGATATGCGCAACTAAAAGATTCGCTGAGAGAACAGATCGCCAGATGCTTAAAATTAGTCTGTGTATAAATAGTGTATATCTATACACGTGGGCGGAGTGAACCGAAGCATTCACCAACCATGAAAAAGAAACACATGCTTCAATATTCATTGAATAAAATAAATTTTCCACTTCTTCATTTGTCTACACGTGCTAACTAACTCTGATCTTTTGTTGAGAAGGAATTTTTACTCTGCTAATGTTAGAAATTGAAATTTGTCTCGCAAGCCTAGTGTACAAGATTTGGACGTTGACATTGGAGATTGTGCTGTTTTTATAACTTTCCAATCAACCACAGAGGATTTGCTGGATTTCTCCCGATCAAGAACAAACTACCACTTAGGTACTTCCCTAAACACATCAGTTTTGACCTGACCCCTAAGCTGATAGTTACTTTTTATCTCTCGCCCTTATCTTTATCTTTATTCCTAGTACTTTTTCTTCTATTCATATCACATACCTCATTCACAACAAACATTTTAAAATAACACTCTACCTTGAGTAGCTATCAAGCCTTGTAAAAATTATGCTAAGTATAAAAACTAGTCATGTATATATGTTTTTAAAAATTATAATCATCTTACCGCATGCAAAACAAGACTGCCACTAATACACTGGGGTTTACATAGAGAGAAAAAACAGGGTACAGATAACGCTGATGAAAAGATAAGAGCTGGATTAGATTTAGGGAGATAGATATGATTTAGAGAGATGGATGGAATTTAAGAAGATAGAGGATGGCAACTAGGCTTGCATTGTAGCTATCAGGGAATCAAGTATACGAAAGGGAGCTCCACAGACTGAAAAATAAACTGATAGAGTAAACATGGTGGTTACATTTGACTCTTTTGACGGGAAAAGGATGGGACCTTATGCCAATCTAGCAGCACGTAAAAATTCATGTTGTCGGGGTACCAGTGAAAGAATATTATCAGAACAGAAACCGTGGTGAAAATCATTGTAGAAAAGCTAGAGGGAAGCCACATCTAGTCGGTGAGAAAGTGACTGAAGTCTGGCTTCCAAGTCAGGATCAATTATGTTGTAGATTCTCCTTTAGATTTTGTTGAGAACCTCGAGAGGAATAACAGGAGCACCCGACCAGATATGGCAACTGTATTTAATGCATGAATGAATGGCAGATTTATAAATGTGCAAGATGGATTATGACGCGAAAAACTTTCTGACCCGACAGAGTTACCTACCCTTCTTAGCGGCAAAAGCAGCTATAGATTCGATGTAGTCGTTCCACTTGAGGTCGCTTGAGAGAGTTCGGCCAAAGAAGTGAAGTGTTTTACTTTCTTGGAGACTAGCGTCATCCATACTCATGGAAGGTAGGTAATATTCTCTATGGTCGTTAAAAGAGAGCAGCTCCGTTAATGAGTGGCTACTCGTTTCTGGGTGCACCCCTCTGCTAAGACTGAACACTTCTGTCTTGACCCTTTTTAAGTTAAGGATCAATCTTATTTAGACTCGTTATCCTCATAAACATTGCTTTCTACCATATCCTCTTTTGGTCATATCTCCCACTGCATTGCCATGTTGATTATAAACTTTATTTCTATGAACACTACAATCTTTACCTTTTCTCGTCAATAGTCAAGTAGTATCTACCTTACTAATTTTCATCATCACTTTCTGCTACTTTCTTTTACATTCATATTCGGTAACCCTAAAACTTGAGGGATTCTCGCATCTTGCATAGAGTGGAATAATGAAAAAAAACTGATTTTTTTAGCCTTCAAATAAAAACAACTGGAAACCTTTGATCACTTACAAAATGTGTTGAAATGATTTATCTACTGACGCAATGATTCATCTGATAATTAAGTGAATAATTTTCACAAGGAGAACCCGGGTGGGAAATATAAAAAGCAGAAATTATGTGTACATTGATCAACGAATCTTTTCGCGTACAGGCATTGGGAATTGCGTCGTTAAACCATTCCTAAAATCTCTTCAAGCCAAACGAGTTTATCAAAACACAGACACAGCCTTGGTTTTACAATAAGAATGGTTAGGGTTTGCCAAAGAGCACAGACTGTTTTGCCCATCAAGCAAAAACGTCGAATCGACTTTGATGAAAGAGTCAAAATTGAAGACAGGCTTTTCACAGCAAATTAACGCTTATTATTGTATAATTGAGTTTGGACAGAAGTAGAAATGATGGTCATATGAAGATTAATAAGAAAGAATCAATAAAGGGAAGATCAGAATAGGACAGAAAGTAAAAAGAAGTAGATAGAGAAATTCATTAACTCTGTTCGAGTACACTCTGTCTAGTTTTAAATATTATTGTTACAAAATTAATATTATATCAGTCAGATATCGGTCGTGTTATTCAACCATGATGACATATAGTCAATTAATTGTCATACGAGATACACGCTTGTGCGATCATGTCTCTTTCGATGACTGACTAGGCAGAAGATTTTTTCCGATGATTAATGGCATGAGATGGATTAATACTTTTTCCAAAGGTATTTGCGCGTACGTAAATGCAACAAATTCAAAAGGGAATTTGAACTTGGCTCTCCAATTTCTCATATCTATTGAACCACAACGCACATCCATGTTATGTCAGCTATTTAGGAAAAAGATCGACTGATAAAATCAGACATAAATAACATTTTATTTACTTGTCTGACTGAATCATACGCCAATTTTCTCACTATATAAGAGAAATAGTGTTATCAGAGAAAAACATCGAGTAAGTATAGAGCTTTCTTTCAGAATGTATATTCATTTATTTCCTAAATATGCTCCGATTCTTTTAGTCTCAAAGTTTCTTAATAAATGCTTATGTGAAATGTTGCTTGGCATTCGTTAGTATAGAAAAGCCATAACGTTGTCTGATATTCGTCGGTGTAGAGAGACCATAATATTGCCTGGCATTTATCGGTATAGAGAGGCCATAATGTTGCCTGGCATTTCGTTGGTATAGAGAGGCCATAACGTTGACTGTTATTTGTCGGTATAGAGAGGCCATAAGGTTGCTTGGCATTCTTCGGTATAGAGAGACCATAATGTTGCCTGGCATTCGTTGGTATAGAGAGGTCATAACGTTGCCTGGTATTCGTCGGTGTAGATAGGCTATAAACCTGCGCTTAGAATTTTTTAATTAAGCTTATAATGGTTGCATCATCATCATCATTTATCCATCACACCCAGATGGTGCATAGGGCAGCAACTTTGTGTTGCAGTTTCTGTTACAAAGTGTTTTTTTTTTGTTTTTTTTACGAGGCAGGGTTATTAGCCTTGCACCCAACTCCCAAACCTGGAGGACCGGTGGACCATTCTTGGTCCTTACGTTTACAGCACCTAGTATTCCCAAATGGTCACCCATTTAAGTACTGACCAGGCTCGATGTTGCTTAACTTTGGTGATCGAACGGGAACCGGTGTATTCAACACGATATAGCCGTAGACTATAATGGTTGCGCAACGTCCATTTTACCAACTGGACGCAGACGAATTGACAACAGAATCTCCTCGCTTGCGTTCAGTTTTGAGGATAATTTTATTGGAAGATTGTTTAACACACACTCAAACACGTTGTGTGTGGATTTAACGTAATTATTATTAATAAAATAGGACTGCTCAAATATGTCGTTTTAAAAAAAAATTAAAATGACAAAATTCACAAGGTTTACGATTTCTCATATCATTTGGAAAATTAAACCTCCAATATCAATTATAAAAAAAATGACACTAAATCCTTACAATGCTCACAAAAACACCAAAACACACTAGTAGATTAAATTGTCACTCCTCGAAACTCAGTATATTTCATCTGGTAGTGATTCCAATGCATCTTCTCCTAGTCAGGATGTTTTTATGAGAAACTGACAGTTGTTCATGCAACACGTCTTCTCTGTCCATACCACTGATTTTTTTCCAAAACCGTCAGAGCAAAAGAACGCATAATCTATCTAGAGAGCTTGAGTGAATCGATAGCGGGACATGGTTTAGTATAGAGAACAAGAAGACAACATTTATTTAGAGCTACACAGGATGGGAAGTTATGGAGAAGGTTATAACTTACAAATATCTTTAGAAACAAAAAAGAAAACTGTGCTAAATTGAGTGCTAAATAATATGGAAGTAAATACTGAACGATTTCCTCTCAAACGAAGAGACTAAAAGTGACAGAAATGTAGTTCTTAATGCATACAATAACATGGACAGACCATGGAAGCAAGAAGGAACTTTTAAGAAAAATAGAACCAAAGAAAAGGTATACTTACAATCAGAAAGAAACAATTGGAAATTCTGGGTTGCATAATGAGGAACCTGAGCTTGGTGAATTTAACACTCACATGAAATACTAAAGATAAGTGAGGCGGAGGAAAACAGTGGGTAACCAATTTAACGAGATTAAGTGAATGGAAGACAGAACAGGGACAAATGAAATGGTAATGAATAAAAATTACTTAGAGAAAAAATATGGAAAGCTATAAACATCAAAGTCCTGAAAGCACATAAAGAATTTATTTAGCTCCTAAAAAGTAAAAACTCATTTTCATATACCGATTATGTGAAATTTTGAAATAAATTGGCGCTACACGATCCTCTTCAGTTGATATATTAGCCTAATTCCAAAGTTTGCTCTGCTTAAAAATAAATACGAATCATTCATTACCTCATATTCTCGCTTTTTCCTATAATGAGTCTGCGACCGTACAGAAATGCCACACACCCTTGTATTTGTCACAACTGTACTCTTTATTCTAAGTATTGAGGCAAAGAGTAGCTTGTTATTTTAACGCCAGCTTTGTTGTAATCATCTGAGAGAACCTTATTTGCCTTCCATCAGTAAGGCTGCTTCTAACCTCCAGAATAGCGACTCGTTGCGCTTCTCGGGCTAACGATTTTGACTGACACGACCTGATAACAACAGCAGTTAAAAGGTGGTTCCACGCTCCTGAAAACCTCCAATCTTCCGTTCAGAGACCTTACTGCCGGATGTAGTTTATCATCATATTTAGGACGCCAAACAATTATATATATATATATATATATATATATATATATATATATACTAGCAGTATAGCCCCGGCGTTGTTTGGATGTAATGAAAGCTTTAAAACTAATCCATGGTCCTGGAGCTAAGACTCAGCCTAAAGAATATTTGTTTGAAGTTTGGGGAGAATCGGATAAAAATTGTAGATTTATATAAAGGACTTACCGACAGATAAACAGACACACACACAATCATCTTGCCTTTTATATATATATATATATATATATATATATATATATATATATTATCGATTTTCTGCACTATTGTAAGAACTGCAACCTTGAAACTTCTGAATACCATTTCTTAAGTCTTTGTCTATGAGTGTATTTGATTAAAATCGGACCACTCCTTCTATAACCCGATTTTTTCGATTATCGATTTTCGATATTTATCGGGAATACCTCGACACAAAACCTAGCTAAGAACTCTCGCAGACGCTTATAGTACAACTGTATAAATTTTCAAGAAATCGTTTCTGCCGTTTCGGAGTCTATAAGTAACGAACACACACACAAAGTTCCATTTATAAATATGCTTATATATATATATATATATATATATATATATATATATATATATTGCAATCATTTAATTGTGACAAAGGAGTGCGTAGAGAAATGGCCCAGGAGAATAGTAAGTAGAAACAAAAAAAATGTGAAAGAAAATAAAAAACAATAAGGGTTGTAGAAGAACGATAACTGTCTGTAAACAAAATGAAAGCAGGTTATTTTTTTACAGAATGAAAATGGTGGGATGGTCGAAAAATGAAGAGAAGGAAGAAAAATTGAAACACTTAAAAAAGTTAAAAGGAAAGAAATAGGATGGGGGAGAGTGAAATAAATGACGAAAAAAAAGAAGTGAATGGGTATTTGATTGAAACGGAGGGAAACAGACGAAAAGGAAAGAAAACTGAACCAATATATACGCCCGAGCAGCGATAATAGACAAAAATAAATGGGGTTTAAAAAGAGAAAATTAAAGATGCGGATAAATGTAAGTTTAAGCAACAGATTCTTGATAATATCCCATGAATTTGCTATGTTATTTGTCTTGAACTGGCTTCTCGACTTCAATCACTTTCACCTTAACGTAGCTTCCTTGTACCTTCTCTGTGTATATTTTCATTGTAATTTTTCTGATTAGTATTACTATCTGACAACTAAACTTAATGGATTTAAGCACACAATGCTTAATCCTTTTATAGTTGAAATGGATACATGCAAACCGTAAGTCTTATGCTAACAGTGTCTTTCCTAACATTTCTTGCGCATGGAACTCTTCCGGTTTTTCGCTTTCCAGTCAACTTTAATCTTCCAAAACTAAAATGCAATGTCAAGCAGCTAGTTTTTCATGAAAATTATATATATATATATACCAGTAAAAATAGTTGCTGGTTAGATCAGCAGACAGTAGATAAAAAAAAGTGCTCAATGCACACTCAAAACAAATGAACTGAATATGCATAGCTAACAATACGTCAAATAACGGAACACACACCACTTAATTGCTACCTAAGATTTGACCACGCTGGGCACTTCAAGGAAAGTAGTACTTTGTCTGAAGAGACCGGCATGTTCCAAACCTAGGTAGAAATATATATATATATATATATATATATATATAACACCAGTCGGTGCAGCTAAAAATTGATATTAGCTCAAGACCCAGGAGCGCTTCCACATCCTCTCAGGCAACACAGATTCTTCTGGAAGAGGCTGTAACGATTATCCTGTTCCCGAGGCGACACCAAAAGATAAATTGCCGAGAGAGTTTGAGTAATTTTTGAACGGCTTCTCATATTAAACATTGATGCTGTGTCCCATCCTGTAACGAGCTGGGCTTTCGAATAAATAAGCAGAGTTCGTTCTGTTTTCTCGTCTCATCTTTTCTCGTCTTTTTTCAACACTTTTTTTTGCATTTGAAGGCTTTCTTTAGAATCTATGTTGAATGTTTGAGGATTAATAGAAGTTGAATTAATATAACGAGAGTATAAGCATCATTATTAGCAATGAAATGAAAATCCATTCAAATTCGACTATACCTTATGAAATATTTTTGAAATCTGAACTATGAATTATTTTAAGACCAATGCAAAATTTTAATTCAAGTAAGATCTTGTGGCTCGGCTATGGTAGGGTTAGTGTAAGATACCTACCTCCACTAAATCGCTGAAAAAACAACATAATATGAATAAAACAAAAGCTACCCAACTTAATAAAAACGAACTTTTTCCATCAAAATATCCATGTTATTAAGAAGAAAGATCAAAGTATTTTGTAATTTTTTTTTTTTTTAAATCCTTGTTCGAAATTTTGGTAAAAATCAAACCAAATCGTTACGAGAGTTTACAATGGAAAACATTATATAACTCATTTTTTTCCCGGTGACAAACACATTAATTTGGAAATTCTTGCAAAAATCAAATAATTATTTTAAAAAAATAATGGTAAAAAGATTTCTCTTTTACATCTGTTACCACCGCCACGTAAATTCATGAAATTTTAAGAAATTAAATTAGTACTTTGTCTGAAGAGACCGGCATGTTCAAAACCTAGGTAGAAATATATATATATATATATAACACCAGTCGGTGCAGCTAAAAATTAATATTAGCTCAAGACCCAGGAGCGCTTCCACATCCTCTCAGGCAACACAGATTCTTCTGGAAGAGGCTGTAACGATTATCCTGTTCCCGAGGCGACCCCAAAAGATAAATTACCAAAAATTAAGCAAAAATTAAATTAAGCAAAAATTAAATTAAGCAAAAATTAAATTAAGCAAAAATTAAATTAAGCAAAAAATTAAATTAAGCAAAAACTAATTTTATTAGTTAAACGCAAAATTCATTGTGGAATTTCTAGTATTTTTTTTAAACATTTTTGCCTTTACTTTCGAAAATCTGCTCATAATAATAAAATAAAAAATGCGATACAATTAAGACATTATTTAATTTGTTAAGCTTTTAATTGCTTTAAAAAATAATATAAATTATGGACATCATTATTTGAAGAAAAATATTTTATCGATTAATAATTAAATTTTAAAAGAATTGTTTTCATTTTTTATTATAATAATTTATAAAGTTTCAAAAATATTTTTAAAATACTTCAAAAATTACATTTACTAATCGAAAATTAAAAAGGTTTATACAAATAGTCGTATGTTTAAAATAATTTTTATTTCTTATTTTTTGTGTATATTTGAAGATTTTAATTGTATGGTAACTTCTATGTGTACATTAAAAGGTCATATGTTTCATGATTTTTTCCTTTTACAGATAAGAAATTTGTACAATTATGTCATTTGTGATTGCCATACACTTATCTTATCAGTCAATCTGTCAACACATTGTAATTACGGTAGAAAGTTTTAAAAAGTTCAAATCTGTGTTTAAGAAATAGTTTTATTCTAAATTTCATGACATAAATAAGTAACACTTGCGTAAATCAGATTAATTTAACATTGAATTTGATAATTTTCTTAAAATAATGAGTCACAGAAGTATATTTTATTTTTGCAAGAGTTTCTAAACCGAGAATTAACTTCTGTTTACAAATCTATCGATCGCTCAAAAATAACCGAAAAATTGAAAGATTAAAAAAGCATTTCAAAATTTTATATTCCAATCAATATAATTTCTGTTTGAAATACACCAGAGTGTTTTGCTTACTGGAAATAGTAAATTTAATCATTTAGCTTTCAATTAAAACTAATATCAAATTTTCAAGAAAACTTTTTTTAATTCAATTTAAATGTTAAGTATCGAAAATGAGTGGAGGTACCTAGATGACTAAGTTTTAGAATAAAACAAAACAACTGCCATAGGTTCTTATTGTCAATAATAATAATTGAAATACTGTCGGTAATTTAAAACAAAGGGGCTGTCAATCATTTAAACAAGGAAAGATTATTTTTAATTTAAAACAGAATGATTTACGCACTAAAACAGTCTTGATTAAAAGATTTCTCATTTCGTTAATGAACGGTGAACATTTATAATCTTTATATTATTTTTCATGCATTTTGTTGATTCTTTTAAACTTAGAGAAATGTTGCTATTTGTTAATAGGATCGATTCTCTCGTAATGATTTAGACTGGTGTCAAAATTGTAAACTATTAAGATTTTAACGGGGGCCAAATCTATCTTTTTTTCTTTCCTACATTTTTATTTTATTTTTACTCCCATCTCTGTCTCTGTCACTGTCTATCTGTCTGTCTGTCTGTCTCTCTCCCTCTTTCGCTATCTCGCTCTCTATCTCTCTCTCTATCTCTCTCTCTCTATCACTCTCTCTCTCTCTCTCTATCACTCTCTCTCTCTATCTATCTCTCTCTTCACGTCTTATTTAGTTGGTTGATTAAAATATTCGAAGGTTTCTCTTTTTATTTTCATTTTAAGATGCACTCTTTTACTCATGTTTTTATTGTTCGTTTTTTCACCCTTCAATCAAAATACAGAAGCAAAAATGAAAATCAAATACCTTTATTTTTACTTTTTTCATATTTTTGTTTATTACAGCTTTAATTTGTGTCTTTGAAGTTATTTTTTTTTAAATACACTTTTCTTCTGCTTTTTAGTAACGAACGTATGCACACACTCATAAATACCTATGGCGCCTGCTGTCGAAAGACTGTTGGCAAAGTAGACTAAACGCTCATTTTGATTTTTTGGATTTTCACTGACTGCCCCAATTTTGTAACCTTGTTTTCGACTAAGCTAACTTTCGTATATTTATGCATATACACAGTAATGTATATATATATATATATATATATATATATATATATATAATCTACAGTGTGCCATGCATAAATTGTCTAAATTACGCAAAAATGAAAATAACACTGTCATCTCATTTTTATTTATCAAAATTACCCAAAATATCTTGAAATACTAAAGAGTAAATTTATTCTATAAAATCACAATTGCCTTCAACCACGACCACCGGACGACTTCTGAATCTGCTAAATCCCTTCTAAACGGTCTCCTTGTTTAGGTTGATGAATAATAGTCCTTACCTTCAGTTCACCTTTGGTGCTACAAGGAATTTTGTTGGTCTCTAGCTTAACTGTGCCCTACACTTAATAATCAAGGAGGTTGCAGTCGGGGGAGTTAAGTGACCATATGTATGAAGTGAGATGGTCACATGAATTTTCTGATAGTCATAGCTGAGTTGTCTTACTTGTATGACATGGTACAGAGTCTTCTTGCCAAGACACAAAGTCTTTCAATAGCCACCCTCTTGACCCAGAGCAGCACTATCTTCACGAGGCTCTTTATGTAGATCTCTGTGTTGAGCCTGAGGGCCTTTGAAAAGATGAAAGGAGATATAAATTCACTATCATTAGTGATCAGTCTAACCACCTTCGTAATCACCACTAGACTCATAAAAAATATTCCTTTCTTTGCTGTATTCCATACTCTGTTTTAATATTGTCCTTTCAGATTTAGTGAGTTCTTGTTATTAATATTATAATTGTTATTACTATTATTATAATTATAACATATAATGTGTAATTTAAAATGTAGTTGTCTTGAAATATATCAGAGTTGTATCCCCCCCCCCCATCTCAGAACCATGTGTTACCCTTTATCCTGACCGGTGCTTTTTTTAAGTATAGACGAACTGGAATTGTCCAAATGAAAACAGAATTTCGGTTTTTGAGAAGCACAAAATATTCAAAGAAATTTCATTCTGTTTACTGGTAATATCACTCTACTGCTTTGAAAGATGTACCTTTTGTCTTCATAGACTAGGGAAAAATATTCCTTTCTTTGCTGTATTCCATGCTCTGTTTTAATATTTTCCTTTCAGCTTTAGTGAGTTGTTATCTCTCAGCATATTCCAAAAAACAAAAAATGATAAGAATATAAAACGTATATAAGCCACTCTGGCAGAGGGAAATTTATCTTCCTCAGCAGTACTAGTAAATTGTACTAGTAAATTGTACTTATACTAAGTACATACTTAATTATTTTTTTTCACCGGGACGTTAGCAACTCTGTAGGTTAAAAAAGATTGAACCTACAAAGGGCGGAAGAACTCTTAAGGAGTCAACAGGCAGCTAACTAGAAGTGGTGTCTCAATAAATCACCGTGGAGAATGGAACGAGATACCACTCCACTATCTACCCCCCGCTCAATCATGGTTATTCACGACAAATATATGAAAACCAACAGCGTGAAGGGAGTTGCTTCCCAAGGAAACAACTTCAGCAGGTGCCACCTGACTGTCATCCGGCGACTGTTAGCACCAACGGCGTAAAGGGAACATTTTCTTGTCCCTCGCCCGGAAAAGAACGACATGAGCAACAGGTGTCCCTGGACCGTTACCCTGCGACTGTGCGCAACAAAGAAAGAATTACTTTTGGTACATGGAATGTCAGGACACTTAACAATTCTGAACAACTAAAGAATGTCAAGCAGGAGATGGACAGACTGAAGATTAATATCCTAGGTATATGCGAAACCAGATGGCCTAACAATGGAGACCTCAGTAGTGACACTCACAGGGTAATTTATGCAGGAGGCAAAAACAACGAAAAAGGGGTCGGCTTAATACTAGACAAAGAAGTGAAGAAATGCGTTCTTAGATATTATCAGCTGTCAGAGAGAGTCCTCTTGGTTAAACTGCGAGAAAGGCCCTTCAACATAGCTATCATAGTAGTTTATGTGCCTACAACCCAAAGCACTGAGGACGAAATAGAATCATTCTATTCCATACTGGACAGTGCCAAGGCTCAGTGCAAAAGCCAAGAAATTAGGATCATAATGGGTGATTTGAATGTCAAGGTAGATAAAGAGAGAGACACGACCGGCAACTTTGGACTAGGGGATCGCAACGAACGAGGAGAAAAATGGATCCAATGGTGCACAGCAAATGACCAGGTAATTACTAACACCTGGTTTCAAGAACACCCACGATGTCTATGGACATGGAGAAGCCCAGGAGGCGACACGAAAAACCAAATAGTCTACATAACTATAAACAAGAGATTCAAGAACGCAGTTGTTCAATGCAAAACATATCCAAGTGCCGACTGCGGAAGTGACCATGTCCCAGCCATCTGCAAAAAAAGGATAAAACTCCGGAGAATAAAGAAGCATAGAACAGCACCAAAGCTGCAATACAACACTCTCGTGATGACCTCAACCTGAAGAAAGAATACATTAACAGCGTGAGAAAGAAATATGAAGAACAAATTGGAAAAGAACACTCAAAATGGGACTCACTAAAGGAAGCGATGGTGATCTCAGCAAACAACATTGCCCCAAAGGAAATCAGACGCAGAAGAAAAAACGAGTGGATGACTGAAGAGATTCTCCACATGATGCAAAAGAGACAAAAAATAACGCCAAGACATGGAGGAGAATACAAGAAACTACACAGGGAGATAAGGAACAAATGCAGACGAGTGCAAACTACACAGAAATATTAGCTTAATGAGTCACATTACAAAACTGATTGTCAGAATCCTGATGAATAGAGCGAGGAACAGAATCGAGCCAGAGATGGGACAGAAACAGTGCGGGTTCGTCAAGGACACTGAAACAAGGAACGCCATATTTATAATTAGGATGCTCTCTGAAAAGGCAATACAAATAAAGAAAGATTTGTACTTAATGATTATGCGAAGGCATTCGACAAAATACGACACAAAGAATTGATGGAGATGCTCAGCAGCCTCGACATCAGAGTAATCAACAATCTCTACTGGCAACAAACTGCCTTCATACGGACAGGTACCGATTTCAGCAGATTTACAAAGATAGAAAGAGGCGTATGACAAGGATGTGTCTTTTTACCGGATTTGTTCAACTTGTACAGAGAGAATATTTTGAAGACCCTAGATGATACTTCAGGATTTGTTATTGAAGGCCACTACTTGGACAACATAAGGTATGCAGATGATACAGTGCTGATTGCAGACAGGGAAAAAACTACAAGACCTCCTACAGAAGGTCGCGGTGTAGAGTGACAAAAAAGGACTACAAATAAACTTTAAGAAAATTGAATGCATGGTCATCAGCCAAAGGTGCCACCCAACATGCCAAATACAGGTGTGGGATACCCGAATCAGGCAAGTACAAAAATTTAAATACCTAGGAAGTGTTCTAACAGGAGATAGAAAATGCGACACAGAGATTCGAAGGCGAATTTGTATGGCAAAAGACGCGTTCCAGAAGCTGAATAAAGTATTAACACACAGAAAAACTTCACTAGAAACAAAGAAAAGAGTGCTGGATTGCTATGTAATGACAGTTCTTCAATACGGCAGTGAATGCTGGAAAATAACATCGAAAATGAGGACAAAACTTGAAACAGCAGAAATGTGGTTCTACAGAAGGATGCTGCGGATATCGTGAACTGAGCATGCAAGCAACGATAAGGTGTTGGAAAGAAAAGCAACGAAAAGGAAATTAATAGTGATCATCAGGAAGAGACAACTGAAGTTCCTGGGACATGCAATGAGAAAGAAAAGCTTGGAGAACCTGATACTGACAGGCCAGATAGAAGGAAAAAGAGAGAGAGGAAGGCAGCGGATTTGCAGGTGGATGACGGAACGGGGGTTGCTTAGTATGTTTGCTCTTTTTACAGGAGCAAACATACTAAGAGCCAGCAGGGATAGGGAGACGTGGAGAACCATGATCACCTACGTCCTGAAGGGACAGGGCACACAGAAGAAGAAGAATTATTTTCGAATTTCCTGAACTGTCCTCACATTGACACACAAACACTGATATGTTTATATGAGAGATTCCAGCGCGAATGCCAAGGAACAGAAAGATAAGAGTCATGAAATGAGATATTAAAATAAATAGTGAAGGGGATTTGTTGATAAGTACAAATAAAATAATAATAGTAATTCTAAAATTACTAGTTCAATAAATTAAAAACATTTTATAATAATAATAATTACCATATATATTTATATATATATAATCATAAATTCCCTGCCACGTGAACGTTCAAATAAAACATCGTTACAAGAGCGTTTTTTAAAAAGAAAAACGGCAAACGGTAAAATCAGTTATTAAAAATCACCTGAAGATACCACTTATGGTAGAAACCTGAGTAGCGAAATAACTCGTTTAAAAATAGAATATATATATATATATATATATATATATATAGCGTGTTTAGTCAACAGTCTCTCTTTTATGCAAGTTGCTCTTCTTTTTTTAATCATTTATTTTACTCTTCGGCGTTTTTCTTTTTAACTTTAATTATTTCAATTTTTATTTCTTCTCTTCATTTTCTAGCAATTATGTGCGTTGTGGTGCAGTGGATATCGGCTCGCAACGAGAAATCGGCGAGCCGAGTTCGAATTCCAGCTGAATTTATTGCATTCACTTACGCGTAAATACCCTTGGGAATCTTCCTTCCAGTTATGGGTTAAATAACAGGACAGATTGGCTTCTATAGCGTTGGCTGACAACCAGTCTACCGCAGAAAGCAATGGCAACCTACTGTGGGATAATCTTCTGCCCAGTCAGTCATGTCTCTTTCGAGACATGATCGCCCAAGTGTGTTTCACGTATGGCACTTAACTGACTGATCTCTTCTTTGTTTTTTGTAAAATGATTTGATTTCATTTTGTCGTTTTGTCAATCGTGTCATTCTTCTCCAGCTTTCATTGTTTGTTTTTCTTTCTTAGTTTCTTTATCTTTAAGTTCTATTCTCTTTGGCCATTCCTATACGCACGCCTTGGCCACAGTCAAATAACTGAAAAAGAAATACAAATATTTGTTGTCCTGTGTATGGCGATAAACTACATCCAGCAGTAAGGCCAATGATCGGGAGATTGGAGGTTTTAGGGCGCGTGGAACCACCTCTTAATTGCCGTTTGTATCAGGTCTACTCCTAATCTGTCGTAGTAGCACCTGTTAGGGCCCAGCTATAGGCAAATAGTGAATCCCTCCCCCAAAAGTCAACAGGTCATTTTATTATGAAAATGATCAATACATTCTTTGGAGAAAATGACAATCAATGCAATACAAAAAATATAAAAATACATTTTCATAGTGAAATTACAAACAATACATTTTATGATCTAGACTATATATTTTAAAACATAGACATTAGCCTGAGAATATAAAACTATGTACAAGGTATCTGCAGTTGAAAGTACGAAATTGCATCCAGGATATTTCAATTTCAACATTAAAACAACCCATAGAGTTTGATATGCTGCTAAACAAATTCAATCAACCAACAATACCTATTTATAGTAAAAATGAGCAACAGTAGTTTTTTCTTTAAAGCCAGGAAGTTTTTCTCGTCTGAATACCTCTTGCACATAAATCTGTCATCCCCCCGTGCATTGAATACTGCTGTCACATCTGGTCGGGTGTCCTTGCTATTCATCTCTGGGTACTTGACAAAATCCAATGGAAAATCTGCAACGTAATTGATCTTAACCTGGCAGCTCAACTCCAGTCACTTTCCCACCGATGTAATGTGGCTTCCCTCTTTCTCTTCCACAAATACTTTCACGACTTCTACTCCAATGAGTTTAGCTACTAGGTTTTATTCTTTTACAGTGAAACTGATCAAATGTAACCGTAACTTTTACTCTAACAGCTTCTTTACTCGCACTTCCCGCCTGCGGAATTTTCTTCAATATACTTTCTTCCCTGACAGCTACAATCTGCAAGAATTTAAATGCAATATCAATTGCCATCTCTTAGCACCTTGGCTGGCATCTTTTCACTGACAACCCTTGTATTCCTTTCTACTCTACTCTCGTGCAGCTTTCTTCACACCAGTGTTCTCATCCTTTTCTTATCCATTCTCTGACATTCCCTGTAACTCGTTCTCCTTTCTCATCACTCTCCTTTTATGTAACTCCATGCGCACCAGTGGCAGTAGTGATTTGCTTTGGATGAGATGATTATAAAAACAAATACTCGTTGAAAGCAAAAGGGTCAACAATAAAGCCATATTTAAAGCAAAATGGTCAATAATAAAAGCATATCTAAAGCAAAACGGCCAACAATAAATAAGTATTTAAAACAAAATGGCCACCAATAAATACATACTTTAAACAAAATGACCAATAATAAAAACGTTTTTATGGCAAAATGGCCAACAATACATACATATTTAAAGCAAAATGATCAAAAATAAAATTTATCTGTAGTTGAGGGCAGATAGTTGCGTGCAAAATATATATAGTTGAAGCCATTGTGTTCAAAATATTCACATTTAGGCATTTAGTAGCCTAAAGAAAATCAACTAACAATACTTATTCTTAGTAAAATCACAAACAATACATTTTATCTTAAGTTAAAGTCATAAAATTGTGTCCAAAATATTAAGATTTCAGCATTAGATAACCCATAGAGTTTGAGATGCCATTAAACTAAATCAATCAATCTACTAATTGTTTGATTTCATTATTAAATAATACCTATGTCTCATTGTAAAAATCACGACTGTCTAGACTCGTTTGGTATGATGCTTTCTGTATATTAGTCGACTCTTTCTATGTTTCTAAATCTTTGAAAAGAAACAGGTTCAACCTTGATTCTATATTCTAAAAACACTTAAGAATAAAGTTGTGTTTTAAATTATTTTTACTCATGATCACTCTATTCAAGGCCTTCGGGGTGGGGTACAAAATAATAACTTCCTTTACTCACTCCCTTTCAAATTCGGGCGAGCTGCAGAAAAAGATTGAACGAAATTTGCGAGTCAATGTGAGATTTTATTTGATCCAATAAAAACATTGTCTTCATAGAAATTAGTCGTTGAGCCCAGGAAAAAGACAAGAAAACCGAGAGTCTATGCGAAATCTTTTTTTGATATAAAATGAAGAGAAAATTTAAATTAATAAAAGAAGAGTGTCTGTAGTCAGAAACATAGTTTAATTTCTGTTGACAGGTCCAGCTTGAAATTTTCGGCAATGTCAAATTACTCGCCAATTCAAACTACTGTATTTCAACAGTATTTCAAACTATCTCTCTTCGTCTACTTTTGAATGCATGCAAACCATATCTTATTTCTGTCAGTAAGGAACTCTCTTACCTTTGTATTAAACATTTTTTAATATTATTTTGTGTCAGATTATTTAGTCTGTTGTATAAACATTTTCTCTTCATAAAAATTCTTTGAAACTACGAACTTTAAAAAATTTTAATTTATTTTCCAGAAACGAACTACTGACAACTTTAAGCGTGTAAATTTGTAAATAAATTGCTTATTTTATTTTGAAAACACTTTTGTGTTTCCTCATTATTATCAACCGCCATTAATCTTCTTGGTGTGGGCAAAGCAACCTTTCATTTTAACCCAGAAGCCCCACGATATTATACACGTAAGGCAAATTACTAAAAACAGCTTTTCTGTGAGTATTAAGAGTAAGGTGGCGTAGATTATACGAAATATAGGTAAAAACGGTTACTCCTAGATTTGAAGAAAATAAGATATTGTTGTAGTGGTCTGGATTCGGATGGGAGTCTGTTCCAAGAAACAACAGTTCTACGTGGAGGCTCTATCCAAGTAGAACTTAATTCTTACTAAAGGAATACAAATGTGATGGGAGTGATTCCCCTCAATGTGTGCAGCATGGCACGTCTTAGCCGAGAGGATAAGAGTTGGGGAACATTTTCTATGGAAGTGGCAGTAAAATAGCAACAGGCCCACAATGTTTCGTCTGTGGGAAATTGATTGTAAGGCGAAAAATAATTCATTGCCCACACGCCCATGTAGACGCTTTTGAACTATCAAAACTGGGAAGTGCGCAAAAATGTTGAATGATATTGTGCCTTCTGAAGTATCATTCTTAAGTGTAGATAGATAGATAGATAGATAGATAGATAGATAGATAGATAGATAGATAGATAGATAGATAGATAGATAGATTGGTTTGTTTTACGGCAAATCAACCCTAATGGTTTAAATAATAAATGCCGACAAGTTTTTTACAACAGATTCATATGAATTTATATCCTTTCTCAGAAATCAGTTTGTAGATCAGGTTTTATTGACGTATTTTTGCTAAGAAGGTTTTGTAGAAAGTCAGATGTATTACTGGTGTGTATTAAGACCTTGAATAAGTTCTCGCTGTTTTCCAATTGATGCCGTTCCCAGAACTGTGTGCATGTAGTTTCAGTTGGTAACGAATCTATAAAGAAGTAGTGTAAGCAAGCTTGAAATTCAGTGTATGTCATTTCGCCGAAGTGTAAACAAAAGCCTTGGGTCATGACTAAAATAGTCACCTTAGTCAAAGTAGTAGTAACGGGTCATTCGGTCAGAGTTTTACCACTTCAGAAAGGAGAGTAGTATGAATTAGATCACTGGATCAGGTTTACCCTTCCTAAAAAGAGATTAAATAGTTTCATTATGATTACAGTGAAAAGAAGGAAAAGACCAGAGAAAGAGAGGGCCAATGAATATAGGCCCCTGTTTCTATATAAAAGGGAAGAAATAGTAGAAAAACCGAGAGTTGTTGGGCTACCGGCCAGGCGTGACCGCTCTCCGGCTATTCGTTCAAGACGTCGAAAGCACTTTCCACCAAGCTACCAGCCAAAATTCTCTACACGAAGACCTTCCTCAAAATCCAATATCCATCATCGGCGGCAAATCCATGGTTCGACGTTTCTGCTCTGCATTTAGTTGGCTATCGGCTACAATTGATGCGTTTGAGCCGAGAATTGAATAACAATAACTGCTATACTAGCAAAGACACGACAAAGTTATTTTTATCATGATAACGCTTAGCCACATGTAAAACGGGTGAAAACCTTTTTGGAAACGCTTAAATGGGAATTCTTACCCCACCCGCTGTATTCACCAAACATTACCCTCTCCCATTATCATTTGCTCTAATATATGGCACATGGCCTGAGCAGCACTTTTATGATTATGAAGATGCCAAAGTCATGTCGTTTTTGTCGATGTAGAATTCAAATTCTGCCAGAATAATGGAGAAAATAGCGGCTACGATGGTCAATATTTTCAGTGACGTGTTCTCAGTAATTTTTGTAAATAAAACTTTACTTTTCACGAAAAATTAGCGACAACTTATTCAAGGACCTCATATTATTATTTCTTTTTTTTTACAAAAATATATAGCTAGTAATATTTTTCCTTCAGAAATGTATTGCTGTTAATTTTTTTTTCCAAAATTAATTGCCGGTAATATGCTTCCCTCAAAAATGTACTGCTGGTAATATTTTTTCCATAAAAATGTATTGATGGTAATATTTTCTTCTTCAAAAATGTATTACAGGAATTTTTACTATAAAAGTATATTATCTCTCATCATGTTTTGACCTCTATTTGGGTTTTCACTGCTGGAACAACAAGAATTTAAGAGGTAGTACCACGCTTTTTTAAACCTCCCAGTCAGAGGCCTTGCTTCCGGATGCAGTATTTCGTTTCATCATATCAAGAACTATATATATATATATATATATATATATATATATATATATATATATATATATAACGGTAAAAACAATACAAAATTTAAAAACAAAAACACCAGTTGATCGGTTTAGTCTCCTCTCGTCAGAACTGTAAACGGGGAAATTAGGAAAACTATATAAATGTTATGGGTGAATTGAATTAAAGAGAAAGGGAAGAAAACATTTTAAAGAAATAATATTATCTTTTGCTAAAGTTATCACATCTGAAGATGCTAGAGACATAGCAAACAATCCCAAGTAAATACTCTCTTTGTTTACAAAGAGAAGACTATCTGAACCTGATGAACAGTGTCTTTAACACCTTCAGATGGAACAATGAGTGTGACATGGCCAAAACAACCAGTTTCCACTGGTGTTTACCACCTCCCCACCAAAGCGGATGCAACACAAGTTCAATTAATGTGGGGATTCTGAGCTCTTAAGTTCAGCCAAAAATATCCTGTAGACCCAGCTTAAGGCTGGGTCGGACTTTTGTCTGTTCACCCCAAAAGAGCTTCTACCCTTCGGCGGAGCCTCGTTTGGGTTCCTCTCCGCCCGGAGGCAGAGAGTTGATCAAGAGAGTGGCGATTAGAGAACCAGAGCGCAACTCGGATTATTAATAAGATCATACGCAATGTAAGACCCGTGTATATTTCGAATGGCATCGCCAGACGAAAAATTATTATTCAATATTTTTGCAGGTACGTATTGCTTGGTCCTAACATCCAAGCTCTCCATCGTTCTACTTATGAAGTCGACTCCACAACTACATTAAAAGTAGTAAATAACGAAGTTATTATTGTGGGGAGGTAAAATGCCTTTATGCATAGAAGGAAGGTCAGATCTTGTTTTAAACACAACACATTATTTTGTACATTAGCAGTAAAATAACGCGCGCATAAACCTTCTGAAATACTCTTTGCAAAGGTCTCACTAACCCTACCCAGCCATGGTATTCGAAGATAGCCTGGACATCTAACCGTTAAATGTTTAATTTGACTAAACTGAGCAATCTTATCTCGAATAACCGATTGAACAATGTCAGAATGATAGCGATTGTTCAAAAAGATACTAATTATAAAACTAATTTCATATTTCAAGTTATCTTCTTGTTGCATCCCGGAGGGGGGGGGATAAACAGAGAAAAGAATAGTGCAAGAAATAACTCTTAACACTGGGTATATATAAATAGAGATTTATTATACGTTAGTACAATAAACCAAATACAAGTACACCAACGAACTGTTAAAACAAATAACACTTATGAAGACAATGTCTCTGTATAGGACGTATGCGTCCGTCTTGAGAAGAAAGCTTCTGTCTAGTGACGTCTAACTCACGTCTAAGGTCGATGGTTGTCGACTCTCGTATAGCGACGGATAATCTTGATCACTCCCATGTAATGACGTATAGTCACGAACACACTATCTCTCTGACACTCTTTTTCTCGCTATCCCGTAGTTTTTTTCGCGATCTTTTATGACCCAGGCAATACCCATTGCGGGGTAGGACCAGGATATTCCTCTACAACAATATCTCTCCAGAACACTTCTGAATTAATCATCAATGCTCTATGGGTCAATGTCTTGACCAAATTAATCTTTTGTTGCTTAGGACAAAAAGAGCCCCAAAGAGTGTAGAGACCCGTAAAGGTAGGCTTACTATAAACTGAAGTAACAAAAGAGAAAGGTGTTATATGAATCAAAACATCAAGGAAGGGCAATGAAAAATTACCTCCTTATTTACGTAAATTTAAGGCGGGATGAACACAACTAAGTAGGAAGAAAAATTGAAAACCTTCGATTCACTGTTAAACACACAAAAGTATTATCAACATAACGGAAGTAAGCCGTAGGCCTAGAATAACCTAAAAGTAGGCTCTCCTCATGAAAGCCCACAAATATATTATTCAAAACAGAACCCAAAGGAAAACCAGTTGCTACAACATCAATAGTCGGGGGAGTCAAATGACTACGATATAGCAAATCGCTACAAATATCGATAGTCTCCGACAAAGGAATACAAGTGAAGAGGCTGCAGATGTCAGAAGAACACATAAATCTAACAGTGGTATTACAGTTGCGAATAAATTGAGAAAAGGAATCTTTAATACAGAAAGACAACGTGCATGTATCAGACTTACAAAACGGGCAAAAGAGATCCTATCAAAATATATCAAAAAATTACATGCCTCAGGACATAATACATTATATTTTCTTTATAGACTAAAACATAATATTTTTTCTTTAAAATACTTTTCCTCCCTTTCCCTTTCATTCATTTCACCCATAATATTTGTATAGTTTTCATAATTTTCTCGTTTATAGTTCTGACGAGAGAGAACGAAACCGGTCGACTGGTGTTTTTGTTTTTAAATTTGGCATGGCTGATTTAATATAATTGTTTTTATCGCCACATTGCAATTTTGTACCACCAAATATATATACACATATATATAACCATAAAGGCCTGTTTCGCTGTCTCACAGCTTTTGCTTCAAGCCTGGATTAGAAACCCGATTGATTTATCATCAGTCGGTGATCCCAACCCCTAATCTATCGAAGATAGATAGATAGATAGATAGATAGATAGATAGATAGATAGATAGATAGATAGATAGATTAAAAGGTAACTTCCCATCTTAACTTATTAACTATAGTTTTACAAGAAATACATATGCGAAGAAAGCGTTTAGTATGAGATTTTATTTAAAATTCGATAATGGCACAATATTTCTCGTTTAGCTTTTTGAGCCACCCAGGAATCCCATCAACAGTTTTCACCAAAAGCTTTTGTAGTATGAAAGATATAACTTATTTTATTCCACCTTCAAGCTCTTCCGAATTCTTGGTTGGATATAGTAGATTTGTTCCTTTAACCAACCCCAAAGAAAAAAAATACAGAGTGTTAAGTAAAAACTTCTTGTTGATCCTTCATACATAAAATAGGAAGTTACTTTTCAATGACAAGATAGATAGATAGATAGATAGATAGATAGATAGATAGATAGATAGATAGATAGATAGATAGATAGATAGGTTTGTTTTACGGTAAATCAACCTCAATGGTTTATTTAATGCCGACAAGATTTTTACAACAGATTCGAATGAATATAATATGTATTCTTTCTCAGAAATCAGTTTTGTAAATCAGGTTTCATTAACGTATTTTTGTTAAGAAGGTTTTGTTGAAAGTCAGATATATTACTGGTGTGCATTAGGACCTTGAATAAGTTCTCGCTGTTTTCTAACAGATGGCGTTCCCAGAATTGCGTGCATGTAGTTTCAGTTGGTAACGCATCTATAAGGAAGTAGTGTAAGCAAGCTTGAAATTCAGTGTATGACATTTCACCGAAGTGTAAACAACTTAGTTTTTCACAGTGTTAAACGTGTCGGATTTCGTGCTAAAGAAAGTGCATTTGCGGAGAATTCAACCAACCCCAAAGAAGAAAAATACTAAGTGTTAAGTAGGAACCTCTTGTTGGTTCCTCATACATAAAATAAGAAGTTACTTTTCAGTAACAAGATAGATAGATAGATAGATAGATAGATAGATAGATAGATAGATAGATAGATAGATAGATACAATCAGACTGGCAACTGGGTTCCACCCATTCACAGTCAGGTTAGCCAAATGCAGACGACAATTCTACCCCTGCAGCTTCTTCTCTCGCATTTCCCGCCTGTGGAACTCGCTCCCTTATTCTTGCTTTCCTGACGGCTACAACCTCCAGAAATTTAAATGCACAAAGTCAATACTCTTCTACTAACCACTGGACTCTAGCTCTCTCCCCACCCCTGTATAACCTTCCCTTTCTCTCCACCTATGTATCTGTCATCGCACCTGCATTCTCAGCTTTCTATTGTTTCTTTCCAACTAGGTTGTACTCCTCACTCTTTTCTAATTAATCTTTTTACATTTATGTAGCCCCCTGCACATCAGTGGCGTTTCCGCCTTGCTCGGGGTGAAATGATTAAAAAAAATATTAGCAGTGCAGAGTTTTAATGCTAATCAGAATATTTTCTAAAGTAAGTTTCTTTAGCACTATACTTTATATTATCTCGTTTGTGTTTCGCAAAAAAAAAAACAATCACTATGCAAAATTCTATACCATGTTATGAATTCCTAATATTTTCGTTTTCAACATTAAATAACCTTTTATACTAGACACCTAGACAGAAATTTAAACTTCTACAAATACTGTATAGTTTAACTTTCACTGAAATTGTTTCTCCACGAAGATCGTTAGCAACGACCCCTACCAACTCATTCCCTGGCCCTCAAGCATTAATTTAGTTTTTGTCACGGAGCCATACAAGTGCATAGTCAACAGAAGTATAGATAAAGAAGCTTTTTTGTTGTTCTTTGGGATACTGAATTAGTCTCAGCGTGAATAAGGACTCATTCCACCATTAAAGATTTGGAGCAAAATCTGATTGCACTTATTAGTGTAAGAAAATTGGGCAAAAGATGCTCCATGAAAAATTGGGCAAAGTAAAAAGAATAAAATTGTTAGGTTGCGAGTTGATTTCTATAAATTTGGGGATTTTTTTTTACTAAAAAAATGGATCAAATAAAGAACACTAAGAGAAAAATTCAATATTGTTTTGTCATTAGAACTGAGAACAAATTTATGATACAAGAAAATAAGAATTGGCCAAATTTTTTTTCTGTTATATTTTCTTAACTTTTTTCTGTCAGCAAGCCTGCAACTTGGTGAGTTTAGCCAGTGTGATCTTATTTTTTATTATTTTTTGAATTATTTATTTACTTATTTTTACTTGTATTTTTTATTTTATTTTATTCTTTTTCGGTTCTTATCTTTTCTGCCTAATTTTTGTGTAAATTGTTCTTAATTATGAAATTTAGGTTTGGTATATTAGGGTTTTGGTTATATGTAGGAATTCTAAGACCGGCCATGTTTTTTTTTTATTGTTCTCTGTCATTCCCTTGCTAACTGGACACATGGCTTGGAGGTGATTCCCCCCCCCCTCCATCACACTACTGTCTGTTACTGCTTGCTTAAGGTAACTTAATCTCTCCAGAACTGTATAGAAGAAACAGAATGAAGATAATTTTTGAAATTTTCTTAACTTTTTTCTGTCAGCAAGCCTGCAACTTGGTGAGTTTAGCCAGTGTGATCTTATTTTTTATTATTTTTTGAATTATTTATTTACTTATTTTTACTTGTATTTTTTATTTTATTTTATTCTTTTTCGGTTCTTATCTTTTCTGCCTAATTTTTGTGTAAATTGTTCTTAATTATGAAATTTAGGTTTGGTATATTAGGGTTTTGGTTATATGTAGGAATTCTAAGACCGGCCATGTTTTTTTTTTATTGTTCTCTGTCATTCCCTTGCTAACTGGACACATGGCTTGGAGGTGATTCCCCCCTCCATCACACTACTGTCTGTTACTGCTTGCTTAAGGTAACTTAATCTCTCCAGAACTGTATAGAAGAAACAGAATGAAGATAATTTTTGAAATTTTCTTAACTTTTTTCTGTCAGCAAGCCTGCAACTTGGTGAGTTTAGCCAGTGTGATCTTATTTTTTATTATTTTTTGAATTATTTATTTACTTATTTTTACTTGTATTTTTTATTTTATTTTATTCTTTTTCGGTTCTTATCTTTTCTGCCTAATTTTTGTGTAAATTGTTCTTAATTATGAAATTTAGGTTTGACTTATACTAAGTTAAAACTTCATTAACTTCAGTCACATATTTATTTTTTTTAATTGGAGTAGATAGTACCTTCTATCGCCAGGTCTCACACTCCACCCCCTTCTTTTGGACAGGAGTAGAGTTGATCGCCTTGTTTCTAGTTTAGGAAGGGGTTCCCGAGTAGATAGATTAAACTAATTGGAGTAGATAGATTAAACTATCGCCCGGTTCACACTCCACCCACATCTATTGAACAGGTGAAGAGGCTCATCCCTTGTTTCCTGTTTAGGATGCGGTTTCCGGTTTTCTCTTTTCCAATCTTTTCACTCTTTTCCTTTATTATTTTATTTTCTTTTTTTCAATTGGAGTAGATAGACTAAACTATCGCCCGGTTCACACTCCACCCACATCTATTGAACAGGTGAAGAGGCTCATCCCTTGTTTCCTGTTTAGGATGCGGTTTCCGGTTTTCTCTTTTCCAATCTTTTCACTCTTTTCCTTTATTATTTTATTTTATTTTTTTCAATTGGAGTAGATAGACTAAACTATCGCCCGGTTCACACTCCACCCACATCTATTGAACAGGTGAAGAGGCTCATCCCTTGTTTCCTGTTTAGGATGCGGTTTTCGGCTTTCTCTTTTCCATTCTTTTTACCCTTACGTAGCCCCCTGCGCATCAGTGGCGTTACTGCCTTGCTCGGGGTGATATGATTAAAAAAAAAAAAAATTATTTTATTGTATTACATTTAAACGATACCAATTTTATTGGCACTCCTTCGCTAAAGATGATATTGCTAATAGGCATTTTTCACTAACTCCATATCACAATTTCAGGTGTAATTCTGAAATCGCTCAGAATTCTTGGGACGCGTATTATAATGAACAACCAATCTGGCGACCAATTTGGAATACCATGAGTTGTAATCTTGGGTGTTTGGGTGCAGTAACTTATAACGGCACGGAATTGGAAATCGGAGAGTCTAGTTCCAACATCTGTTGTGTTCGTTAAAGGGTATGGATCTCTTCTCCCCACAACTATGGGTTAATTAGTAGAATTTGTATCAGTAAATCATTATTGTCTTCAAAACATTCCTACAATCTAAAAATATTTTCTGGTTTTAAATAACTTGAAAAAGGTTGACAATCTGTAAAAAAAATGACAATGGTTTAATCAATTATCATCTAGACATTGATTTTAACAAGTATTTTGTAAATACAATAGTACATTTATTTAAATAAAAGTAAGTAGCACATTTCATGTGTCGATTCGTAATTTGTGGCGCTAGTCATAGAGCAACAAGTTAGAAATCGTCTAGTCTGGTTAAGTAGTGAGTTCGGTTTTCATTGGGTAGCAAATATTTACATCATTATGCCAGACTAAATTAAGCTTACTAAGCAACAACATAAACTTCATTATGAGCGCCATTACTAAGTACTGAGTTCGATCCTCACTGGGGGCTCCATATGTGTGAGTTGTATCAGACTAAGCTAAACTTAGTTAACCACTTTATCTTCTTTATGAATGCTTCGTGTAAGTTATTGGTGATTAGTAAGGACAGTCTAGTTGATCATTACTGCTAAATATTGAATTTGAACATAACTGTGTGTACCATTGAAAATTAAGCATAAAATAATAATAATAATAATAATAATAATAATAATGGTTGACAGGTTTTGAAATCAACCATCCTCATCAAGTTAGTTTTTTCTATTTTGATAAGTCTCCTCCAAACAGAAGATATAACCACCTGTAACTAGTGAGAGGTGCCTGGTCATGGGGAGCAACTTCACACGGCAATACCCACCTTATTACACGAGAGAGGGAGGATCAGTAGTCATACCAATGCCAGTGCAACCGACTTTTGCAATTTTTGGCCCTGGCCTGGGTGTAAGCACTCTAGTTTCAAACAGTAAACACAACTTTGTGACATATCACATCTTAGTGGGGAGACAAGATGAGGAGAGACCTGGAGATGATCTAGGAAGAAGATTGAAAGTACTTGGGAACATCGAGAAATGAATAATAAAATCCTCCCTCAATGTTCCAGCTCATTTCTTACATCTTTCAATTATAATACGTGAAAGATTATCCGTGAGTATGAACGGATTTTATTCAAAATAAGCAGTGTGTTTGCAATTTATTTAATCTGACATGACTAAAAGAAAATTTGCTGCCTAAATGTACAAATATATATATATATATATATATATATATATATAAGTGCGTTTGACCTAATGATTAAAAGAATCTGTATAGAAAATGTAATCGGTGAGCTGATCTCAAATTCAAGTCACAACTATTTTTGTTCACATATCACCGACGGCCTTCATAAAGCATGAATCTACTCTTCTCTACCTAGATATTAGTCAAACATCTGGCTAGAGATGGATCTTTAGCTTTGTTAGAAGTAACCAGTCTAAAACAGTAACTACCCTGAATTCAAAACTAGCCTGTAAAGAGATGGTATCGGTCAGGTCATCTTGCGCTAATCACAACCATTGCCTCTGATAAAGCCGCAATACATGTCTTATTGGTACTAAAATAAGTTACAGGATGAGTTAAGGTATCCACACATACAACTTTCCATCATTTGCTTCCATGACTTTTTAAGACATCTCATTTTAGTCTTTCCTTTCCATCTAAGTTGGTCATAATATAAACTTATTTGAGACTCTTCAACGTTCGTGTATTTTACTTGTGGAGAAATAAATCTCAGATAATTAAACTATATATTGTAAAAATTCTGAAACTTGTTCAAATGAAAAGCAGTTAATTAGCCTGGATCGTTTGTCGGTCGATAACTTTAAGCTCCTTTTCTCCTGACACAAACACTCGTTCGAATCACTGATGAGTTTTAACTCGGATCAACTGAAGCGATATATTTCACGTTCGACTGAAAATAAATCAAACTGAATCATCTTTGTTTCAATTCAAAATATCGTTACATTATTGTTGTTTATGCATCCCTAAAAACGAAGGAAAATTGATCGACTCCCTGTACCGCTCCAGTAAGTACCTCATGCATCATGTTCTCCTCTAGAGCCAGATTAGGCCCCAAATGAAGTACTGTTGCCATATTTGGACGGGAGCTGCTCACTCCTCACTTTTTAGTCTCGCTAGAGTCCAAGAGTGTCTCCGAGTTCTTGTGGGTGATATCTTCCAATTTCTCTATCACAGGCAGGATGTGGGGAATAGCTCTATTGCTACTACCATGGAAAGTACTTGGGCGAACTACATTTTTTCCTTATTCTGTTTGTACTTACTTTCTTGGATGAAACTTACACACTTTTCTGCATAAAAGTCTTAGATGAAAATGAAAAATATCAGCTGCAACATCTTAGTGGGAGAAAATCTAGCTGCTTGCATTCAATGTCTCAAAAAATAAACTAGTTACATTCTATCTTCAATCAAACCACAAACCATCACCAGTTAGATGATAAGTATCCTCTCAGGGAGGCTTCATGCTTTGAGAGACTATTAGGCCTGAATCTAACCCCAGACCCCAAGTGGAACTTGTACATACAATTCATCACTAAAGATGCAGGTAAAATGATCAGCTCCCTTTACCACTCCAGTAAGTACCTGACTCCTCATGCTATCCTCTACCTTTACATGAGCCAAATCAGGCCTAAAATAGAGTCATATTTTGGCAGGAGCTGCCTTGTCTTAATTTTCCAGTCTCCAGGTCCTTGTGGGTGACAAATTATTTTCCACCCTACAACTCCTTTCTCACAGATGGGATGTAGCAAGCCTCTCACTGCTCTATCACTACTTCCATGGAAAGTACTCGGATGAAATGCATCCCTTGATTCCGCCAGTTCTAACCTTCACGGCTAGGACCCGCCATGTCACTCACGTTGTAGCAAACCACACTCATTTCCTCTGTATTCCATTGGTGAGAAGTAAGTTCCACTCAAGCAGCTTAAAAACACACAAACCACCATAAAAACAATAGTTGTTTTGAAAGATTTTGAAATTACTCAATCTTATATGAAAAAGTTCTCTATGCAATTTTTATTATTTCTATTAATCATTACATAAACTTATTAATTCTATGAAAACTAGAACAGGAATTTGTGTCATAATTTCCTAGTATGTGTGGTTAGGGTAATGGTTATTAGTGTGACATTTATTTGACGCTAAACATTAGTTTTTATTTTAATTTTAACTATATATGTATATTTTTCCCCATTCTGTTTGTACTTACTTTCTTGTATGGAATCTACACACTTTTCTGCATAAGAGACTTAGATGCAAATATCAGCTCTAACATCTTACAAAATCTAGCTGCTTACATTCAATGCCTCAAAAACCAAACTAGTTACATTCGATCATCACTAATCAAACCACAAACTATCACCAGACAGATGACAGTGAGAGACTTGAGAGACCATTGGACCTTGAACTAATCCCAGACCTCAATTGGAACTTGTAATACAATCCATCAATAAAGATACAGGTGAAATGATCAGCTCTCTGTACCGCTCCAGTTTGTACCTGATGCTTCGTGCTCTCCTCCCACTTTATAAGAGCCAGATCAGGCCTCAAATGAAATACTGTTGCCGTATAGTTATTTTACACCCTCCAACTTCACTCACATGGGCGAGATACGACTAATGTCACACTCCTCTATCGGTACTACCATAGAAAGTGCTCGAATGAGCTATATTCCTTGGTTCTTCCAAATCTAACCCTTACGGCTAGGACCCGCATTGCTACTTACATAGTAGCAAATCGTCCACATTCCCTCAGCATTCTACTAGGAGTAAGTTCCACTCATACAGATTCTTTGAAATCGGAAGCATCCTTTTTCTGGTCATCATCATAGCTTGTCTTCGCAATCGAAGGATTTGGAATACTTTCATTGTTCTCAATGGCATAATTCTGCAAAATATTGTAGTCATAATACCAATGTTATCGATCTTTAACGAATAAAACTAATGATAATATCTAGACAATAGCTGACATTCAGCGAATGGATGTCAAAACGTAAAAGCTCATCACATGACACAGCATGCAGCCTCCTCAAGCCGATGTTGATAGTCCATATGTGTGTCTATATTCGAAGGTCCAGTTCAAATGATAATAATCGGCTTTCATAGATAACTAGATATAGAAGACTTGGTGATAATCTGTATCAAAAACATGAGAAAAATAAATATTTTTATTCCACGATAAAGTTAGCCAACAAATCCAAACGGAAATTTCAAGTGGATGAAGAACAAGTAAGCCATATTCCACCCACCTCCGCGGCGAAAAAAAAAAATCTCAAACGCAAATAGAATGTACCAATTGCAAAAACGATGGCAAAATAAACCTCTTCATGGGCAAAACTCTGCAGTAGACAAATTCAATATCCATCAGTGATTGAGTTGCGTAGTGTAAAATTAAAAGCTGAAACTGATGCATTTAATATTGCTACACGGTACAAATGCTTTCTAACCAAAAATTCATTCATTCAGTTAAGTGCCATACGTGATACATGCTTGGGCGATGATGTCTCTTTCGAGACATGACTGACTTGTCCCGCAGTAGGTTGCCATTGCATTCTGCGGTAGACTGGTTGCCAGCCAAGGCTATAGGGCCCAATCTCTCCTGTTATTTAACCCATAACTGGAAGGAAGAGACGGATTACAAAGGAAATATACTGAAAAACTGTTCTGACCCTAAATACAGAAAATTGATTACTATGTACTAGGTCACATACTATTAGAATCTACTGAATACAAAATTTAGCATGACAGTGTAGACCAATATCAGCATTGAAAAATCTTTTATGAGAAGGAATCTGCAACAAATTTGAAAGGACAACACCCAGACCCGGTTAGAGAAGTAGAAGCTGTAAAAATTTTATGAGACTGTACAATACACGGACAGGACAATCAAAGCAAATCTCCAAGACACCGTAATCAAAGACAATAAAAACAGAATCTGCTTTCTTATTGACATGGCACTTTCTGCAGAGAATAATGTAGCTTTGAAAAAAATTATCAAAATAAAAGGATCTTGATGTGGAAACTTTTTAAAAAGTGGCTCATGAAGACATCAGTAGTACCATTTGTGGGCCCCTGGGTTCAATTGGAAAAGGTTCTTATAGACTCCTTGAAAGCATCTCCGGTAGCCCATTCCTTAAAAAAATACAAAGAATTGTTCTCACAAACACCTTACGAGGGGATTTATCGATGTAAAATATGTAAAAGTTTTGAATATTTTATTTATTTATTTATTTTTGTTTGCACAAACGGGTAGTGGAAATGTCATGGAGCCATTTATGACCTTAGATATCTGGTTGGGACATGGGAGTAAATGAGCCATTTATGACCTTAGATATCTGGTTGGGACATGGGAGTAAATGAGCCATTTATGACCTTAGATATCTGGTTGGGACATGGGAGTAAATGAGCCATTTATGACCTTAGATATCTGGTTGGGACATGGGAGTAAATGAGCCATTTATGACCTTAGATATCTGGTTGGGACATGGGAGTAAATGAGCCATTTATGACCTTAGATATCTGGTTGGGACATGGGAGTAAATGAGCATGCGACAGAAATCAAAGGAAGAAATAATAATAAACAACGTCCTTCGGGTCACCATACCTGACGTTATCGTTGTTAAAGAGAAAAATAGAAAAAAAGAAAGGAAAAAGAAAGAAAAAAGAAAGGAAAAAGAAAGAAAAAAGAAAGAAAGAGAGAAGAAAAGAAAGAGAAGAAAGATAAAGAAAGAAAAAGAAAAGAAAAAGTAAAAGATAAATAAAGAAAACTAGAAAGAAAGAAAGAAAGAAGAGAAACAGAAAGAAAAAGAGAAAATATAAATAAAGTAAAAGGATGAAAAAGAAAGAAAAAGAAGGAAAAAGAAGAAGAAAGAAAAATAGGAAAAAAGAAAAAAGAAAGAAAAAAGAAAGTCAGTAAGCAGAAAAAGAAAGAAAGAAATACAAAGAAAGACGAAAAATGCCTCCTCATCGATATGTTTGTTGGTGGTGACCATTATATAAAGGTCAAAGAAATGGACAATCTTAATAAACAGACCTTCGGATGGAAGATGACTGCATATGGAACGTTCAAGCTACTATTGCTCTAGTTATGATGGATTCGTTGGGATTTATACCAGCGAACTTAAACTCCTACATTAAGGAAATCGAAATAAATCGACGTTGTGGTGCAGTGGATATCGGCTCGGAACGAGAAATCGGGGAGCTGAGTTCGAATATCAGTTGAATTCATTGCATTCACTTACGCACAAATACCTTTGGGAAATGTCTTAATCTGTTTCTTTCCTTCAGCTATGGATCAAATAACAAAACAGATTGGGTTCTCTAGCCTTGGTTGGCAACCAGTCTACCACAGAAAGTAATAGCAACCTACTGCGGTAAAATCACCTGCCTAGTCATTCTTTCGAGACATGATCGCCCAAACGTGTATCGCGTATGGCACTTAACTAACTGAGTTATTTACCACTTCAGAAGTGTACGTTGCTTTGTGCTATCTAATTGGAAAAATATGATTTTGATGCACCAAATAACAGAAACCGCATCACTTAAAAACTAGACATGAGCAGTGGGACGAAAAATGTCTACATCTGTAGATTGAATAAAGTTCGAAATTCATTATAAGTTACCCAAATCGTTATGCAACTGAAAAAAGCTGAAGCGTACAACGATCGAAACGTTGTGATAACAACAAAATCCGGATATAAATCCCGTAAATAATAATGATTCATTCCAGAAATTCACTCAGAAGAATATTCTTTTCCATTGTTAACCTGGGCGCATTATAACATCTAAGTAGACATTTTCTACTTCACGAAGTCTCTTTTTGTTCAAACTCAAGTTACAACAAAAGAATTTGTTACAATTATCTACTACAACAACCACTTTTTTCTTTTTTTTTTCTTTTTTTTTTTTTTTTTTTTTTTTTTTACTGACCGTTTGTTAATGTTTCGAACCTTTTAAACAAGCTGTGTCTTTTCACCGGATCTGTTCAACTTGTACAGCGAGAATATTTTGAGGACCCTAGAAGTTATGCCTGGATTCGTAATCGGGGGGTCACAATTTATACAAATTAAGGTACGCAGATGATACAGTGCTGATAGCAGACACAGAAAGGAAACTACAAGACCTCTTACAGAAGGTAGCAGAAGAAAGTAACAAGAAAGGACTAGAAATAAACTGCACGAAAACTGAATGCATGGTCATCAGTAAAAAGGGCAGCCCAAAATGCCAAATACAGGTCGGGAATACCAGAATGAAACAGGTACAAAAATTTAAATACCTGGGAAGTGTTATAACAGAAGACGGAAAGTGGTGACACAGAGATCCGAAGGCGAATTGGCATGGCGAAGGAAGCATTCTAGAAGTTGAGTAAGATATTAAGAAACAGGACAATTACGCTAGAAACTAGGAAGAGAGTACTGGATTGCTACGTATGCTCCGTCCTTCAATGTGGCAGTGAATGCTTGACAATACCATCAAAGATGAAGGAAAAACTTGAAGCAACTGAAATGTGGTTCTACAGAAGGATACTGCGAATCTCATGGATCGAGCATGTGAGCAATGATGAGGTTTTGGAAATGATGGAAACAAAAAGGAAATTAATACTGAGCATCAGGAAGAGACAGCTGAAGTTCCTGGGACATGCAATGAGGAAGTGGGGCCTAGAGAACCTGATACTAACAGGCCAGATAGAGGGAAAAAGAGGCAGAGGAAAGCAACGGATAACATATTTTAAGGACCTAATCAGGTGGATCACAGAACGAGGATTGCACGGTTTAACAGGAGAAGGCATGCTCAGAGCCACCAGGGACAGGGAAACGTGGAAGACCATGATCGCCTACGTCCTGAAGGAACAGGGCACATAGAAGAAGACTCGAAGAAACAGAAGACTAGGCAGGGAAAACAATTAAGAAGAGGTTTATTAAATACTCGTACATAGAACGAAAAAAAAAAATAAGTAAATCAGCTGCTTCTCAAATCACACTTTGAAATTCCACAAAGTAGGGAAGAGAAGTAAGTTCGCCGAGTTCTACTCTACAACATGTTTTTGTTTCTTTGTTCTTTGTAGTGGCCACCAGAAATAATCATCTGTTTAAACTCCACAAAGGAAATTTATCCAGAATCAGGGCCATACAGACGATGCTGTTCCTACAGAGATGCATGGGTAGTTCCAGTAGCTTAACGCTATGATCTTTGTGGATTGTATTTATAGCGACGTGCAGGAATGGGACAAACGCGCCAATCTCGATGGTCACTATCAGGAATAATCGCCTAATAGTGCCAGTCGTATATGTACAGTGATCGGTTTGTATATTAATAAACATGTTGGGTAAATAAATATTTGCTCATTACTTTTCGGACATCACCGGTACACTTGAAAGAAAAATTAAGAATTCAGTCAAAGAAAGAGGAGCCTAGTAATATGAAATGTGCCGGATCTCCAGCAGTGATGTAACGATGTCACCGGATGCCATTTAAGAATCGCTTACGTCATCCGACACATTCATTGAGATTGAAACAGTCGGCATATTTAATATTCTCTCTTGTCATGTTTTCTTTCTTCTTATCTGAGGAATTTCCTTTCTTTTTTTTCTTTTCTCGCGTTACCATCACAGAATAATGACAAACACTAAACCAGATCGATCACTTAAGAGCCAACCCCACCTTCAATCGGAAATAAAAGGATTGCGTTTATAACAATTATGATTCAGCACGAGACGATATAATTCTGTCGACACAGAACAAGTGGAATAAATTGTACTCACTCGGCAAATTGTTTTTCACCATTTCTTTTATCTCTCCTCTATTAAACTCGTTCATTTCTTATTAGTTTACTTCCTCTCTTTCTCTTTCACTTCACTTTCTATCTTTTTACTTCACTTCCTCTCCTTTTCTTTCACTTTACTTCACATTCTCCCTTTCTCCTTCACTTCACTTTCTCTTTCTCCTTCGCATTCTTTCTTTCTCCTTCACATTCTCTCTTTCCCTTTCATTTCCCATTTTCGCTTTCTCTTTCACTTCACTTTCTCCTTCTCCTTCACATTTTCTTTTTCTCCTTCATTTCACTTTCTTTCTCCTTCACATTCTTTCTTTCTCCTTCACTTCACTTTCTCTCTTTCTCCTTCACTTCACTTTCTCTCTTTCTCCTTCACTTCACTTTCTCTCTTTCTCCTTCACTTCACTTTCTCTCTTTCTCCTTCACTTCACTTTCTCTCTTTCTCCTTCACATTCTCTCTTTCTTATTCACTTCCCTTTCTCTGTCTCTCCTTCATATTCTTTCTTTCTCCGTCACATTCTCTCTTTATCCTTCATTTCACATTTTCTCTTTCTCTTTCACTTCACTTTCTCCTTCTTCATATTCTCTTTTTCTCCCTCATTTCACTTTCTCTCTTTCTCCTTCACTTTCTTTTTTCTCCTTCACATTCTCTCTTTCTTTTTCGCTTCACTTTCTCTGTTTCTCCTTCACATTCTTTCTTTCTCCTTCACATTCTCTCTTTATCCTTCATTTCCCATTTTCTCTTTCTCTTTCACTTCACTTTTTCCTTCTCCTTCATATTCTCTCCTTTATTTCACTTTCTCTCATTCTCCTTCACATTCTCTCTTTCTCCTTGATTTCACTTTCTTTTCTTTCACTTCAGTTTCTTTCCTTTCACTTCAATTCATTTTTCTCTTCCTCTTTCACTAAACTTCTTTTCCTTTTCTTTCACTTCACTACACTTCCTCTCCTTTTCTTTCACTTCACTACACTTCACTTTCTTTTTATTTTTAGTACATTTTTCCATAATACTTTTCATGCATTCAAATATTTTTCTCTTTTGAAGTTTCCTCGATTACATAACGAAACTAAGCACCTACCGTTGAGCAGTAATTTGCTTCCAAATCTCGTACGCCGCATTTACTGTCGCATTAGGTGTCGAATATTTACGAGCTTGTGCCTTAGTTATCTGGAGACCGTGAGGATGTGTGCATACTGTACTAGTTCTTCTTCTTCTATGTGCCGTGTCCCTTCAGGACGTAGGCGATCATGGATCTCCACGTCTCCCTATCCCTTGTGGCTCTTAGTATGTTTGTTCCTGTTGCTCCTGGCAACCCCCGTTCCGTCATCTACCTGATCAGACCCTGTAAATATGTTATCCGCTGCCTTCCTCTGTCTCTCCTTCCTTCTATCTGTCCAGTCAGTATCAGGTTCTCCAGGCTCTCCTTCCTCATTGCATGTCCCAGGAACTTCAGTTGTCTCTTCCTGATGCTCAGCATCAATTTCCTTTTTGTTGCCATTCTTTCTAACACCCCGTCGTTGCTTGTATGCTCAGTCCACGATATCCGTAGCATCCTTCTGTAGAACCACATTTCGGCCGCTTCCAGTTTTGTCCTCATTTTCGATGATATTGTCCAGCATTCACAGCCGTATTGAAGAACTGACATCACGTAGCAATCTAGAACTCTTTTCTTCGTTTCTATTGAGATTTTCCTGTGTGTTAGTATTTTGCTCATCTTCTGGAACGCGTCCTTTGCCATGCCAATTCGCCTTCGGATCTCCGTGTCGCACTTTCCTTCTCCTGTTAGAACACTTCCTAGGTACTTAAATTCTTGGACTTGTTTGATTTTGTTATCCCCTACCTGTATTTGGCATTTTGGGTTGTATCTTTTGCTGATGACCATGCACTCCGTTTTCTTAAAGTTTATTTGTAGTTCTTTCTTGTCACTCTCCACTGCTACTTTCTGTATGAGATCTTGCAGTTTCCTTTCCGTGTCCGCAATCAGTACTGTATCGTCCGCATATCTTATGTTGTTCAGGTTGTGGCCTCCAATAACAAATCCTGGTGTGTCATCTAGGGTCCTCAAAATATTCTCGCTGTATAGGTTGAACAAATCCGGTGAAAAGACACATCCTTGTCTTACGCCTTTTTCTATCTTTGTGTATCTACTGAGGTCGTTACCTATCCGTATGCAGGCCGTTTGTTGCCAGTAGAGATTCTTGATTATTCTTATGTCTTTGCCGAAAATGTCGAGGTTGCCTACCAGCACAAAAACTGGAATCGTCGATCCAAGTATAAATTCCATGCTGTGGAATATCACGATCCTCCATGTCTCTAAGGATCTCGGCACATAGATTTCATTATGATAGCAGGAGTCTAATTTTGTTTTCTGTTACTTCAATTTTATTCAAATGCTGTATGCGAAATAAAGGAATCTAAGGCTCCGCCATAATCATTTTTAAATAGCAAAACAAACATGGCTTCTCCGCCTTGAGTTGGAGCCAATCTAAGAATAGGACGACTCTGAATTCAAAACCGTAGAAAAGGCAAGGGGAAGCCACTCAAGTAGCTTCCCAAAAGTAAGCGTGATTCAAAGATAATAAACAGAGTAGATGTGATCACCGATCGCATGAATAAAAATGGCATTAAGAAAATAAACTAGGGAAATATAATCGAATTTACTAGTGTCTTACGCGTATCTTTTAAGACTTAAAGGACATTCTAATAAAAAGAATTATAAGTATAAAAACATTGGTGTGCAAAAGAAATGTCTTCTTTGTTTGGCAGCAGATTCTATGATGTTCTAGGTATAAATCGATAAAAAGACAGAAACAGATCGATCGATACCCATAAAGAAATAGATAGATAGATAGATAGATAGATAGATAATAATAGAAAGATACTCAGAGAGAAATAAAGGGAGAGAGAAATATAGAGAGCAATAAAGATAGACAGAGAGAGAGAGAGAGAGAAAGAGAAAAAGATAGAGAGAGAAAAAAGATAGTGAAAGAGAGAGACCAGACACAAATGGAGTGACATAGACGATGAGAAAAATACAGAGATTGATAAATGGAAATAGTAGGGACATTAAAAATCTATGCTCTTTATATGTGTTAATCTCACGGCCCAAACTCTTATTACACCTTATATGATCGCTTTATGCGTGTAACCACCAGTCACCACATAGTGGATAATTGAATTCATGCACCTTATCACCGATATTAAGCACTCTTTCCTGCAATTACAGCATCATTTCAACAATATTATATATAGCAAGACTGTATGAAATGTTTTGGATAAGGCGGTCGAAAGTCGTACACAGGCGTGTAACTTAGTGAAAGACTGAAGGAACTGGACCAAGAATCACCCTACAGTGCAGAGTTCTTAAAAGCTACTGCCGATCAATGTTGAGACGAATTAGTTAAAAAAATCTAATAAAACAGGCCCATCTCTACGGAAGCAAAGAAAAGAACGAAAAGTAACAAAAATACTAAAAGACGCCAAAAAATCTTTAACTACTATCAAGGTCAGTTTTGAGGCAATATAGCCAGTAATAACCCCTGCATAAAAAAAAATCAAAGAAACTCTACAAAGCAAATTATAGAAACTAGATTGAAAAACCCTGAGGAAAAAACTTAAACAACTGAAAAAGAGGTACACAAAAGCCAGACCCCCACTAAAAAAAAAAAAAAACATTGGCGGAACTACGCGATATATTGATTTTCTAAGCGCAGCTTAGATGTGGCACAAGTCCGAAAGTATGAGACACCCAGTGGGGATTGAACTCACTTCTCATATGTAATGAGTTCTACCAAAACAAGCTTACTAACCATTATACCACCTCGAGGGGCCCAAGTACGTGATATAATCAAACGTAAAATAATGCGGAGTGGAACAGCACAGACAGTATGGCATAAATTGGGCTAGGAAACAAGCAGAATTCTTCTCCAACCCAAGTAGATTCTCAACGAAATTTGGGGGACAAAAGAAGCGGACAATTGAAATTTTGTCCCTAGGAAATTAATAAATATCTCCAAGAAACATTAAAAGACCCGTATAGAGATAAAGATCTCATCCTCAATAATGCATAAAGAAATCGAGCGTCACAAACGATATCGTTTGATAAGTTTCCCTACTTTTGAACGCAAGCAAATCTGAAAGGACAGCTTTCACCCCAGAGTCAGGCAGTCTCTGTTACGGCCTACCAACGATCTCTAAATTTTCTTAAGTAAATATGATACATAATGAAATTGTCCTGGAGGTAAAATAAAGTTGTGGAATGTTGGAAACGAAACAGAAGGGACATGGTTACCAACAAATGATTGATTGATTTGTTTAACGACATATCATCTACTTATGGATCATAGCATGCCGAAACTTAATTGAAATAGTGTAAAGACAGTTTTATGCTTTAAACTGAATTCATTTTAAACGCAATTTTATGCTTTTAGCTACAAATAAAAAGCACTGTTGGTAATTTTACGATAAATGTGTGTTGCTGGTAATTTTACCATAAATGTGTATTGTTGGTAATTTTACTATATGTGTGGTTAGTAATTTTACTATGGAAATGTATTTTTATACCTTCATTTTTTTTTTTTTTTTTACTTGGATATTTTCTATTTGTCCATAACTGGGATTCTAATAGGCGCTACCACGTAGAGATGGGGTGAACCTGTGGACATCAGTAGTGGTTCCATGCTTTTCAAAACCTCCAATCTCCCCATCAGTGGCGTTACTGCTGGATGTACGTTATCGTCATACCCAGGGCTCACCAAAAAGTGAGAATGCATAAATTCATGCACTTCTGAATAATATCATTTGTAAATCAATCTTTATCTGTCTTGGTTTCTCTTCTTTTATGGTTCTTGCTCCTTAATGAAATTTCTCTTTTTTCGTATTCTTTCACACTAAATAATCCCTCGTGCCTCGGTGATTTTACTGCCTTGCTTGGGGTGAAATAATTTTTTAAATAAACAAAGGATAAGATATTTTTGGTATCTTCGTGAAACGGTTAATGACGCTACCTCAGAGAAACAATAAGTTGGACATATCGGTGCAAAAAGTCGGAATAGCAGGAATACTAGGTTGCTTGAAACATTCAGGGGTTATGACCCAATTCTTAGAGGAAAAAGAAAACAAAAGCGATATGCTCGTCTTTTGGAGATATCTCACTATGTCTTATGGTTCAATATCTCACAAATTAATCAAAGAACGGTTGCAAAAGCAACATATATCCACTGAAATTAGTCACACAATCAATGATTACGATGATAATTTTTAGATAAGAATGTATTCTTGGAAAAGCTTCTGACAGGCATATGTTAGGAAAAGACATAATAATGGGTTTCATTATTTTGGTAACTATTTAGTTTAACAATAAATCTAAATAATCAAATCGGTTTAAACTTGGTGCAGGGGCCAAATATCGAAAACCGGAATACGAAACATTCATATGAGCATACATAGACGATCTAACGGTAGCAACAACAATCACAAGCGGTACTTGGCGAGATTAGAAAGCCGTATAAAATGGACCAAAATGCATTTAAACCCGCAAAATCATCACATTTTTTTTTAAAGAAGGAGGCTAAATTAATGATAAATTCCGCTTCAATACTGAAGAAACATTAATTGCGACACTGAGTGAAAAGCCAATATAATGCTTAGGAAACATATTCATCCATAATGTGAGAGTTCAAACAGCAATAATGAATATAAGCAAAGATCTGCAATGTTTGTTTACTAAAATAAATAAATCAGGGCGATCAATTCAATTCCAAACATCAATGTACCATTGACACATACTACCTAAATTATTGTGGCTTCATCACACCACATGAAATAACAATGACAACGGTGGAAAGGATATAGAAATATATATATATATATATATATATATATATATTAAAATAGGATTAATTCAAGGATGTTGAATGACCATTTCGATATGAAAATCCCCACAGGGGATAACACATCACCTCAGCAAGAAAAAAATCCTTTCAGAATTAATCCTTTTTTAATTTATATTTGCTCTGTAATATTTTATTACATAGAGCTCTCTTCCTGTATCATTTTTTAATATTAAAATAAAATTTTAATATTAATTAGGATCGAGTTTTTGGAATTTACCTTCCTGCTTTTTCCGCTTGGATTAAAGTATCTGAACAAATACTATATATATATATATATATATATAGTATTTCCTGCTTTTTCGCTTGGATTAAAGTATCTGAACAAATACTATATATATATATATATATATATATATATATATATATATATAGTATTTGTTCAGATACTTTAATCCAAGCGGAAAAAGCAGGAAGGTAAATTCCAAAAACTCGTGGGGAAAAAAATGTGGGGAAATAATACAAACAAATACTATATATATATATATATATATATATATATATATATATATATAGTATTTGTTTGTATTATTTCCCCACTGTTCTTTTCTTTTCTTTTGTTATTGTTTATTGGAAACTTTGTCAATTCTTTTTGTTGCACATTTCTGCCAATTACATTTACCAGAGCCAATTACTCTACAGGCTACGGTGGGTGCAGAAATAGATTGTTTCAACAGTAGTGAATTCAAATATGGACTACGAAAAATAACATTTCTAACATACATGAGAAACTAAAAATTACACGAAACAATTTTGGAATCGTACGATCGTTCTAACGATGACGAGTACTGTGAATATAATGCAAACGCTTTTGCCGAGTTAATTCAAATTCTCAATGACTGAAGAATTCCTCTTATTATGAGAGAACCTCATGAAATATGAGAGAACACGACTTATCAAAAGTAAAACTGAAAATAATTCCCTTATACAGTGAAATAACTTTCCTACGAAAACAAGTAACAAAAGTATTACAGATTATATTATTAGGCTTGAAAATGCACCAACTTTAATAAAAGTATCAGGATTAGCGGTATCTTACTCGTAGCTATGGACATAAAAGGCCTTCCATCCGAATTCATAGCATTCACAACTGTTATTATTTAGGAATACATACTAGTAATATTTAGTGAATTTAAAGTAGCATTGCGGAGTTTCGAAGGAACTAAAAAAAGATTTTTTAAGAGAATAACAGTGGAAATACTGGTCCTCAAAATGCAAATGTCAAACTAATAATAACTGCTTTACATGTGGTAAAATATGGACGATTCTGCAATAATAAAAGTACAGCCAAAAGCCCTTGGATAAACAAAACTTTTTTATTTGGAAAATGTTTATATAATTATATCCTTAAAAGAAAAAAAAAACAAGATCACCTGAGAAATTACATAAAAAAACATCACACCTTTTCTATCGTTTTTAATGAAACCTGCATAAAAGAAAGATTCCTGTCCAAATATAAAATGTATATATAATCATCCACAGACAGATCTGTTTCGCTGTATCACAGCTCATCGGTACGGTTAGACATCCGATTACTTTTTACTCAGGATTGAAACCCGACCAAATTAGTGTCAGTCGACGATTCTACCTCTGAGCTATGAGCGCTCGGTAGAAGGAGGCGGACATGTAATGTGTGATATACCATGTAAACATACGCCAGTAGTTAGAGTGTTCTAATTCCTTCCTGAATGAACGATGCGTAGATGCTAGAGTAGCCACTGCTTTTTCAAAATCTACCATTCTTCCAGAGTACTCAATCAGGGTGTGAATGTATGTATGTATGTATGTATGTATGTATGTATGTGGGCCGAATGATTGAAACGTTCGCTTTCTGACCATGAAGCCCTGTTTCGAATCTCACCATCGCCGATTTGTGAGTGAATTTGTGTAGCCGGCTCCCGTTGAGAAACTGTCGACTGTTGTGCTATTTCGAAGTTACAAGTCGCCATGACCGAGGGTTTGAGCCTTGTTCACACTGTTGTTGTTCAAACCGGATAACGTTATCTCCCAGAAACTGTAACTAAGGTCCGCTCATAAATAAGCCCATAAACCACAGGCGGACTCTGTGATTGTTGAACAAACACAATTGTGCCTTGCAGATACAATGGAGATTAGCTAATCGCTAAACGGGTATCCTTGAATGCGAGTGACCAGCCATTACTATATATATATATATATATATATATATATAGTCATCCGAAGACTGATCTGTTTCGCTGTATCACAGCTCATCAATACGGTTAGACATCCGATTGCTTCTAGCCAGGATTGAAACTCGGCGATTCTACCTCTGAGCTATGAGCCCTCGGTAGAGATAATCCTTTCGTGTCAACACTTCATCAAACGTCACGAATGGATGGAATCTTCTGGTATTAACGCTATTCTTATCATGATCTGATTGGAAATTTTGGGTATCAAATCTAATAGAATGCATTTGATATTGGCAGCTTTCAGCGAAAGGTGGGTAAATGTAACGAGCCTGGTTCGTGTCAATGTGGTGAGCCTTACTGTTTTTAAGTCTCCTTTGTCACGACGGCACGGTTTCCTGTGAACCCTCACCTGGTTTACCTAGTCAATGTGAGTAATTGTCATTCCTGGCCCCAATTCTCGGTCTTTTCTTTTGTTATGATCCATATCGAAATTCCCTACCTCCCCACTTTGTTTTTGACATCCTTTTTATCTTGACTGCGTCAGTCTTTGATTTTCCTCATTCCGTTATTTATTTTACCCTTCTCTCTCCGTTATGGAATATGCTTCTTGATTCTGCCTAATACATCGGCCATTATTAGTTTTGTGATGTGAACGAGCTTACTACCCTTTGTTATTTTTAGTTTGAATATTTTTGCTATATTTTAATGTTTTTTTGGTTTTATCACCTACCCCTTCATTTATATATCATTATAACTTTAGTTAAATTTTTATGAAAAAAAAAAACACAATTGTATATAAATAAAAATTATTTATGTCATGGGTTTTCCCTTTAAGTCCCCAGTGAACTTATGGCATTGTGATATATATAGGATTGGATGGTGATGGATGATTTCTGGTGGTGAATGAACGAATTGCAATGAGTGATTGCGTCGTGAATCTGCATACCTAGGTCTAGAATAGCAAGAGTTTACCATTGCTTCTTGTGCCACAATTATTGTAATTGTTACAATAATGCGTATTTAGTCGACGCATGACTCGGCTATAGGCCAACACTTACTCCGGACTGAGTTAAGGACTATGTAGATAGCTTTTTTACTGTTTGGTACAGAGCCCGGTCCGCACACCAACTACGTTATCAGAGTTTGGACACATATGCCGTAAGGCAAACTGAAGCATAAAGTGTTATATATGAAGTTACACCAACCGGACCTGTGAAAACAAAAAGATATTTTCACTCTCATTCATTACTTATTTAAAGGGTTGTGAGTAATATTTTTTTTTTATACTTTCTTGAAATATTAATTATTCTTTTATTCGTGAATTGTTTTACTAATAAATAGTTTTAATCGTGCCCCAATCTTTTTCATCATCTGTTACTATTTTTCTGTAAAAAAATGTCTTCTTGTGTCGTCTAATTTTACTAACGGTTTCCTTCTGATGAAGTGTTGGCGCGAAAGGATTCCTTGAGGTAAAATCAGAAAATGCTTTTGTTCCTTTTTAAATTTATATATATATATATATATATATATATATATATATATATATGCGCCAATTCGGTCGGGTTTCAGTCCTGGGTTAGGAAGCGACCGGAGTCTAAACCGTACTAATGAGCTGTATTACAGCGAAACAGATATGTCTGCTGATGACTATATATATATATAAACGTTATAAAACTTATCTCATGAGATCAAGTTTCATAGATTTTAGTCAAAATTTCAGTAATACTTTTTGGGAGAAAAAATATTACAACCAATACATTTTTGAAAGAAAAAATATTACAACCAATATCTTTTTGAACAAAAAATATCACCACCACTACATTTTTGAAAAAAAAATATTGCCACTAATATATCTTTGAAGAATAAATATACCAGCAATACATCTGACTCTCGACAAAACCCTCTTTACAAAAATAAATTAATGACATCGGATCTGAAAAAGGATTTCTCACAAAGAAGACATTTTCTATTTATACGAACCGATTGTTAAAATGTTTTGTCGGTATTAAATAACCCATTGAGTTTGGTAGTACAAACTGAAAAACAAACTGAAAACAGACTGAAGCATAAATGCACGTATGTGTGTGTGTTGATAAATGTTTCCTATTTGTTTTTTATCTCATCATTCTGTCGGATTCCGATCTGTATTTGATTAACGAATATAAAAAATCATCTCATATTCAACGAAACATGTATACAAGAAAGGTTGCTGCCTATATATATATATATATATATATATATAGTATTTGCTTCGTATTATTTTTATCTTGTACTTGCTTTTGTCATTGCTTGCTTATTCAAAAACTTGTCAGTTCTGTTCGTTGGCCATTTTTGCCAGTTACATTTAACAGACATAATGAGAAACATATACATGTCTATATGATATGCACTTTGTATGTACTCTTTGGTTCTTAATGCAAGATGGGTTTTTCTTGTAGATTCTTGTTTAGAAAACCACACAATATAATAAAAACGCAAAACAGATATGAGAGGAAACATGTAAGTATATTGAACGAAAGATATGCAACCTATACACGGTTAGTAGATTCAGGAATACTTGTTAGTAGAAGTTAAATATATACAAAGAAGTAAGTCCGGGTAATAAGTCTATATTCTTGCTGATCAACGAGCAGCGGTTCAACTGCTCTGACAAGCGCTACAACTCTACCAACTATATTTAGTTGTCCCTCCCACTAAGGGCAACATGTGACACATGGTCAGTTATGACGGGGATTTCTGGGCTATATGGCCCGGCCAAAAAATGTCTGTCTATTTTTGCCCAGTCGTGATTCTACCCTTCGGCGGAACCACGACTGGGTTATTGCTCTCTGCTCGGAAGCAGAGAGCGCCCTCTACCCGAAGCCAGAGGGCTGACAGTGTTATAGTTGAAGAGTCTCAGCAACTCTAACAACAACTCTCTAACAGACTATAAACGCCCATTCTCTGTAGGCAGGATTATAAGTACACCTTGGACGGGTCCATTGAGTGTGTAAAAAAGGGGTGACTCCCCAACAGTTTTATAATCGATGAGGGCGAAAATTTTCTGAAATTAGTTTGAAATTTTCAAAAATAAATAAATATATTGTTTAATAAATAAATGGAGCGGCTACACAAATACAAGTATCAAGTAAAATAACATTTAAGTAAAAATCTGTTTAAGTAATCTATCATATTAAAAAATATAAAAATCCATCCCTTTCTTTAGAAATTGCTTTGTTTACGTTAGGATACGAAACTGAGTTGATATTTTAATTTCAAGAGTCAGAGAAAAATCTGTGTTTAAAGGCCCCCATTCATCTTTGGTTGATCATCGAAGCATTCTGTAGACGAGAGTTCAAAGCACGACAGATCTAATGACGGTTTCCCCTTGGGGAATGCAGGTTCGAATTTTACTGGAGAGCGCTAAGATATATATAGTTTAATGACTATACATATAAGTAAAAAAAAGCATCTATCTAAACGGAACTTTGTCTGTGTGTGTGTGTGTGTGTGTGTGTGTGTGTGTGTGTGTGTGTCCGTTACCTATAGACTCCGAAACACCTGAACCGATTTTCTTGAAAATTTACACAGTTGTACTATAAGTGTCTGCGAGTGTTCTTAGCTAGGTTTTGTGTCGAGGTACCCCCGATAAATATCGAAAATCGATAATCGAAAAAAAATCGGATTATAGAAGGAGTGGTCCAATTTTAATCAAATGTGATACACTCATAGACAAATACATAAGAAACGATATTCAGAAGTTTCAAGGTTGCAATTCTTACAATAGTGCAGAAAATCGATAATATATATATATATATATATATATATATATAAGGTAAGATGTTTGCGTGTGTGTCTGTTTATCTGTCTGTATGTCCTTTATACAAATCCACAATTTTTACCCAATTCTCACCAAACTTCACACAAATATTCTTTAGGCTGAGTTTGAACTCCAAGACCATGGATTAGTTTTAAATCTTTCATTACACCCGAGCAACGCCGGGTTATACTGCTAGTAATCATATAAAACAATAAAAAAAGTTTTACTTTGCACAGATAGAGATTACACATAAACAAATTAATAAACTGGCAGGTTTGGGTATGCTTTTGACAAGGTGAGAAAAGTAAAGCTAAAATAAATGCCCCAAACCGTCTTTTTGGCATTGTTGTATACATATCTATGTATGCATATCTGTAACTGTATCTGCCTCGATCTAATTACGTTTGTGTGTACGTAAGAGAATAAGTGAATTTTAAACTGTCGCTTTTCTGGACATTTCTTTTTTGCTAGAAATCGACGAAAGGATATTTATTCTTTTTTAATGCGACACTTCACATATGCAAGGTTGCTCATTCAAAGAAAAGAGCGTCTTTGCAAATAACGACATTGATAAAGAGCTATTATTAACTCTGCATCACATACATTCTCATTTTGGTAACTAGTGTCATCTTAAGTAGATTGCTCGAATGCTTCTCAAAGGTTTTATATTTCAGATTCGAAACAAATAAAATAAGAACAGACACAAGTACAAAAAACAAAAATTATATCTTAGAAATCTGTTCATTTTGTTCTTTCTTTCACTTGATCTCATTCCTCGTAAAAATGATTATTCAACGGATTTAAATATCGAAATTTTTGTTTTATTATATATATATATATATATATATATATATATATATATATATATATATATAATGTATTATTTTGAACATTATTTTTACCGATACTCATATTTAAGTAGATATTCTGTTTTTAATTAAACAGTATTTTATATTTATATCTACCGGCCTGATTATTTACGATAAATTTTTATTACGAAAATGTGTGCTATCTAGGTTCGAATTCCTGCTAGATAGCGCACATTTTCGTTATAAAAATTTATCGTAAATAACCAGGCCGGTAGATATAAATACAAAAATACTGTTTAATTAAAAAAACAGAGTATCTACTTAAATACGAGTATCGGTAAAAATAATGTTCAAAATAATTCATTATATATATATATATATATATATATATATATATATATATATATATATAATAATAAAACAAAAATTTCGATATTTAAATCCGTTGAATAATCATTTTTACGAGGAATGAGATCAAGTGAAAGAAAGAACAAAATGAACAGATTTCTAAGATATAATTTTTGTTTTTTGTGGTAAAAATAATATTCAAAATAATTCATTACAAATTGTTTCGTTTAAATTTAAAATATATATATATATATATATATATATATATATATATATTGCAACTAATTTCTGGTAAAACAGTGACCAACCACGACTATCCGTTTCATGAGGCGGCCGGTATAATGAATTTGAACACTCTCGGCTACTTCTTACATTGTATATAACAAGCTTTCTCTACCGAGCACTCATAGTCGACTGATGTCAATTCGGTCGGGTTTCAATCCTGGATAGAAACAATGGGAAGTCTAACCGTACTGATGATACATGAAAAAGATCTGTTTGCGGATAACTATTTTCGCTCTCACACCACGATTGTGCACTATACAGGAATGGTAGACTTTGTGAAAACGTTACCTAGTCACGCATCTACGCATTGTTTATTCAGTAATGAATTTGTACTCTCTCGGCCACTGTTTACATAGCTCAGAGCTAGACTGATGGCAATTTGGTCGGGTTTCAATTCTGGCTAGAAGCAATCGGATGTCTAACCGAAACAGATCTGTCTACGGATGACTATATATATATATATATATATATATATATATATAGTAAACTTTTCCACATTTATTCTATATTTTATATATAGGATTAATGTGGAGAACTTTATCACTTAACTCAGCAGACTTTGAAGTTTCGTAAATAAAAAAAAACCCGGGTTCTGACAGCATCACAATGGGTCCTTCGCGCAACTTCGAAGTTGGCATGACTCTGCTCAGTTAAGTGACAAAATGTCTCCACATTATTTCCATTAACGCTCTGTCTCTATCTCGATATCGAGCACTTTACGACAAAAATCATACTAGTTTGCTAAAATATATTTTTATCAGTAAACAGTAAACCACAGGAAAAAACAGCATCACAATTCAACACTATATATATATATATATATATATATATATACATATATAATTATTATTATTATTATTATTATTATTATTAAAACGAGATTTAGTTAAACTGCTATATAATAGATATCATCAACTTTATTGCCAATATTTTTATCATTTTGTTGTCTTTTTATTCTTCAAATTTCATTAACCTTCCTATGAAATATATATAGTGGATAAACATTGTATGACCTTAAGTGTACATGTCCTAGTAAATAGAAGCTTTTGTTGAATACAAAAACTTAACCCCAAGCGCTGTGAGTTCAATACCTGGCTACAGCACAAGTCAACAAAAACTTGGACCAACAAATCTCCTTGTAACACCAAAGATAAAATGAGAGCAATGATTATAGCAGCATTCACTAACTTAAATAAGAAGGCCGTCCAGAAGAGTTGCAAGAGATTTCGAAGTCGTCTAGAAACTATGGTTGAAGCTAAATGGCAATTTTATTGAATAAATTTAAGCTTTAGTATTTCAAGACATTTTTTGTAATTTTGGTAAATATATCTGTTAAAATGTGATGTCAGCTTTTCCATTTTTACGTAATTTAGACGACAGTTTATCCATCGAACCATGTTTATAGAATCTACATCTTAAATATTGTTCGCATCAATTATCCGCAATGTCTCTAGTTGAAAGACGTTTGTCCGCGTGATTCATTGAAGCTGAATCTACTCATTGGAACGTTTGCCTTGAATTACGTAAATGATTGAACTGAAACGCCACTTTAGATATTACCAGCATACTCTGTAGATTAACATATGGGCTAACTCTGGCCATTACATATGCTTTTAAAAGGCTTTTAATCTTTATAAATATATACAAAAAGTATAAAAGTAAAAGAGCGGCTACTTAAAAGAGACCTTTCACTATATTCAACCTTTTTTAAACTATTTACTTTGTTTGGACTGTTCTCCTCAGCTAATAAGACAATCTACCATGCCATGTACATAGGGACGTACCATTTTTATTTTTTTTGTATTCCGTTGATAAAGAGGAAGTTCTACTTTGGAAACTTCTCCCCAAGAGCTGTTGCTTTGTGGAACATATTCTCGACCATTACAATCTAAATGTCTTCAAATTTAAGGTAAACGATGATGTATCTTACATATCCCCATAATCTGCAATATTTACTCCCATAAAAGAGTCCCATTTCTTAACTCTCTACTTTGAATGGCTCTTGGGTTGCATGTTAGGTGAACAATATTATTACAAAAAAATGACCCAAAAAGTTTTGATAACATGTAAAACGATAAAGAAAAGAATTGAAAAAACTGATCAAAATTTTAAACAATAACAAGGTTGAATATCAACCGATATTTATGAGATTAAGTATTGTAAATATTTACACTATTTACATTGTTCAAGCCCTTGTTCTCATCTTTATTGTCATACTAGCCTGGCATTGCTCGGGTGTAATGAAAGCTTTAAAACTAATCCATGGTCCTCGAGCTCAGACTCTTTGGACTTTGGCACGAAAGACTAAAAAGCAATAGTTGTTTCCAGTTAAAGCGAAACCGTAGACTGCAAGAAAAATCAATGGATGTAAGTCAAATTTTGATTTTCTGGTATCGATATCAAATAAGTTTTTTCGTCGTAAACTGAATTTTGAAGGCTAAATAAGTCCTCTGAGTAAATGGTATCATGCCTGAGGCTAAGAACTACAATTATACCTACTTAGAGCCAAACCTGAAGCAAAAAATAAATTAAAAGGGCTGAAAAAAAATACAGACATACAAGCAGTTAAACAGACACACACAAACAACTTGCCTTTTACATATATATATATATATATATTATCAATTTTCTGCAATATTGTAAGAACTGCAATCTTGAAACTTCTGAATATCGTTTCTTATGTCTTTGTCCATGAGTATATCAAATTTGATTAAAATCGGACCACTCCTTCTATAACACGATTTTTCCGATTATCGATTTTTGATATTTATCGGGAGTACCTCGATAGAAAACCTAGCTAAGAACACTTGCAGACGCTTATAGTACAAATGTGTAAATTTTCAAAAAAACCAGTTCATCCGTTTCGGGGTTTATAAGTAACGGAGACGCACACACACACACACACAAAGTTACATTTATAAATAAGTTTAGATTTACACGTTTCGGATGTTGTACGCTTAGGCCTTCTTCTGGTGATATTTGCTTAAATTTCGAACTGAACACAAAATAAAAAATCTGTATGTTAGTGCTTCTGAAGATTATTTCCATGATGTCTGTGCAGACGTTCTTCTAATATTTATTTCCTGAAATTGGCTGACATATAATGTTTGAATTCCTGGTTCACTCAGTAATATCATCGAAACAATCTTTATAAACATTAACATACTGCTCTATAATTTTCTAACTGCTCGTTGTCGGTGCTAAGCAATAAATGTATGACAATCATGGATGACTGTCGAAGACATGCAATTCATCAGGATGGTTTTATAAAGCAGACCTGTGCAGAAAGAATTTAAGGCGGTAAAATCGTTTTACTTTCTCGGTCGATGGAGTCTTTATCCGGTGAAACGAGAAACCGTCACAGACAGATATTTCAAGGCTGCAGTTTATGACAAGGACTTCGACAAATGTCACGTCCTTGATCTTATACTCTCCACGACGCTTGTTGAGATACAATGGGGCTGGCAGATCAGAAATTAGCTCCACCAACCAAATCTAGAGTCATGGGGGCACTGAAAGGTGGTGGTTGTGACCAATGCCGAAGTTTTCTTTTTGAATGTTGATTTTTTGGCGCCGGGCTTCTTTAAATATTGCAGAGATGTGGTGGAGAATGACACCCGAATGTAGTCTATCCTCTAATTCTTTTGCTCTGATCTTGAACCAATGGAAGGGTTTCTTTTGATTGCATTATTTTACCGTTTTTTAGTCAGCCGTCATCTTTTCTGTCACACAGTAGGTCTCCATACAACTGGCGCCCGAAATGTGATGTGATGTCAACTACCCTCATCTGGTTTGTCCGGCCAACGAAGCGGTTTACTGAGATATGGCCGCTGTTGCTATACCACAATAGTTATTAGAGTCTTCTTAAGCCATCATAAAATTCTCATTCTTCATTTGCTTGATAAACTAACAGAAATGTAAGAATGATGAAGGTGGATTATAACACATGCGACAGACTTACTACTAATTGCTGTTGTTTGTACTATGTAAACATATCAGCACTTAACAAAAAATTCCTCTGCTTGATTTTATGCTACATATTTTTCATATTTTATGATTTGTGATTTCTGTATTAAAATAACATTAGGCGCACCTATAACCCAGTTCAAAATCTTTCCCAGTTTTTTATACAGAAGTAGAGGTATATACTTTGATTCCTGATTAGAATTGGGTTTCCGGTTCCTTCCAAAGACTACTTCAACTTTGTACTTCTAACGTCTATGCCTAAACTCTGAAATTTTATTTATTATTTATTCATTTTTATTTGGATTTTTTCCTTCAACAAGAGTAGATAGATTCACCTATCGTCCAGTTCACACTCTTCCTCGGACTTTTGAACAGATGTCTATCTTTTTTTTTTTTTTTTTTTTTTTTTTTTTTGTTAGGATCGAGTTTCATGCTCCTTCTAAAGTCTTCTCTTTCACACCTAGTAACCTCTTGCGGCATTATCACAATGCTTGGGCTGAACAGATTAAAAAAAACAATGTAACAGTGGATCTCCGCGGCTTATTGGTAGAAACTTATAAATTAATATTAAACTATAAAATGGGTGTTTTAAAATTATTAAACGGGTTTTATTAAACTATAAAACAGAGTTTGTTTTTTATAAACTAACAACTAATCCTCGAGTTTTTACAAACGTATAATGAAAATGAAATTTTTATTTATTTATTATTCTTTGTAATTAATAAGGAAATTTCTTTTTTATATCTTTAATTAATGAATTTGTATTTAATTTTTTAAAAACTAATATCTGAATTTCTTTTTTACTTTTTGTAGTAGAATTGTTAAAGACAATTCGTATTGGTTTAAATGTAGGTTTTAATAATCTATATAATTTTGTAAAAATACAAAAATGTGACAAGCCTAAAAGTGGGGATAAAGAAGGCTGATCATCACCTGTCTTATCTGATGGCCACGGTATCGGGTATAAATAGATCAGTAGATAAACAGATAAACTTGGCTAAACACAATCATCGACCTAAAATAATATACAGTAACCCTTGCAGCATAATGCAGCAATCTTACCATTCTTACTACAACGGGTCCTGGGTATGACTGTAAACTGCATCAAGCACAAGGCCTCTGATTGGAAGGTTGTGAGGAGTATGGAACCACCTCTTAATTGCTGTTATTCTCAGGTCCACCCTGACCTGGAGTGGTAGCACCTGTTAGGTTCCCAGCTATAGGAAAATAGTTAACCCCCCACACTGGGGTCAAAACACTATGAAAGTATAAAAATACACTTTTATAGAAAAATGTACATTTCTGAAGCAAAAATATTACCAACAATACATTTTTTAAGAAGAAATTATAACCATAACACATTTTTGAAAGAAAAAAATCATTCTCAGCAAAACATTTTTTAATACAAAACTAGAAGACATTTTCATTTCATTCAAATCTGACTAAATCAACTTTCTCATTATAACCGAATATTTACAAAAAAAACTTAATACCCCATTTTTTGGCATTAAATAACCCACAGAGGTTGATATGCCGTTAAACGAAACTCAAATTCAAACTCTTACTACAACCACCATAATACATCAAGTCTCTGTGAAATCCTCATTAATACCATATGTGCAATTTGTACGTGGCGGTGATGAATGTAATAACAACATTGAAAAATGAAAACCCTAATGAATATTTATAATATGTATAAACAAAATGGTGTCAGTAATAATCCTTAATTGTGGCAGAAACATCAGTTAATTGGACGGAACATGAATGAACTAAAAACCAATCATTCAACCAACCACACACACACACACACACACACACACACACACACACACACACACTCATTCAAACAAGACAATTTCGAATGTACACATTCGAAAAACGAATAAGTGTCCCTACATCCACCAGAGAACTGACATTTCTGATCACCTAACAGGTGAGAAGATAGAAATTTAAACTAAAGAAAGTGGGGGGAAATAAAAGAGGCTAATGAGCATACATCTTCTAGCTAAGTTTAAAAATAAAATAAAAAATAAACCTAAACTACTCTATTCTGGGTGGGGTTGCCAATGTTTAATAGAAAACTCCCGGTATCCTGATTCGTAACCGGTATTAAAATGCCGGTGAGTGATGCCTCATCGTTTTATGGTATTTTAACCCAGGCACCAAAGGCTTAATAAGTAACGAGCCGCCTGAATTGTTAAACCAAGGTCGCCAATCAGACCATCTTGAACAGACCCCCCCTCATATAAGCATTACGATATTTATGCACAAGATCGAACATGTCAATAAAGTACCGAAATGGCTTTACATTCGCGTTTTAGTGCCCGATTTTGCCTCTATATGATTTCTATTAGGTTCAAGGACGACATTCTAATTGTCCGCTAAAACTATCCGACGAGATGTCGCCAAAAACGGCTCGATCGGCCGAAACAAATCAGGCTGCTCTGTATGGGGCGCACAAAACTAATGAAACGAAGAGATTTATCCTTTATGGTAACATCCTTCACGCAAAGCCTGTCGCGCCGAATCTGTGAAGATACCCACGTCTATTGAACAGGTGAAGAGGCTCATCCCGTGTTTCCTGTTTAGGATGTGGTTTCCGGTTTTCTCTTTTCCAATCTTTTTACTCTTACGTAGCCCCCTGCGCATCAGTGGCGTTATCGCCTTGCTTGGGGTGATATGATTAAAAAAATAAAAATAAAAATAAGAGCACACGCCGCATTCAAAGACTTATTTACCAGCCAGTAAACACCTCTCAAACCTTCTTCAAAAAATGTTGAATAGAGGACAAACCTCATAGATAGAATGCATTCATAGGCGCGAGTTGAAAACGGTCTCCTGTATACAACATAAATCCATCCGAGTCGCTGAAGAGCGATTGAGCCTCGCCCTGCGAGACTCCGACCTCAGGCCCCAGGTATTCAAACTACCTAACTAGAGTAGAATAGAGCAATAGAACTGTATTAAAGATGGCCGGTGGGAAAACTGACAGCCTGTCCCATCTCACTCTCATCAAGGGCCAGGTCACAAATGTCCCATGGGAATGTTAACTTTAGGGATTTATAAAGGAAGAGGGAACGAAAGCAGAAGCCTCCCTGAGCAAAACGAATTTGACTTTTTGACATTGCAGTCAACCAAAAAAAAAAGGTCAACGACGGGAACGTTAAGAATGCATCGTTTGCTCAAATCTTTTGAGATCTCTGTCCAGATCTTACTACGTCAAGACCCTTTTTGGTTTTGGGAAATTTTTAGAGTCTTCAATGTCTTTTCCATTGGTTTCTTCAAGGTTTAGCAGAATTATTAAATAGTTAATGTTTCCTTGACTGTTTAATTTTTTATCTGCCTGTTCAGGTGTCACTCGGAACACGTCCTCTCCGGTATTGTAAGTGGGTTTGGATTTTACTTTTCAGTGATGGTAATATTTTTCTCGGTTGATAGTCTGCGTTGTCGTTTCTGTTTTACCAATTTCTTGGGTGAGTTCATGGATGTTGATTAATGGGGTAGATTGGGCGTGGATAGAGATGTGATCGTTTTGTTTTTTTGTTTTTAGGGAGGCTTTTTTAGGTCTACCAATAGCCCATCTTTGATAAGATGTTTGTAGCTCTTGGCTTTCTTCAAGAACTCCGTATTATTGATTATTCACTTCAGTGAAACTTTCAGCCAGAAGGCGTGTCCCCGGACACTACATTTTCGTCTTTGCTTTTGCTGAAAAACATTGATTTTGGTTATTCTTGTCCTCCATACTTTTCCTTAAATCTATTTGATTGTCATTGGCTACGTTCTCGGTACTTACTGTTGATTGAGTGTTTCTTATTTTTTGTTTTGTTTTTTTCTCACTAAACAGGTCTTTTTTAATTGACTGGTGTTTATCGGCCATTTTCGGTTAGTTTAAATTACTTTTTTTAACAAGGAAAAAGTAAATAAGCAACAAATTCTTAAACAGATACAAAACAATGGAAAAACAAATCTACGAAGCCATTGACACAAAAAGATCTACCAAAGCTGTTTTAACTAAAAAGGTTTTTGACGTATAAAAAGTTGCAAATTAAAAACAAAGTCCTTCTAGAAAAGAAAAACAATAAATTTAACAAGGGAAAAGAGAACAAAAAGACAGGTGAAAAAAAAACTTTTGGACGTGTGAAAAAATAAAAGGAATATATTTATTGAAACAAAACAAATTAACTGAAATGGTTTCCATCCTTTTCAAAATTAAAACCATCAAAATAAACAAATTAAGAAATAAATACTACAAAAGAAACATTTTAAAAAGACAAAACAGACGACAAAAAGACAAGCGACATAAAGAAAATATTTGGAGTAAAAAATAAAAAGAATAACTTTATTGAAACAGCACGACTATAAAAAGGCATTCTTTAAAAAGATAAAATAAAACTAGGAAAATCAATTAATTAGAAAATAAATAGTACAAAAGAAAAAACTAATTAAAAAAGACATGGGTAAAGATTTTACCAATTAAACAAAGTGGCCCACGTATCACGAACTAAAAACAATTAGATTAAACAATAAAGTAATACTCAAAAATTAGTGCTAACACATATTTCGTGAGGTAGTGCAGCATATTAGAACTTTCGTTGCAGTCGGTACTTAAGAATTTTATGTAAGTTCTTCTTCAATGACTATATTCTACTTCTGCGTCAGATGTGTTTTCGTCAATAATAAATTTATTTGAATAAAGTATATTAGTCCTTATCAAAATGATAAGCAAGGAGAGTTCATTAAGTTATAGTAGAATTGTTAGATACAATTCCCATTTCCCTTAAATGTAAGCTTTAATGAACTGATATTTACTCCCTCCCCACTAGGACGGGAACGGCACAAAGCCAAATTAAGTGGGAACCCGAGACCTTAAGTATTCCGTTCGACTTTCTTCCATTAATTTTTAAACAATTTTTTTTTTTTTATAAGCGTTTCACCCCGAGCAAGGCATGTCACTGCCACTACTGCGCAGGGGGCTACATAGAATGGAGAAAGGATGATTAAATATAGGAAATGTCAGAGGGTGGGTGATAGGCGGGTAAGGATACCGAGAATGAGGGATGGGTAGATGAGAGTGTTCTGAGAATAATTGGGAGTTAGTGTGATAGGAGGTGTCTATTGACCCTACATTTAAACACCTGGAGATTGTAACTGTCGGGAAAGCAGACTTGTGGAAGGGAGTTCCACAGGCGGGAAGCGCGAGAAAAGAAGCTGTTGGAGGAGAATTTAAGGTTACATCTTATTTGTTTAACTGTGAAAGGGTGGGACCTAGTTGCTAATCTAGTATCTCGTGTAAATTCGTGCTTAGGCGGCACCAGTGATCTAAGCTCATCGGAGCAGAAGCCATGAAAGTACTTGTAGAAGAGGCACAGGGAAGCCACATCACGCCGGTGAGAGAGCGGTTGCAGCCGGTCTGCCAAGTCAGTATCAACCACGTTACAGATCCTCCTTTGTATTTTGTCAAGAAGCCCAAGGAGAGCAGCAGGGGCACCCGACCAGATATGGCAGCAATATTCAATACACGGGCGGATGGTAGATTTGTATATGTGTAGAATAGATTCAGGTGAGAAAAACTTCCGGGCCCTGCACAGAGAACCGACTTTCATAGCAGCAGATTTGGCAATGGATTCGATATAGTCATTCCATTTGAGGTCCGCCGAAAGTGTAAGGCCAAGGAGGCGTAGTATTCTACTCTCTGGGAGGCTAGCCTGTCCCATGCTAATGGGAGGTAGATGCGATAGTCTATGGTGGTTAGTTGATAACAGCTTCGTTTTAGAGGCATTGAAATTTACCAGCCATTTCCTACCCGGCTTTTTGTTGTGTGGTTTAGGGTAAAAGAACAAAGGATAACACTTGTTCCTTCGTGATATTTGTTAGTCCTCTGTATCTTGGATTTACTGCTTTCCAGCCCGAGTTTATAGCTCGGGCCAGCGTAAAAGTAGCGTCTAACAACGCGAAACACCGGGAAGCAGTGATCCGGTGTTCGGCCACTTTGTGGCAATGGCCACAGATGGGCCGATGGAAAGCGTTCCTCCCACCACGGCGTCGGTGGGAGGAAAGGAGGGGGATTGGGCTCTACCGCCTCGGGATAATCCCCCTTCTACAGTACCAGCAGTGATACCAGCAGCAGCTCCAGCATCCCCCTTACCTTCGACCTCTGGGTGGAAGGGAGGCAAAAAAATGTCGCTAAAAGGGGAGGATTATTACGAGAAGATTGCTAAGGACTATGCAGAGTACATCAAAGGAACAGAGCTCGTCTCGGTGCCGGAGCAGTTGGCTCAAATAGAGGCGAGAGTCATCACCTTGTACACTAAGGACCCGAAGACAAAGAAGTTGGTCGGCGTCCCTCGGGATACACTCGAGGAGGGGCTACAAGCCCTAAAAATTAGAGCGTTGGCCGTGGCGAGGAGAGGCAATGCCATGTGGGACGTCCTGCTTGGCTCCGTACAAGAAGCTAGAAACCTAATTGGTGTGGTCTTGGAGACCAAAACTCTCCTGATCAATACGGAGTACATGGGTACTAGAAAAGTTAAGGTCACCCTGCATGGCGTCCCCATGGACATTGCCGAGGATCATGTTGGCGCCTTCTTCGTGCAATATGGAAGAGTGGCCGAAGTCTCCTCGCTGCGGTCCAAGGCCGGTTTTCTCACGGGCGACATGACCCTGCAGGTGACCCTGAATAAGGACAACATCGCTAAAATTCCCAACATCCTCACCTGCAGGGGTCGTTCGATTTTTATAATCGTAGAAGGCAGAAAGCCTTGCTGTTGGGTCTGTGGGGCGGCGGAGCATGTCGCAAAGATCTGTCCGTCTAAGAATCCCCCCACAAAGGCCCAACCAGCCAAGCAGCAGCAGCCAGCAAAGGAAGTAGTTAAGACAGCCTCTCCTACACCAGTACCAGCAGCCAGCAAGGAGGGCGATTGGCAGGTGGTGGCGAGGAAAAAGGCAAAAACGCCTTCTCCGGCCAAGGGGCCGGCGAAGGTGCCACCGCCTGTCAAATCACCCCCAAAACAAAAGGAGACTACATCAAAAAATACGCCCGCCAAACAGGAGAGGGAAAGGGTTTCCTCCCCCAAAAAGGACGAACCGATGGAGGTAGGGAGAGCGTCGTCTTTGAAGCGCGGGAGAGAGGAAGAAGAGGAGCAGCAGGACAAGCTAAAAAGCAGAAGAAGGGGCAGGAGCTCGGAAAGAAGCATACATGCGGACAAGTGTGCATCATTGCCGGTTTCCCCGGTCAGACACACATATGCTGACAAGGCAAGAAGCCTACCATCTTCCCCGCGCAAAGCTTCCCAGTCCCCAACCTTCAATTTGATCCCCTTGAAAAAACAGACTTCTGCAACACCCACTCCCTCCCCTTCTCCTATTCCCACTCCCTCACGGGCAAAAAAGAAGAAAGCCCTCCCCCAAGGCGACGCTTTGTGTAAAGTAGATGAGGACATTGTGGAGGAGTGGTCTTCGCAGAGGCGAAAACTGCTGAAGCCACTCCTCAAACTGACTGCAGTAAAAGGAATGTCCACGGAAGACCCAACAAACTTTCCCCAGGCCCCAGGAGTCATTACCCTCGTAAGAAATACCGGGGGTAACCTGAGGGTCTGGGACCACATAGAAGATGCCAAGAAGTACTACCCTAAATTAAGGATGGCAACAATGAACACGCCTGAACTTAAAAAAATGGGCAAAAATTGTTCGGGGAGGTTCCCGGTTATCCTCCACCCCTGCTTATATAGGGTGGTAAAGCTAACCTACCCCACGGACGTCGGCGGTATTGTCCTAGACGGACGGATTACGTCCGATATAGGTACAGGGTCCCTAGGACAGTCCGTCGGGGTCCCATCCACCAGAGATTTTTTCCCCGTATGTGACTAGTGCCTTTGTTGCATGTTCTTTGTTTTTTCTTTTTCAGGTTTAAAAGATGTCTATTAAGATAGCCAGCTTGAATGCGAAGGGCCTGAGGGATCGGGGTAAGGCGGCTCGCCTGCTTCGTGACCTCTTGTCCTTCGGCGTGGATGTGGCCGCGATCCAAGAGACTCACTTTGTTTGCGAAGTCGACTCTTGTGTGCTGTCTAACGACTTTGTCGTCTATTCAGCATATGGGAGCCGGCAAGCCAGAGGTGTTTCTTTGCTGGTCAAGCGTACCCTGGACGCGAAGGTTGACCTTGTCCATGTCGGTGCCGAGGGCCGGCTGATCGTGGCCGATATTGCAGTGAAAAGCAAATTGTTCCGGCTGATTGTGGTTTATGCGCCCAATAAGCAAGGTGAGCGTGTCTCTTTCTTTCGGCTGTTGGAGCCCTTTATGGTGCATTCAACACGGCTAATCTTAGTTGGGGACTGGAATGCCATCCTAACCCCCAAATGGGATAGAGGGAGGGGCGCTAGCGGGAGGAATGATGATCGTAGCCTGGTTGATCTGATCGACGAATTTGGTCTCGTCGATAGATACCGGGTCGATCATCCGGATGGGAGTATGTGGACGTGGGCGCTTAATTGGCCTTCTACCCGGGTATCTGCGTACCTGGATAGGATGTTAGTGAGAGTGGCCGACATAGACTTCTTAGAATGTCCAACGTTCCACTGGCTAGGCTACACGGACCACAAACTCGTTTGTGCCCGTGTGGTGTTAGACTTTAGGCCTAGGTTGGCTGGTTATTGGAAGTTCAATCAGTCCTTACTGGACAGGCGGGACTTTCGTGACCAGCTGACAAAACTAGTTCAGCGGGCGTTAATTGGGCGAGTCATTGGGAATAAGTGGTGGGTTAACCTTAAGGACTCCATTAGGTCTTTCGCCACCAAATATAGCCAGCGGCTCAAACTAGATAAGGCTGCGGAGGCAAAGACACTTAGTGCTAATTTCGCCCGGGCGGAGGCTGGTGGGGATCCCCTAGAGATAGCCTTAGCCAGGGAGGCCCTGAGGCGCACGACTAGCGAGCGCTATATGGGCCAGGTAATTAGGGCTAAGTTAAGCAAGATGTCTTCCGAAGCTGTGAACATGGGCGCAGAACTGCGCAAGGAAGAAATTCGTCGGGCCGGCGATCGGTACATTCGAGAGGTGCGCGACCCGGAGGGACATCTCCTTAGGTCCACTGACGACATGTGCGAGGCGTTCCGGCAGCATTTCGAACACCGGTTTACCAAGGAGCCTGGTCTCCGTGACGAGGAGTTTCGCAGCTATTTGGCTGACTTTCCCCGGCTTTTGCCGGCTGAAGCGGCTAGCTGCGAAGGGGAGATTACGGAGGACGAAGTCTACGCGGCTTTGAAGAAGACCGGCAGTGGCAAGTCGCCAGGTTTGGATGGTTTGCCCTATGAATTGTACTTGAGGATGTCGCACCTTTTTGTCCCGCTCTTGACTGTCGTGTTCAACCACTGGTTTCGGCAGGGGTCCATCCCCGGTCGGATCACCAGGGGCGTGATCACGCTGTTGGGAAAAGGCAAGAAGGTTGGGCGGGGATTAGATGATTACAGGCCCATAACTCTGCTAAACACAGAGTTAAAGATTTTGGCCAAGATCCTGACGAATCGCTTGCAGCTAGTTGCCGAGTCTCTGTTGGAACCGGATCAGACTTGTTCTGTGAAGGGACGAACAATTCAGAGCAACCTGCACTTGATTCGCACGATCGTAGAGGGTGTAGAAGACGACGAAGAGGCCGCGCTGATCAATTTGGATCAGTCCAAGGCATTTGATAGGATTGACCATGGCTACCTGGCTGCTGTCCTGCAGGCCGCCGGATTCAAACCCGACTTCAGCCGCTGGATTAGCCTTCTGTATCGCTCCCCCAAGGCTGTGGTACAGGTGAACGGGAAGCTGTCGGGCGCTTTCGCGCTGTCTAGGTCGGTCCGACAGGGTTGTCCACTGTCGCCTCTCCTTTACGTCCTGGCGTTGGAGCCCCTCCTTCGCCGGCTAAGGGACGAGACGTGCAGTCCGGTCCTGCGTGGAATTACTGTCCCTGGTGGAGCTCGAGCCAGGGTTTCCGCGTACGCCGATGACGTAACGACCTTTGTGTCCTCCCGCAGGGACATAAGGGCGGTACAGAAGGCGCTTGAACGGTACGAACAGGTAACAGGGGCCAGAATTAACCGCGACAAGTCGTCCGGCTTGCGGTTAGGTGCCTGGAAGGGTGTTTCCCTCCCGGGGCCCTTCGACTGGACGGACGGGCCGGTCAAGCTCCTCGGAGTTTGGTTCGGTCCGAACTTACAGTTGGAGAAAAACTGGTCAGAAGTACAGGCAAAGGTCGGCGCGTCGGTCGAGATTTGGCGTCGACGGAGTCTCTCCGTGAAGGGTCTGGCGGAGGTGTGTAATACATACCTCTTTCCCAGAATCCTTTACCGGCTGTCTGTACTTCCCCTTTGTGACGATCATGAGAAGGCGCTCGAGCGTTTGCTATTCTCCTGTCTGTGGAGAGGACGCAAACACATGGTCGACAAAGGAGTCTGTTGCCTCCGTCCGTGTCAAGGGGGTCTGGGGATGCCACACTTGAGGAGCCACGTGCTCGCTTCGAGGTTGGCATTCCTCAGGCGCGCGTTGGAGGAAGATCGGTTGCTTGCGGGGGTAGTGAGGGACATGTTCCCTAGCCTCACTATCACTCCCCCGCTCCTAAGGACTAGCAATAGGCCTTGGGGGCGGCCGAAATTCCTGCTCGAATGTCTGACGGCCCTTCGGGCCATTCCATGGTCCAGTGACCTTTCACGGCCTAGGAGAATCTTCTATCGGGGATTAGTGGAGGGCGCCGTGAAGGATGAACTGTGGAGTAAGCTCGGCATGTCGAGGGAGGAGTATCGCTCTCATTGGTCTTGGGCGCCAGGTGCGGATTGGCTCAAGAACTCTGAGTTTTCTCTGACCTGGCGATTGGCTCGGAATGGTTTGTCTCTCAACGACAAGCGTTTCGCAATGGGCCTGGCGGATTTGCCAGATTGTGAACGTTGCGTCCTTGGAATTAAGGAGACGTCTGCGCACGCCTTCTTCCATTGTTCGCGCGTTCGCCCGTTGTGGGCGCGTGTTGGCGAGTTGACTGCTCGTATCGCGCCGCGGGAGCTTGTGCTCATTGATCGCGCATACGCTGTGGACAATGTGTCGCCCCCGTACTCTGGAGTGAAGCGGATGGTGTTTCTGTCGCTACTGGCCACGGCTAGAATGGTGATTTGGATGACGCGTCTGGAGGAAGTCTTGCGGGGAGGTCGTCTTTCGGATCAGGATCTAATCCGATATTTTGAGCACCAGCTCAAAATGAAGATTAGAACTGAACGGAAACGGCTGCACCCGACAGAGTTCAGCGAAAGGTGGGTATATGCGGCGAGCCTGGTTCGCGTGACCGGGGCTAGCCTTGATTTTCTCTTTTAGATCTGCTAGTTGCATCGGGGTGGATTCCTTTGGAACCCCGCCCGTGGTTAAGGTAGAAGTTCTTTTTGTGCCTAGTTAATGTGAGTGAATGTGTTTGTCCTGGCCTGTTCCCGGCTCCATTGCTTTTGTTATGATCCAGTTCGAGATTCCCATTGTCCAAGTATTATTTTGACCCGTTTTCACTCTCGGCTGGGTCAGCCTTATACATTCTCCAGTCCAATTTATTTTTGCCCCCTGCTTCTCCATTCCCCTTAGAAAGAGAGCTGCTTGATTTTGTCCTTTTTTAAGGCAGAATACAGTGGCCTCTTTAATTATGTGGGTGTGTTTGGGTCTTACTAACATTGTGTATATATATTCATTTGGAATTGTTTTTTGTTTTGGGGTTTTTTGTTTCTTCATTCCCCCTCCCCATCATGTCATTTCATGAATAAAGTTTTAAATTTATTTTTGTAAGATATTGTATATATTGTAAAAATCAGAAATTTTTATGTACATTTAGGGTGTTTTTAGGTCCCTGGTATGATTTTGCGGTATTTTGGTGCTTGATAGGTATGAGTGTTGATGGACAAATTTTTATGGTGAATGAGAAAATTGTAACGTATGTATGGGTCGTGAATCGGATTAGCTAGGTATAAGATAGTTACGGAAGACCAACCCAAGTTTTTTGTTCCCCCTCCCCATTGTTTGGCCTTGAGCCAGAATTTGTACTTTTTGACAAATAAATAAGTACCAGCCATTTCCTACCCCAGGCCACTACGGATTGGAGGTCCTTTTCAAGTACGGCAAAGAGGTTCACTTTGTCGTCCACACCTGGTTTTTGATCGATGCGAGAGTAGATTGTTGTGTCATCGGCATACATGCCAACTTGGTATCTAATGATTCTTGGGAAAAAGATATGAATCCAGTTCTTCCTCTCCCAAAGATATAGATTAAACAGCAGCGCAGGCAAAGAATTCTGCCTGAGTTCGTCCTATTCGCTTTTGTACAAATATCCTTCGGAATATTTATAAATCCATCTATTTTTCTCCCCCAGCTATTGATTAAATCGCAGCGCAGAATAAGCTTCTTAGTCTTGGTTGGTAAACATTCCAGAGATGGTGAATATATATATATATATATATATATATATATATATATATATATATATCCCTCACAAACCCGTGGGATGTGTCGGTCAGTAAATACGAACAATTCTTAAATCAGGTGGATTGCAATTTTTGCAGACAGAGACAGCGTTTACTTTTGCTTATTTATTTTATTTCTTTCTTTATATATTTTATTTATCTATTTTTAAGCTCCATTAGTAATGCAAAGTTTAATCTTATGTTACAGCCCATTAAGAATAAATGAATTACCTTCGGCAAGATCGGTAAATATGTCCTTGTACCAAACTTGTTTTATCTAATAACCATCTGTTGATATAACTACTTGACATACACGCTTTTGCAAATTAATTAAAACAACTGCTTTAGTTTCATTTCTTTCAACACACGGTCAGTTTTATACCCACTGGAGTGACAAGGTGTAATCTTTTTTTTTTTTTTTTTTTTTTTTCTCAGTTTAGGTCATTTGCAATGGTGTGCAGTAATATGAATCTATTTTCGAGGTATATGATAAAATTTGTTTGGCCTTGAAAAATATTCCTTTATCCGTGATTGCATTAGATTTTTATCACGCTCAATATTTTCTTGATTATTGATTAGTTGTCCTACGACCATTGTCTGCTATGGACGTTACTTCAAGAAAGCGTACGAAAATTGTAACGCTGCACGAACACACTGGCAAGTCTTACGAAGTGATCGCGAATATCGTTGGTGTCAACTTTTCAACTGTTAGTCGTGTCATCAAGGTGAAGAAACAAACTGGATCCATCAGTCTAAAACGTAAAGGAAAATGCGGTCGGAAGAGAAAAACAACGTCCAACAACAACGTATACGTGATCAGGCAATGTGTGAAAGATTCTAAGAAGAAATTATTCGTTTTGTTTTAATTAATTTGCCTAAAGTTGTTCTACGGCGTTTAGTAATCTAATTTTACAACCATTGACACAGGACTATTTTTTTTACTAATCATTACGAATATGGTATTGTGTCAAACATGATTTTTCCGGTTAATATAAAAACTGGTACAGAGATTTTCTACGGCGATAGATTTGTAAATAACATTTGCTTGGCAGAGGAATGTTACTGCCAACCGCAAGGAGATATCGTCTCTAAAAATGAGACACTTCAACTTTTATAAGATGTCATTTGGAATAAAACTAAATATTTCGATTACTGAATCTAATATTTCTTAAAAGACGATATGAGAAGTAAATATTAAAATGACCATATTTGTGGCTTGAAACAATTGCATTGTCGAATAATCTGTGAGGTTATATGTGAAATGCAATTAGAAATGAAATTATAAATTAGGACTTTCCATTAACCATTGAAAACCTGGCTATTCATACAAGTAATATCAATACGCTGTTATCAGTTGCTCTAAACGACGTAGGTGATCATGGCTCCCCGCTTATTCCTTTTTTATCGTCAGTGAATCAGTCAGTTAAGTGCCATACGTTATACAGACTTGGGCGGTTATGTCTCGAATAAGACATGACTGACTGAGTAGATTTTCCCGCGGTAGAGAAGAGTGGATTAATGCATTTCCCAAGTTTATTTGCGTGTAAGTGAATGCAACGAATTCAACTGTAATTCGAATTTGGCTCTCCGCTATCCACTGCACCACAAAGCACATCAGTGAACAGCTGTGTTTGAAGTTTTTCTTTTCCTAGACTATCCAAAGTCTAAACTTCCCCAGTTTATCCTACTATTTCACCCATAACTGGTGGGGGAAGAAATGAATTCATGCCTTACCTAACGGCACTAGTGTAAAAGTGAATGAAACAGAATAAGCTCGAATTTGAACTCTACTCGCTGACTTCAATTTCCACACCGTTATGTGTTACACTACCCGCACACCTCATTATAAATATTGGCCAATCATATTGATCGGATTAGCACATCACAAAAGTGTTCATTTATTGTTGGTAAGTATTGATTTGTCGGCAACTTTACAAGTGAAGAAACTATGATGAGATTAACTGAATAATATCAGATTCAGGAGATGAACTAAATCTCCATGAACATTTTAACCTTATCAAACACTAACAGAACAACTTACCGACATATCAGTTGCGCAACATCAGCCAAATGCTTCTCAGTTAAGACTATCAGGTTTTATGCTCGTAATTTTGAAACCTAAAGTCGATCTTGTTAAATGATCGTTGTTTTTTATCTTTTAATTCAGCTGCATTTTCCCTACCGACCATAATTATTAGGCCACTTCAATTTTTTTTTAAATTGTGTATTTTATACCATTTTTAGTATTCATCACCAAGTGGATAATTCTAAATGAAAATAGAATGGTTCTCTGGACGAGTGGCAGCTAGGAAGCCTTTGCTTCGGCCAGCCAATTAGAAGAAGATACTAGTATGGGGAAGAGAGCACAAAAGCTGGACACCAGAACAGTGGTCAAAAGTGTTGTGGACTGATGAGTCAGTTCGAACTGTTTAGGAGTAAAAGGAGGGTGTACGTGAGAAGGAGGGTTGGGGAGCGAGTGAAAGATGAGTGTGCACAGTCATCGATGAAACTTCGTGGTGAATCCTGTATGGTTTGGTGCTGTTTTGAGGGTACGAGTTCAGGTGACTTGGTTGAAGTAAAAGGGACTATGAAAAAAGAACCGAACCATTTAATCTTACAGAGATATTCAATTCCATCTGGATTGCGTATTGTGGGTCAAACTTTTATCCTCCAGCAGGATAACGACCCAAAACATACTTCTAGATTGTGCCAAAATTATTTAAAATTAAAAGGAACTGCTGAAGTGTTAAAAGTTGTGCTGGCCTCCTCAGTCACCAGACCTTTGACCAATTGAACTTGCATGGGATGAGTTGGACAGGAGAAGTAAGAAGAAACAGCCTAGTAATGTTCGGGATTTAGTTAGATGTCTAAGGAGTGAATTGTCGGAGGATTATTTTAAAAAACAAGGGGAAAGAACGCCCATAGTGTGTGCAGCCGTTGTGAAGGCAAAAGGAGGTTATTTTGATGAAATTGCAATATAGGTAATTATTAAATATTTATAAATTCATTTGATGCACATGTTATTGTACAGTATTAACAAAAGAACCATTCTGTTTTCATTTACAATTATTCACTTGTCAATAAATACAAAAAATAGTATGAAATACGTCATTTTTTTAAAAACGCTCCTGATAATTATGGCCGGTAGTGTAAGTCATCATAAATATCTCTCCCATAACTGATGGATGCTGTGGGGTCGCTGCACAGCTGAGCAGCTAACCTGTTCCTCCTACATATCTGGGTCAAAAGCCAGATACCTATTTATTCATGCGTAATATGCCTAATAGACTAAACTATCGCCCGGTTCACACTCCACCCACGTTTATTGAACGGGTGAAGAGGCTCATCCCTTGTTTCCTGTTTAGGATGTGGTTTCCGGCTTTCTCTTTTCCAATCTTTTACTCATTTCCATTCTTTTCCTCTTTTTTTTTCTATTGGAGTAGATAGACTAAACTATCGCCTGGTTCACACTCCACCCACATCTATTGAACGGGTGAAGAGGCTCATCCCTTGTTTCCTGTTTAGGATGTGGTTTCCGGCTTTCTCTTTTCCAATTTTTTACTCATTTCCATTCTTTTCCTCTTTTTTTTTTTTTTGGAGTAGATAGACTAAACTATCGCCCGGTTCACACTCCACCCACATCTATTGAACGGGTGAAGAGGCTCATCCCTTGTTTCCTGTTTAGGATGTGGTTTCCGGCTTTCTCTTTTCCAATCTTTTACTCATTTCCATTCTTTTCCTCATTTTTTTTCTATTGAAGTAGATAGACTAAACTATCGCCCGGTTCACACTCCACCCACATCTATTGAACGGGTGAAGAGGCTCATCCCTTGTTTCCTGTTTAGGATGTGGTTTCCGGCTTTCTCTTTTCCAACCTTTTCATTTTATGTAGCCCCCTGCACATCAGTGGCATTACCACCTTGCTCGGGGTGATATGATTAAAAAAAAACCTAGCGAAGCCCATAATTCTCCAGGGCCGATGTCTTTCAAGTTAGAGGTTTGCCTTGGTCATAGACACATGACCGTTGATTCCCTCGGAGCAACTGGCTGATGACTTCAGTCTAGGGAGACCTCCACCCAGATATAGCGTCATTACCACATTGGCGGCATACATAGCTATGAAATCCAGTCTGTCGCATTGTGCTAGACGTCAACTGACCCTACGAGACGATTGACAAATACTGTTTTTAACCCTACTGTAGATCTAATAGGAAAAGCCCGGTGTGAAGCCGATTTATTCCACGGCAACCCGATCATGTTGTAGGTAGTATTAGGTTCAGGGTACCGATAGATATAATGCATCTAAGCAAAAATCTATGAATAAAGTATTTTCTTAATTATATCTTTATTATATGTTTTTACAAATTCTTTGTTATAATTTTTATTTCCTTTTTTTTATTTACATGTGAGAATATGATATGTAAATTCGTCTGACACGTTTTATCCTTTAAGACTTCATTGGAATAAATTTATGTTGGTGTAATTTCACATGCTCACGAACAAGGGATACTGGAAATCTTAATTTTTTTAAATCTAGCCAATTTCATTTGGATTCATTTTCTTAGCATGGATCAATCTAGTCTAACTGAAAGTAAAACTGCGCCTCCTCGAGTTAACTCTCACAACAGACCTCAAGTGGAATGATTATATAGATTCCATAGCTAAATCCGCTGCTAAGTATGTCGGTTCTCTGTGCAGGGCCATGAAGTGTTTCCCGTCTGAAACCATCCTGCACGTATACAAATCTACCATCCGCCCGTGCATTGAATACTGCTGCCATATCTGGTCGGGTGCTCCTGCTATCCACCTAGGTATCCTTGACAAACACTTCGCAGCTCGGATACAGCCACTTTCTCACCGACGCAATGTGGCTTCCCTGTGTCTCTTCTACAAATACTTTCATGGCTTCTGCTCAGATAAACTTAGCTCACTGGTACCCCTCCCCGTACATGAATTTCCTCGAGCCACAAGATTAGCAACTAGGTCCCACCCTTTTACTGTGAAACCAATAAATTGTAAACGCAAATTCTATTCCATCAGCTTCTTCTCTCGCACTTCCCGCCTGTGGAATCCCCTTCCATTTACTTGCTTTCCCGACAGCTACAATCTTCAAGAATTCAAATGTAAAGTCAACTATCTCACTAACTTGCTTCCTCTCTCTCTCTCTCTCCCTCCCTCTCACTCACGTGCTTCTTTCTTTGTCCACTCCACTATCAACAGTATTTTCATCCTTCTCCTACCCTCTTCCTGACACCCTCTGTAACCTGCTGCGCTTTCTCCTAACTTACCTCCTATGTAACCCCTGCTCAACAGGGCAGTAAAATGCCTTGCTTTGGGGCGAAACGATTATATATATATATTAAAAAAAGATGTAAACAAAAATGCTATTAATTATCAATTATACAACTGGCAAAAGAATTATCGTTTTTTTATAAAAGACGTATTAATATTTTTTTTACAGTGAGATTCACTTTGTACAAGACAGGGGCTACAGGTAGAGGGTCACGTTAAAAGGTAGTTTATATGGAAAGGGGGAGAAGAAAACGGTTGACTGTAGACTAGAACAGGTCACGATTTTAATGATCAGAGAAGCATCCTCTTGGGAGTCTGTTCAATAGAGCCGTGGTTCGCGGGAAGAAGCTATTTGAATGGAATTTACTTCTCACCGATTGAATACGGAGGAAATGTGGGTGATTTGATAATATGTAAGTGGCATATCAGGTCCTAAACATGAAGATTAGACCTGGCGGAATCAAGAAATGTAGTTTGACCCAGCACTTTCCATGGTAGTAGCGATAGAGCAGTGATACACTCGCCACATTCCGCCTGTGTGAGAGAGAGAAAAGATGGAAAATAATAATTCCCTAACAAGGATTCAGTAACGCTTTTAAACTCTATGAAAACTGGAAAGTGATGTATGGGAAGCTCCCGCCCTTCCAAAAAAAGTATAAGTTATATTAATAAATCACGTCTAAAGTTTATATTGTTTTGTAACTACAGTAGCGATAGGAATTGTTACTGTCATTAATTTTATCGGCTAAACAACAACGACTGCAGACGGTATTATTGTTCGGAAGTCTCATAACATGGCTATCAGATTGGGGATCAGTAAAAGGAACGAATTCAATTAGCTACAAATTGTTTCGATGGCAATAACTGAGACGTCAGAAAGAAATATCAGCGGCCAATCTGTTGGGATGAAAACGTAAATAAATAATGTATTAATATAAAGAAATGGACAAGAACGTATTGAATGGATAAATAAAATGACTGAAATAAGTCTAGAATAGAGTTTCTCAACCGGTGCGCCCGGGCCCACTAATACCTTATGAAAATATATTTTTTAAAAGCTAGAGACACCAAGTTCATGGCTTCCATGACTAATTCAAGTCTTTATCATTTGATATTTTTACCTTGATCTTTAATCTTTAAGGAGTTTATAAGCCTTTCCCTTTTGTTTTCCTCAAGGGATTTAAATCAGTCGTTTTCGCCCCCCCCCCCAAAAAAAAAACAGATTCTTCATAATTCCCTTTTAATGAAAACTATACCATTAATTTTCTTTAGGAATGCTAATCCAAAAATTCGTATTTTCAAATTCATGACTAATTTTTTGTTATTAAATTCAAAATGCGCTCCAGAGTTTTAGTTATTCTACAAGTGAAGTAAAAATTGTAGAGAAACACTGGTCTAAAAGCTGATAAATAAACGTTATACTTATAACTGCATACACAATTGATCCCCACAAAGGAATACTCGTTTTATGTTTTGAATACGTCAAATAATCCGCCATACGTAATGTTTTTATGCAATGCTTCAGTTATGCTTAGTTGCAAATTGATTAAATTCAATTAAAAGAAACTGAACATATGACGAAAATCAATAGAATTCAGTTAAAAAATATATAATATATGATTAAATTCAATTAAACTCAATTAAAAACAAAATATACATATAATTATCTACTGATTTATTCGAACTGAGATATTTATCTTGATTTTGTGCACAACTATTCACTCGTTGTACTCACCGGCTTTCTCTAAATACTTTTCGTATAGGGTAAACTTAATGGAATTTCGAACCAAGTCCAGAAGGCAGAGAAACAGAAATTCGAGGGCACACTGAAATAGCGAAAGATGCCTTTCAAAAGTTTTTTTTACGGTTTATGTACCCTTTGCTAAAGGGTAGATAAACCGTAGATTAAAGCCAATAAGTATTTTTAGATTGCAAGAATTTTTAAAAAAATATAATTATGTATTCAATGATACAAGACGTGCTAATTAATCCATAGTTGGGGAAAAAGCGGTCGATTCATACTTTTAGCAAGGGCGTGTAAGTGAATATAACGAATTCAGTGGAAATTGGAACCCGGCCCTCCGGTTAATAATTCCGAGTCACTATACATCAAACCACCCCCACATCCAAGCTTACAGTAACTGGTATTCCCAAGTGTTATGAAATAGGGAAAGATACGAATAATGTCGATGGCATAAAAGTAAGTAAGTAAACCTACTTAAATATTCATAGAAAATTCAATAGTAAAACCGACCAAAGACTATAAATGAGTTTAAGTGATATGTTGTATTAAATTGAATAGCAAGATGCCAGCAAAAATGTCAACATTCCCAGGAGCAAGCAAATAACGTGTTCGAATCAATGATGTTGAAAAATCATAACGAATGGGAAGAAGAAAACAGAAAGAAATGGGAACAAATAAATGAAATAAACTGTGAAAGCAAAAGCCAGTTTCCAGGAAGTAAACAATAAGACTGAATGATGCAATAGGCCCCAGACAAACAATGAAATCCTACATAGAATATCTATATAAACCTTTCAATCTCCACCCACTTCTCTCTCTCCGTTTATACATATATACATACAGGGTGTGATGAATAAATTGTTGTCTAACAACTAAAATAACACAGACATCTCATTTTAACAGATATACTTACTAAAATTGCACAAAAATATCCGAAAATATTAAAGAGTAAATTTATTCAATAAAATAACTAGTTGCCTTAACTACAGCCTTCAGACGACTTTGGAATCTTTTGAAACTCTTTTGAATAGTCTCCATGCTTAAGTTGGTAAATATTGCCATAGTCCTTGTCTTCAAATCATCTGTGATTTTAGAAGGAGTTTTGTTGGTCTCTCGCACAACTGTGCCCTACACATAAAATTCCAGAGGGTTGCAGTCTGGGGAATTAGGTGGTCAGATGTAAGCAATGATGTGATCGCAGAAATTGTCTAACAGCCATGAGTTCTCCTGCTTGTGTGGCATAGTACAGTCATGTTTCCAGACATATTGTGGACTTCGTCGTGATGTTTTTCGACCGGAAAGTGTCTAAAAACCCAAGCCTCGTGTGTTAAATTAGGTCGACGGAACTGTTTGCATCTTTAATACCTCGTGCCTTTATGATTGTGCGTGAAAGATTTACTTCATTATGTTATTTGCGCATAAATGGCTTCATTTGTGGCCTTTATGTTTGTTGCCAGTTCATCCGGTTAATATCTAAAATGTAAGCGATTTAACATCTGCCTTCAATTTTAACCTTTATATGATGTAAGGCGTTGCTACTTTCTCGCGTCCAATGAGAACCTACTTTTCAATTTGCTCAAGCATGAAAGCTGTTAGAAACAGAACTATAGTCAGTGTTCTTATAATAAACCCACGGTGCAGAATTCTACGTTTCATTAAGAAAATTCTTTAAATGTTTGATCTTTGAATCAGTAAACATCAGTTAGTCTCTTTGAATGACTTGCTTCGTTTGCCGAATGAACAAAATTTCTTAAGAAATATCACCTATATAAAAACCTTGTCGGTAAAATGCCACTGTTTTTAAACAATAAAGAATAACTATTTGTTTAAATTTCTAAGACGATGTGTTGTAATTATTTATATTATTGACATTCTTTGGACTGTTCTCCTGTTGCCATATTCACTATGTTTCAGCTGTTGTACACTTCGAACTTCTTCACGTGACTGGAATTTCGAACGGAACCGTTTACTTTGATAGAAAACCAATAACATCAAGATTGTAATATGAGCACCGGTAAAAAAAATTAGTTTTTTTTTAATCGTATCACCCCGAGCAAGACGGTAACGCCCCTGATGTGCAGGGGGCTACGTAAGAGTGAAAAGATTGGAAAAGAGAAAGCCGGAAACCACATCCTAAACAGGGAACAAGGGATGAGCCTCTACACGTGTTCAGTAGACGTGGGTGGAGTGTCAAACCGGGCGATAGTTTAGTCTATCTATTAAAACATTGGGTTTATAAGTCCCAAAATTCATACACTGATGTGTCAAGTGAATAAAAACGTGGGTTAGATCTAGTGACTTGACACAAACGAGTTGTGAGGTCAATACCTGACTATAGCAGTTGTAAACAGAAACTTAGAGTTGAGACAAAAGGGAAATAACTAAGACATCCGGAAGTGCCATAACTCATGGAACGAGAACAATTTACTCTAGTGATCAAAATAAAGGGTTCAATTCGAAATTTCAATCACCTGTAGAAGGTCTGCTGAAACGTAGAGAATATGGCAACCAAAATAAGGGCCCGAACAATGTAAATAAAGAATAACTAATGTAAAACCATTAAAAAGGAGCAGAATTCTTCTTTATTTGCCTACTGAGACAATTGTATGAGGAAAATCTGCTGGAAATCTGATACAAAGTAGTAAAAGAAAGCGAGAAGAAAGGACTAATTATCAACTGTAAGACGACTAGTTGTTATAGCGAAAACTCAAAACTAACTACGAATTGGAGGTATCATGTTAAGCAGTAGTAATTTTGTGATTTACTTCGAAAATTCCAGAGTTCTGAATCGAATTTCACGTCCATCATGAACCTTTCATCTAACAGTTGATCTGGAGTAACTAATATGAACTGGGTAGCTACCAAAGTCAGTTCTGTATTGTCATACCAGAATGTCCAAAGATCTAGGCGCTGCAAAGTTACTTCTAGAAGGTAACTTCATAGCAACCAAGTGCGGAATCAGGCCTCAAAGTATATTGCATTTGTGCGCTGATATAAACAGGAAGTAAATTTAGGATTTTTACACACTACATAACTAGATTACAAGGAGTTATATAAATGCCATATCCAAGAAGGGGTCCCTCACATCCTCGCGAGAAGATCGAAGTTTTGAAGGAAATCCTCGAAACCACATACCCTCCACGGGCAAGGCTAATTTGACGGCCTACAGAAGTGAATAAACAATTATTTTACGACTAGTTTCGGCTAGCATTTTTATCGCACGTTAGTAAGATAAATTTACACTGTATTATTAATGTACTGTGTTTTGAAGGAAATCCTCGAAACCACATACCCTCCACGGGCAAGGCTAATTTGACGCCCTACAGAAGTGAATAAACAATTATTTTACGACTAGTTTCGGCTAGCATTTTTATCACACGTTAGTAAGATAAATTTACACTTTATTATTAATGTACTGTGTTGTCGATAATCTAAAAGAGTAAATGCTACTCTTTTTGCAAACTAAGATTTCATATGGTTTGGAAAACAAAATTGGTAGAATTAACATTTCCAAGTTTTAGATATTTATTTTTTCAATTATTTCCATGTTGTTTTGTGCATCCACGTATTTAATACAGTTTAAAATGTAAAAAGAGAACATTGTTTACTGCCTTCATAAAGATTAAGATAAAAACTTCCATTGAATACGCCCACGCATAAAATATATTCAGTACAGACGCCCACATATCAACACATCAAGAACAGACACCCACATTGTAAAAAGAATGAAAAGAATATGTTAGACATAACAATGTCCAGTGAACTAAAGAATAAAATCTGAAATAAAACGTTAGATAGAAGGTTTTAACAAAGCGTGTGGATTTTGTCTGAAAAATGACTTGCTTTATTTTTTATCAGTTTTTTATATAAGTTTTTATACCAGTTTTCCAAAAGTTATTTTATACTTGATTCTGTCGTTTTGAGAAATATTAAACAAGGAAACATAGGTCCAGTTTGTACAAATTTTTTTAAAAAAGTAGACATATGTACAGTAAGCAGGAGTGTAACCATTGTATTTTTTACCTCTTCCAAAAGTTATAATCCAGCCATCATTACTGACGTTCTGGTAAGATTCTCGAAGAATCTTGTAAAAGTTAGAAAATAAGATAAAATAGAAACTATTCAGACGACAGCATGACTGAAATACTTCGTATAATGTAGTACTATTAAGAAAGCATGATCCCCAACGAGGGTCAGCGGCTACTAAGAGTACAAACAATAATAATAATAATAAATAAACACAACTGTATAAACGTATTTAAATCCTCCTGATATCGTGCAAAAGCTGTTCTTCTTCATCTTATATGTATTCTGTCCCTTCAGGACGTGGGCAATCATGGCTCTCCACAGCTTCCTATTCATTATATCAATTAGTAATGTTTGTCTTTTTGCCATATCTGCTGTTCTCTTTCATTTTGCTTTCGATATATCCTGTGAGGGTGAAGAAAATTTCAGCTGTCTCTGATTTTGAGGATAAGTGTCCTTTTTTCCATTTTCCTTAAAACTTCTTAGCTTCGTACTCACTCTCCCCATGTTATTCTCAACATCCTTCTGTAGAATCACATTTCTGCTTCCTTCCGTCTTATCTTGACCTGTGAGAAAATTAACATTCAATGTCATGTAAGAATATTGATATTGAATAACTGTCCAGTACTCTTTTCTTTGTCACTCTAACTTCTTGTTTCTTAGTACTTTATTTAGCTTTTGAGATATAACTTTTTCTATTCCAATGCGCCTTCGGATTCCGGTGCCATATTTCTCATCCTCTGTTAAAATATGCCCCAGATATTTAAACTTCTGTACTTACTTGATATTTTGGCTTCTCCAATTCGAGCCTTGCTTTTCGTCATACTGGAAACTATTTATTCTAGATTAGTTAATCCTTTCTTCCTGCTTTTCTTTGCTAATTTTTCGAAGTTATCCTGTAAGTTTTTTTTTTCTATGTCTGCCATCAACACAGGATCATCGGTGCAACTTGTATCGTTAAAACAGCGTCTAATGAGAAATGTCATTCTTTTCTGCAGTGCCCTTAGGATATACTCGCTACAGAGGTTGAATAAATCAGATGAAATGACACATCCCTGCCTTACGCCCTTCTCTAGAGAACAGAAAAAGGATTCTTTGCAAACATTGAAATTTACCGTATCCTGTATCAAGGTTAGAAGGATAGATGTCGTCATTATAACCAAACACGTCGGAATTGAGTCATGCCAGCCCATAAAAAATGAAAAGGGAATGACAATTAAGTTTAACCCTTATGCCCACAAAAACGCTAAGTCAAAAGGACAGTTATTCTCTTGACACCGCTATTACTAATATTAATAATAAACGTCTTCTCCAGATTTAAATGTATAGATATTTTTGATCCTCGCGAAAACGTTTATTTACTACAAAATTATAAAATAAGTGATTTATCATCTATTCAACATGTACAGCGAAACTATTATGAGGACACAAGATGTTATGCAAGGATTTGTCATCGGAAGCTAAAATTTGAACAAGATAAGGTACACAGGTGATACAGTTCTGATAGCAGAGGCGGAAAGGAAACTACAAGACCTCCTACAGAAGGTAGCTGAAGAGAGTGACAAGAAAAGACTACAAATAAACTGCAAGAAGACCGAATGCATGGTCATCAGCAAAAAGATCATCCTAAAATGCCAAATACAGCTGGGGAATACTAAAATCAAGCAAGTACAAAAATTTAAATACCTGGGAAGTGTTCTAAAAGAAGACAGGAAAATGCGACACAGAGATCCGAAGGCGAATTAGCATGGCGAAGGACGCGTTCCAGAGTAGAGTATTAAGAAATTTCGCTAGAAACAAAGAAAAGACTATTGGATTGCGATTTGATGTCAGTTCATCAATATGGCAGTGAATGCTGGACAATATCATCAAAGATGAAGGAAAACCTTGAAGCAATTGAAATGTGGTTCTACAGAAGAATGCTGCGGATATCATGGATCGAACATGTTGGCAATGATGAGGATGCAAACGAAAAGGAAAGTAATACTGAGCATCAGGAAAAGACAGCTAAAGTTCGTGGTACATGCAATGTGGAAGGAGGGCTTAGAGAACCTGATACTAACAGGCCAGATAGAGGGAGAAAGAGACAAGGGAAAGCAGAGGATAAAATATTTGAAGGATCTGAGCAGGTGGATGACAGAACAGGGATTGTGTGCTGTTACAGGAGAAAGCGCGCTAAGAGCCGCCAGTGACAGGGAAACGTGGGAGGCTATGATCGTCTACGTCCTGAAAGGACATGACACATAGAAGAAGTTTACCTACAGGATGTAAGCGATGATGATGGCCCTCCACATTTACCTTGTAAATTCTAACATCCTACCTCTTGTTACCCCCACTTAGACCTGCTCTGCTGTATATTTGTTCAAGTCCATCAAATATTCCATGCTTTGCTTTCCCTTGTCTTTCATGCCCTCTATCTGTCCTGTGAGTATCAGATTCTCCAACCACTCCTTCCTCGTTACATCTCCCAGAAACTTCAACTATCTTTTCCTAATGATAAGTATCAGTTTCCATTTCGTTTCCATCCATCCTCTCCGAAACATCATCGTTGCTGAAATGTTCGGTGTTTTATAAGAATTAAAAAAAGATATTTAATTAAACAATTTATAAAATTGATAAAATTATCAGAATATACAAGCCAACTTCAATGTATATGCTTTGAGAAAACAACTAACATGAAAAAGAAAAAAGTGAGTTTTACTAAACCAGTCTTCAGTTTTTCGGGAGAATGTTTAATCTTCGTATCCCAAAAAACGGTATGTCAAAAAGACGGTTATTTCCTTGACACCGCAATTATTTTATACACGTTTATTGTATTAAAAAAAGACATTATTAATAAAATCAGAACAAATGGAAATGAAATTAAACATTTTTGTTGTTCTTCAGAATTGATAACAAGGATAATAAACACTATAGATTGCTTATTAAATCAGCCGGTAGACTTTTAGGCATTTTTTAAAATTAGCAAAGATTTTAAAAAATTTCTAAATTGTGTTTTTTTTTTAAAATGAGTAGGGAGTGGGGTAACCTATAATTACTGGAATTTTAAGGATTGCATTTCTATTGATTAGTTATTTAGTTAAGTGCCATACGTGATACACGCTTTTGAGCGATCATGTCTCGAAAGAGACATGACTGACTGGGCATAAAATTATGCCACAGTTGTTTCTATAACTTTGGTTGGCAGCCAGTCTACCACAGAACAAAAATGGCAAATGGCAACCTACTGCGGGAAAATCTTCTGCCAGTTCAGTCATGAGTTGAAAGAAACAATTGCCAAAGAGTGTACCGTGTATGGCACTTAACTGTTTGACTTGCATATAAATTGAATAGCCTGTATTTCAAAATCAGAAAAAACCTAAAAACCTATGCACTTCCGGTTCTAAAATATTCAGATAAAAGATTCTCAACCTGTCAGTCAGTTAAGTACCATACGTGATACACGCTTTGGGCGATCATGTCTCGAAAGAGACATGACTGACTGGGCAGACGATTCTCCCGCAGTAGTTTGCCATTGCTTTCTGCGGTGGACTGGTTCCCAGCCAAGGCTATAGAACCCAATCTCTCTTATTATTTAACCCATAACTGGAGGGAAGAGACGGATTAATACCTTTCCCAAGAGTATTTGTGTGTAAATGAATGCAAGGAATTCAACTGGAATTCGAACTCGGCTCTCCGATCTGGTATATAATTATAAAAAATAGGAAAACTGAAACTAAAAGTAATCTGAGCTATAAAATAATTGGAGAAGAAACTCTCTTATGTCCGGAAAATCAGGTTTATTCAAATTTTTTTGTTTTATACTTTATTGATATTTTTATAAAATATGTAGGCCATAAGTGGATAAAAGCGTTGGTTGGATCGAGTGACTTGACCCAAAGAGTTTTGAGTTCAATACCTGTCTACAGCAAAGGCAAACCAAAAACTTAGAAAGCTAAGTTAAAAGAGACAGCTAATACAGAGACATCTGGTAACCACATGACTCATGGGACAAGAACAATCTACCCCAGTGAACGAAATAATGGGTTCAGTTCGAAATTCCAATCACCTGACGAAGGTAAGAGCGTACAATTGCCGAAACGTCGTGAATATGATAACAAAGATCAAGACAACAGTCCGAACAATGTAAATAGTTTAAATAAAAGGTAAATAATGAAGTTAATCATTTAAACTCATTGAACTAAAAAAAGTAACGATTCGGAAAATATTTTGTTTTGTTATTTATCATGTCAAACACCAACTTTCAAGTTTAGTGCAATACCTCGGTTCCAAAATCGACCAGCTCTATTGCGACAGTTCCAAAAACCGTTTCCAAAGAGTGGAAGAATTTGAAATCTGAAGGATCGAAACAGCCCGAGGAAATTTTCTATCAACGTGACTTCCGCAAGTGATATTGGATAACTCTTATATAAAATATATCTAGAATGAAAAGTTCCTAAGAATACACGTTACTTTAAATTCCGCTAATTTTCAACGGAGACGGGTCTAGATCTGTCCTGAAAATGTAGGAAATACGCATAGAAGGCCGAGGTAACAATAGAGCTGCAACAAAGTTGCTCTTCACGACGAAACAGAACAAGTGGCTGTTTAACAATAGTAGCCACTTTGCCTATAAAAATATAAGTCTAAGCACAATTACATTTTAACCACTAAGTGGGAGAAAGAAAGAAGATTCAGTCAAATCTTCTGAGCAACTAACAGCAGTGCTTCCTCCTCTATAGGGAAAGTTCATGGCTGGTAACTTTTATTTTCCACAAAAAGAATTGCGTTAAAAAAAGAAGACGATGATAAAATTGACTCAAACATTACCAAAATAAAGAAACAAAGAAAGAGAGCGAGAAAGTAAAAAAGAAACAAAAAAAACTGAAGGAGTAGAGATTGAAAAGATATAGTAGAGAGAGAGAGATCGAGAGAGAGATCGAATGCATGAAGGAGAAGAAGTCGAAAGGAAAAAAGTTACAATCCAAACAGAAAGAAAGAAAGAAAGAAAGAAAGAAAGAAAGATTACAATATGATGGATTGATTTCTTTTTATGGTTTATAAAACCTTTGTGGCTTCTTTAAAGCAGAATAATACGTTAAGTTTTAATAATATTTCTTTGCATATAAACGAATTTTTTTAAGAATAAAAACAATTTTTCTGGATACAAGTCCTGCTATTTACCCATAACATTGTTAGAGATGTATTCCCAAGGATATTTGGGCATAAGGAGATAGAATTTGAACTCTGTTGTAAGATTTCTCATATCGAGATAACAATCTGAAGGAATAGAAGCTGAAAAAAAGACTGTAACAATCCTAATTAAATAGAAGGGTGATTATCGTTAGACTGGAAACAGTGAAGTTAAAAACTGAGAAAGAAAGAAAGAAAGAAAGAAAGAAAGAAAGAAAGAAATGTGACCGTCTAACCCTACCGGAGGGGGAGTGGTCGGTCCAGGCCTTGATCCTATGGTCGCGGCGCCAGTTGTGTCGGCTCTCTGACCCTTCTGGCTGGTTAGTTTGGATGAAACCTGGTCTACCACGGCCCCTTTGGTTGTCTTAGTCGAGGTCGATGCCTGGTTAGAGTCAATATCAGTTTCGCCGTTCCCAGCTCGCTTCCAACGTCTGATTACTGAAGTAATTGCTTTGATTCCAGTCCAACCTACCCACGTTGTGATTCGATCTTAGGAGGAAATCAATCAGGCATCGGGCCATAGTGCAAGCTGATTCCGGGACAGAGGTGATACCGCACAAGTATATAAAAGAAAAGGGAAAAGTAATGAACAACTCAAGAGGTTCAAATATGTTGATTAATAACAAATGTCTTTATAACAGTCTGCTGAATACAGGAATGCCTTTCTCTCACAGCCCGTTTCTATGGATTCGTGACACCCTTGCGTTTCTTAAGCTAGTCCTGGTATCTTAAGTTGTATTTCGATAATCTGCTTTTCGGTGTTCATTAAGCCTTCCTTTGATGGTGTGAGTCTAAGTCATTCTCTATTAATGCCTGCTTTTGTGAGAAATCGAAGTCGAAAAGCGTGAATCTTGTGGTCACCTTCTGCAAGGGAAAACTCGAAATGCTCTCTCAGTCTCAATTCGACTGCAACTCATCTCTGTCTCTTGAACGCTTGGGGACGTTCGTTTATATTGACTATGGTCAGAATCCGGTGTGGGGGCCGGACGTGGTCTGGGTTATTCGATAATTCCAAATCCCTACCAAGGGTTCTCTTTGTCTTTGAACAGGAAAATTTATCACTTTCCATTTTTGAAAATTAAACTACTTTCTGCTTTAGAGAGGTTCTCCCCCTTCTCTGAGTAGAGGTCGGAGGAGAATTATCCTCCTAAAATCTTTCTTTCTCATATTGATACCCCATACCAATCTCTTCAGTGGGTGTCAACAGGTTTCCCTTCCTTCTCATTCCTTCACCTCCGCCTATCACCCGTGCTACCTCTCGGCCAATGATCTCTCGGCCAATGATCTCTCGGCGGTGTGGGTGTGGCTAGACAGGCATTAGTTTACATTATCGCCCAAAAAGAAAATAAAAATTATCTTTCCTTCTTTCTTCTCCTTATCGGCCAGAATTCTTAAGTATCGCAGATGACCTGTCATTAAAATTTTTATCTTACTTAGCCACCCAAAATCCACTTGGCCGAATCTCGGCTGGATCATTAATTACTGCTAATCAAATTCTAACTGGGTGGCCGTGTTCCACATGAAAATCAAATCTCTTTGTGTTCCTATCGTCTGCTTTTCCAGATGCCCTCCTGGCGACAAAAAATCCGTTGTTAACAGCTTTTGAACAAACATATCCATGATCATATCAAGGCTTGGCTTTCTTCGTCGTTTTCTTTTTAGATAACCGAATTTTGATTATTTCGGCCCACTTGACCGGCCGGGATCTTATTGCTACGCGTATGGAGAATACGCCAGTCTTTTACCTATTTCTGCGTCTCTTGGCGCGTCATGACATTAATTACTTCTAATAGAATCCGAAGTCTATTTCTTTTACAATTCTCTATTTTTTGCGAAAAGGAAAAACCTTCGGTTTTGCAAATGAAAACAAAATCTGTACCCAATTTTTCTTTCAGTTAAAAAAAATAAAGTTGCTCAGTATGTCTTCCGATCTAGCTGCTTCTCGTTTTACCGATTCCCGTTTTTAATTTCTATGATTAATTAATTAGCCAATTATCATAGCTAAATAGTGTCACCGAAAAAAGAGTGGAGAAATATTATGAACAGAATAACAAAGAAAGAAAAATAATTAACCGAACGAATAAAAACAATTTAAGAAAGAAAGAAAGACAGAAAGAAAGAAAATAAAAAATAACAGTAATAGTTCAGGCAAGAAAGAAAGAAGAGTGAAAAAATATTAAGAAAGAAATAAAAATGTGGAAAAATACAAAGAAAGAAAAATGAATTAATAGAATATACAAAAACAATTTAAGAAAGAAAGAAAGAAAGAAAGAAAGAAATCATCAAGATCGGTAACAGGGAGGTAGAAAAGAAAAGAGTAAAGATCTAATGTTGCAGAGGGATAGATTACACGACATAACATTTTAAATTAAAATTAACTAGACCGAACTACATGGCATATATTACCAGATATCTAATATTTGGATCAATTTCTTTATAATTTTATCTATGTGTCCTATTCTTTTTGTCAAATCGCTTTCAAGTATTTCATTTTCTTTATGTTAATTTTTTTTTTAATCATTTCACCCCGAGCAAGGCGGAAACGCCACTGATGTGCAGGGGGTTACATAAATGTATAAAGATTAATTAGAAAAGAGCGAGGAGTACAAGTTAGAAAGGAACAATAGAAAGCTGACAAAGCAGGTGCAATGACAGATACATAGGTGGAGAGAAAGGGAAGGTTATACAGGGGAGGGGAGAGAGCTAGAGGTCAGTGGTTAGTAGATGAGTATTAACTTTGCATTTAAATTTCTGGACGTTGTAGCCGTCAGGAAAGCAAGAATACGGGAGTGAGTTCCACAGGCGGGAAGTGCGAGAGAGGAAGCTGCAGGAGTAGAATTGTCGTCTGCATTTGGCTAATCTGACTGTGAATGGGTGGGACCCAGTTGCCAGTCTGGTTGCACGGGTAAACACCTGTTGAGGAGGCATCAGTGACTTAAGCTCATCCGAGCAGAAGCCATGAAAGTATTTATAGAAGAGACAGAGGGAGGCTACATTTCGACGATGGGAAAGTGGCTGCAGTCGAGTCGCCAGATCAGTACCTATCACATTACAGACTCTCCTTTGGAGCTTGTCAAGAACACTGAGGAGAACGGCAGCAGTACTCCATGCACGGACGGATGGTTGACTTGTATATATGCAGGATGGATTCAGGTGGAAAAAACATCCTGGATCGACATAGTGACCCAATCTTCTTAGCAGTAGATTTTGCTATGGATTCAATATAGTGGTTCCATTTGAGGTCTGAGGATAGGGTAAGTCCGAGGAGGCGTAGTGTATTACACTCCGGGAGAGTCACCTGGTCCATGCTTATGGGAGGCAGAAGAGGTTGCCTGTAATGGTTGACAGACAACAGCTTGGTCTTAGATGAATTGAAGTTGACAAGCCACTTCTTGCCCCAGTTCACCACAGAGTGTAGATCCCGCTCAAGGGCAGCAGCGAGATTATGTCTGTCCGCCACGACAGGTTTCTTACTGGTGCGGGAGTATATTGTAGTGTCATCTGCGTAGATACCTACTTGGGAATTGATCTCATCTGGGAGGTCGTTGATGAAAATAAGAAAGAGCGTCGGGCCCAGGATAGAGCCCTGTGGGACACCAGCATTCGTGCTGTAGGACGAAGAGGCACGCCCATTCAGAACGACCTTCATTTTGCGGTTATTTAAGAAAGATTGGATTAGGTCAAGCAGGCGACCGGTAATACCATAACCGCGTAGTTTGCATAGGACGCCAGGGTGCCAAACCCTGTCGAAAGCCTTGGAGATGTCCAGAGCAACCGCGCGAGCCTCGTCAGATTCATCAAGGGCCTGTAGCATGTACTCCGTTACAGTTGTTAGCAGGTCGGCTGTGGACCTGTCAAAGCGGAATCCATATTGCTTGTCGGAGAACAGTTTGTGGGCGGTGAGATGATGAACTATTTCAGCATTGATTATAGCCTCGAATACTTTAGACTTTTGACGTGAAATGGAGACATCTTTCTTCGACAATAACAAGGACGAAATCCAAACTGTAATATCAAAGACATCATTTTTAAACTAGATTATCAGTAACCAATAAAAGTCACTTGGCTTTATATAAATCTAAAAGAATATACTTTCATCTCATTTTTCTCCTACTTATCATTTCAAAGAATTATATAGCAACTCTAACCGAAAGAATTATTAATCAATGTTTATATAAAAGTAAGCATTACTTGCGGGTCGAATTCTTTCATTTTTTGATGTTATGTAAAAATGAAAAAATCAAAATTCAAGATGGTATCTAAATTCAGGAAACTGGTTTGGTTTGGTTGTTTTTGTGTAGCCACATATCGACCTGTATGGATCATTTATTGCCGAAATTGAAATATAAACATCAAACTTTATAATTAATTTAAGAGAATGACATTATTTCATGATTAAATTATAATTATTTAGCTGCATTTTTTACCAAATAATTTTACAAAATCAAATGAAAACTTCAATCTTCTTACAAGAAACGAGATTAATCATAGAAAATTGTTTTTTACTTTTTATTTTTATTTATTATTTTTATTTTTATTTTTTTGACAGTGAATACAATTTTACTATCATATGTACTGATTGTCATTTGTCATTCTGCACTATAAATATATTGTTGGTCCTTTTATTAGAAAAATGCTTTGTAGGGCATATTACTATAAAATGTATTGTTAGTCATTTTATTATAAAATGTATTTTTGATAATTCAACTATAAAAATGTATTCTGATCATTTTAATATAATAGATTGCTGGTATTTTTAATGAAAATGTATTGCTGGTAAATTCACTACAAAAATGGATTGTTAATTTTTTTATATATATATAAATGTATTATTTCTACTATAAAATGTACATTTATACTTTCCTATTGTTTTGGTCTTTGACTGCTGGTTCACGATTTGCACATGGCTTGAACCCTAACAGATGCTACCAACCCTGATCGGAATAGACCTGCGTATAACAGCAATTAAAACATGGTACCACGCTCATCAAAATTTCCAATCTCCCAATCTTTCTGTTGGATGTATAGATTTAGGAAATATAATAATCGTACTTTCAAGCATATTATCTTAACCCCAACGGTTTTGATTGCTAATAGCCTACATTGCTTTATCTATCGTCATACTTGTAAGATAGTTTTAAATAATAGCATGTATGGTCACACTTATAAGACAGTATTATGATTGCTAAATCCCATTACTTTATGTATAGTCAAACTTATAAGATAGTTTTAAATAAGATGGTCATTCGAAAAGTCTGCGGATAAATGGAATTAAAATCAATTATTTTCTTTAAATATAAGCTTTATTTTTTACTCATCTTTACTAACATGTAAACACTTTTGTTAACGATGATATCAGCCATTTATACAATAACGGAAGAAATCACTGGTCTTACTGAAACGATATCAAATTAGCCTCGTTTACAACGTTAAAAACCTCAAAATAGATACTGTAATATTTGGTATCTTTGTGGGTATAATTGACAAAGAAGTGGATACAAATATTAGCGTTGAGAGGAATATTTTATTTTCTTATTTTTACATACTTTCGTGTTAAGTGTCTGCTAGCAAGAGAACACATGTTGCCTGCTTAGAAGCTAGAGAGGGACTGCCAATCCTTTAGGTCAAGCATGGGTCAGGGAGATAGAGAGAGTAGGGGAAAGAGAAATAGTAGCAGAGAAATAAAAGGGAATAGATTTGGGTATCTTAGTTCTTGGGAGTTATTTAGAGACAGAGAGGGTAAAAGAAACAATGTATTCTCTGCATGGTAGTAGTATCTGACCTGAGGTCATTTTGGTTCATTCCTACAATACCATTCAAAAGTTTTTTTCAAGGTTAGAAAATAAGAATATGATTGATTGTGTTGTATATTTAACGGTATATTAACTCTTATTTACATTATTTACATTACTCGGTCTGTTTTCCTCATATCTGTTGCCATATTCACGACGTTTAGGCCGTTGTACGCTCCGACCTTCTTCAGGTAATTAGAATTTCAAACTGAACTCTTTATTTCAATCACTATGGTAGATTGTTCTCGATCCACGAGTCATCCCGCTTCCAGTTATCTCCATTTAACTCACTTTTCTAAGTTTATTCGTTCACTTCTTATCACCGCACTGTGAATTAAATAGTTGGTTAGATCCAGTGAATTGACCCAAAGAGTTGTAAGTTCAATACCTGGCTATAGCAGAAGTGAAAAAATAATAAAATATGATATATTATTCTACTCTCATAATTGAATACATGGTAGATGATCCTCAGTTTTTTTGCATATGCATGTTTGTGCGGGCATAATTACTAGAAGTGGTGATAATCGTGATTTATGTTTTAGTTCTGTTTAAATTATATTTTAGAATACAGTTTGATTTAAGAAATTATCGGATATTATATGAAATAATGTCATAAAATTCTTTCATGTTGGTTGGTCGATTTCGTTTCGCGGTATATTAACTTCTATGGCTTATTTAATGCCGACATCTAAATATTTTGAACAAATTTATGGTTTCAACTAAATATATTTCGAACACAATTGTATGCCTTCAACTCCAGATAAATATTTTTGTTGGTGATTTTGCTATGAAATGTAGTGTTGGTATTTTTACTATAAAATGCTTTAAAAATGTATTATTGATCATAATGCTATTAAAATGTATTCTATACTTTCATGGTGTTTTGCTTTTTGTCTTTTTTTTTTGTTTTTTGTTTTTTGTTTTTTGTTTTTGTTTTTTTGGGGGGGGTTGCTCACTATTTATCCATAGCTGAGATCCTAACAGGTGCTACAACTCTGGGTTAGAATGAACCTGGTAGCAATTAAGAGGTGGTTTCACGGTCCTCAAAACCTTCAATCGTCCAATCACGCTTTGCTGTGGGATGTAGTTTATTGTCATAACCAGGACTGAAAATATGATAATGTAAAGCGGTGTTCTTTAGGAATATAATGTGGATGTCTCAGGATCTCCTATCAAAATCCTTGCTATTTTCCCCTTTTTTACTTCGAAAAATAGGCAGAGGCATTTTCATTGTGGAACGTGATTTTCTGATAAATATTACCATTATTTGCTAAACATTTAGCTATTTTTCTCAAAATACTTTCGGTATAAGCAGATGTTACTCTCCTTTTCCTCTCTAAATTGTCAACTGACAAATGCCCTGAACGTGCCAGAAAACTGTCATCATAACATTTCTTTCTAACCAGATTCATTCTGTTTTGACAGTACCTTTTGCATCTTTTACTATCAATATGACTAAGTGTAGTCATCAGGATTGTACTGTTAAAGACAATTTTCATATCTACAGTTTGCTCCGCACAAAAAAGTGGAAATTTTAGATTTACTATATAAGAAAAAAGTTAAATAACTGTTAAGTAACTGTTAAGTAACTACGAGGAATGAACTCTTCCTCTTGCTATAGATTGCCTGCGTGACTTCCGGGTAGCATTACGGAGAAGTTATAAGCAAAGCAGTCAAGTACGGCTACTAGTCAGGCAGCGTAATAATATCTTTCAGACTTACTTATTTCTATATTACTATTTATTAACACTTCCTTTGGATATCTTGTTTCTTGTTATTCTGATGCACTGTTTGAACCTATCTTTTTGCTCCGTGTCTCACTACAATTTGCGGTGAAGTTTCACCACAACTACACAACACTATAAAAAAAATAACTAACATATAAATTTTTAACCATTTGTTGTTCCAGGATGCTTCAGCGATCACATTTTCAACGTAAGGTGATTGTTCCCTTTAAGAAAGAACATCCCAATTGGGTTCTGAAAAAATAACAAGGAATTTTGCCAGACTTATTTAAGTTGACCACCACATTTGTGTTTTTGTTCTTTTTAAGCTACTAAATGACAATATAAGATACGCAGATGACACAGTGCTGATAGTAAGCACAGAAGGAAAAATACAGGACCGTCTACAGAAGGTAGGAATTAGAAAGCGAGAAGAAAGGACTAAACATAAACTACAAGAGAACTGAGGCCCAAAATGCCAACTACAGGTGAGAGATACGAAAATCAAGCAGGTGCGGAAATTTAAATACCTCGGAAGTGTTCTGACAGAGGACTGAAAGTGCAACACTGAGATCTGAAAGCACATTGACATGGTCAAGAACGGATTTCAAAAGCCAAGCCGAGTATTGAGAGACGGGAAGATTTTGTTTGAAACAAAGAAAAGAGTACTGTCCTCTTATATTTCAGTGAATGCTGAGCAATCTCCTCAAAGCTGAACAGAAAATGTCAGCAACCACAAGTTTTTGGAGAGAAAGTAAACGAAAACGAAACGTATATTTAACATCAGGCAGAGACAACTAAGTTTCTGGGACAGGTAATGAGGAAGGAGAGCTTGGAGAATCTTATGCTCACGGGGTAGATAGAGGGAAAAGAGAGACGGGAGAAGCAATGCTAGAGAAACCTTAATCGATTTTAGTAGAGCAGGGTTTGGGAGAGATACTAAGAGAAAAACGTGTTAAGTGCAACAAGAGCTAGGGGTAATGTACTGTGTCCCTTTAGGGACACAGCACACAAAAGAAGTACTGTAACACAAATTTCAACAATTAAATAAACTACCAAAGTTCTTTTGTCTTTTTTGTTTTGTTTTGTTTTTTGCTTTTTGTTTTTTTTAGTATTTTTTTTTTTGTTAGGCACCCTCTAGTTAACATTTACCTCATAAAACTTTTATGGTTTCTATTCTATTTGCATATTTTTGAACTTTACTGTTGTTTGTTCCTGACTTTAGCATAATAGCTTTGATGACCAACAAGCAGAAATTTGCTCAACTTTAATTTTTCAGATCAAATTGTATGGTACAACGAATAGAGATGCCTAGAGAGACTGACGTTTAAGATTATGAATGCTGTTAATCGTCAGTTACCTTCAATTAAATCTTTAACAGTATTGAATCTTCTGATTAACAAACTGTTGTTCCTGTGTCTTTCATCAACTCTAACGTTGTCTTATCTTTGTTTGAAACTAGTTATAAATCTTTAAATTGCGGATTTTTTGGAGGAATTATCCCCATAAACTTTTCCCCAAAGAACCAATAATATTCTGAAACATACACACACGCGCAATTTGATCGGAATTGAAATTGATATCTGTTTCAGTATAACAAATTTAAGTTTCTGTCTGGTAACAACTACTGGATAACGGGAAAAGTGCGTCAGTCGACATGTGCGATGTTTTAAAGTCAGTTTTTTTATTCGTGTGTTTTGATTGAATATATTTTCTAGTATTTTAAAAGGATAAATAATTTAATGGAAAATTTTATCATCTCGCTTTCAGCGAAAGAACAGGGTACGGAATTATGTGTTATTTTCTTAGTAACAATGGAAGTCCGATGCTTAAGTTTACCGATGTATTATAACAAAAGCATCCGAAAACCTAATTTAAATACGCAAAATCACTATTTCTTTTCATACGTTTTATTTTACTATATTTTGTAACTATGTATAGAAAGTATGAATTATGTATGTAGCCTTCTTCTATGTGCCTTGTCCTTTCAGGACGTAGGGGACCATGGCTTTCAATTTCTTCCTATACCTGGTGGCTCTTAGGACGCTTTCTTCTGTTGCACCACGCAACCCCTGTTCTGTCACCTACCTGCTCAGGCCCTTCAAATATGTTATCCGCTGCTTTCCTCTGTCTCTTTCTCCCTCAATCTGGCCTGTTAGTATCAGGTTCTCCAAGCCCTCTTTCCTCCTTGCATGTGCCAGGAACTTTAGCCGTCACTTTCTGATGCTCTGTATTAATTTCCTTTTCCTTTCCATCCTTTCCAAAACCTCATCATTGGTCAAAAGGCCGATCCATGATATCTGCAGCATCCTTCTGTAGAACAACATTTCAATTGCTTCAAGTTTTTCCCTCATCTTTGATGATATTGTCCAGCATTCACTGCCCTATTAAGAACTGACACCGCATAGCAATCCAGTACTCTTTTCTTTGTTTCTAGCGAAATTTTACTGTCTCTTAATATTTTACTCAGCTTCTGGAACGCGTCCTTCGCCATGCCAATTTGCCTCCGGATCGCTGTCGCACTTTTCGTCTTCTGTTAAAACACTTCCCAGGTATCTAAATTTTTGTACCTAATTGATTTTAGTATCCCCCACCTGTATTTAGCATTTTGGGATGCTGTTTGTGCTGATGACCATGCATTTGGTTTTCTTGCAGCTTTTTTTAGTCCTTTCTTGTTACTCTCTTCAGCTACCTTATGTAGGAGGTCTTATAGTTTCCTTTCTATGTCTGCTATCAGCATTGTATCATCTGCGTACCTTATGTTGTTCAAATTACAGTCTCCTCTGACCAATCCTGGCATAACATCTTGGGTCCTATACTCTTAAATCTTAACAAGAACATAACGGTGTGATTTTTGTGCCGTACATAGCAACTGTCAGCTGCGTTTATATATAAAAATATTTCACTAAAAGTTTTGGTATTTTCGTCTTATATGAACATAACAAACTTATTTTTTTACACACTAATTAATAATTTGATTATATATATGAGGGTCAGCATCTTTGAGTGCGTTTTCGTCAATGCTAATTAATTAAACAGTGGAACTCCTTTCCATATATTTGCTTTTCTGGCGGCTACAACCTCCAGCAATTTAAATGCAATGTAAATTCCTATCCCTTGTCCCCTTGACTCCAGTCCTTTCTGCATCACCCCATGTATCTTGTTCTGCTCCTTTCTCTCTACCTTCGCAACTGTCTTCAATCCTGTGTTCATATACTTCTTTTGTGCTTTCTCTGACACCCCCTGTAACTGTTCGTGTTTCCCTTCTCTCTCCTCTTGTCTAAACTTTTACTCTTATGTAGCCCCCTGCGCATCAGTGGTGGTACCGCCTTGCTTGAGGTGAAACGATTAAAAAAAACTATATTTATGTTTGTTAAGAATTGGAATTTCTAGTATTTTTCTTCTTCATTCATTTTTATCCGTTTATTACTCCAATCAGATTTTTTTTTAATCTTTCCTCTTTTGATCGGTTCTTGTTTGTTTTCTTTCCTACCAGAAGAATTCTGACTGGATACATCCGATGCGATTCTCCTCTACTCGTTTGCCGGTAGAAACAATGCGAAGATCGAGAGGCGAAGCAAAATTACCAGGAATCAAAACCAATCTTTGGCGTGGCGTCACGATTCTCGTTTCCGTCGGATAACGCCAACACCGATCGTTATTTCTGCAACGTTTTCATATTAACCTCAAACATATAACATGTAGGTGATGTCGCAAAAGATAATGGAGAAGACATTGTTAGGTTTGTCCGGTTTCTCTTATAAAAGAGTTATCACTAACATTTCTAAGATATCTCGTTTCAGAGTTCGTGATGAAACCTGGAATGGTTGCCAAGAAGGCGAATAAGTAAGCAAGTGAAGAATAACAAAGAAGAAGATCGAAGAAAAGATGAGAAAAAGGATGAATCATAAAATGAATAAAAGAGTTCAACAAAAGAAAGAAATTACTGAATGAAAAATTGGTTGGGCGTTTCTATTTAGCACCATATCAAGCAGTATAGGTTATTTGATGTCAAATCTAAATTTGAAAATACCTAACTTTATAATTAATTCAAGTTAATAAAATTATTTCAGGATTAAACTATAATTACTTAGCAGACTGCCATACAGTCCTAAAAGCTGGACATTAAGAAAAAAGTAATTGGCTTCATGAGACATATACGAGGACGCTCAGCGCTATGATCGGTGTATCATGGAAAGAACACAAAATAAAACGGAGCTCGACAGAAAACTGTAAATTGTGAAAGAATCACAAAGGATCATCGGATAAATTTAGAGAATGTAGGAGTACAGTTACTTGACTGACAAATTTATTTTTACGGTTTATCTACTTTTTCAGATTATTTAAAATCAGAAAGTATTTTTAAACCAAAAGTTTTGGTTATAATAATGATTTACTGATACATGTCTCACTAATTAACCTATAGCCGGGGAGGGAGAAGAGGAGAATTCATACCTTCTCCAAGAGTATGTGCTCATGAGTGAATACAATGAACCCAACAAGAATTGGAACACGGCTATCCTATTTCCAATTTCGAGTCGTTATGCATTCTGCTGACCAATCCTACTAGCAATGCCAAGCTTAGTGCTTGGCAGTGCTGGGGGTTTTCATCTAGTTACTGAGCAGGCACGACGTAGTTTAACTTCGGTGAACGTACAAGAACCTGTATTTCAACGTTATAGACCGTAAAGCTGGATCTCTTAACTGACATACTCTCACTAGAGTCGTAATAAAAGAAACTGAAGGAAGAGAAATTAAGGAAAATATATGTAGATAGTGATTCAACAACCATTTAAAGGTTATTTAAAGCCAAAAATATTTTTATATTGAAAGAGTTTATTTAGAGATAATACAAGACTTACTAATTAACAGAGAACCGAGGAGGAGAATAAGTGCGCGTAAGTGGATATAACAATTCCGACTGGAATTGAAACTCAGCTGTCCGATTTCCAATTCCCAGCTGTTATTCACTGCCTCACCTGAGCCTCCAAACTTGCAACACGCAGTATTCACCAAGCGGTCACCCATCTATTTACCGACCAGGCTTTACGTCACTTAACTTCGGTGATTGCACTAGAACCGGTTTTTCAACGTAATATGGCCGTAGAGCAAAAGCTGTTAACTAAAGTATTCTTGCTAGAGCCTTAACATGAAAAACTGAAGAGAAAAACTAAGGAATAGATTTGTGGATAGTGGTTTCAGGATTGAAGAAGCAATTAAGATTATCAAAGACAAAAAAGTATAGAAGAAATTGTGTTTGCATTCTCTCGAAATAAAGAACACTACAAAATTTAAAATTTTACCATTAAACATAAACAGCGGTGTCTTTGTATCATTCCGAATAATTGATCTGATCTTGGTTGATATAGATATTACTATAGACAAAACATTTCGACCAAGTACCTTCTGGTTATCATCAGGTATCCATTGACTGGTTGATATGGAATACATGGTGATTATGGTGATATATCCTGTGATAAGTTATTGTTCGTTCCTGTTGGATTGATGCTTCACTATCCAAGGATCCAAGGATTATAACTACTGATATATCGCAATAATCAAATATTCCATATCAGCCAGTCAATAGATACCTGAAGATGACCAGAGAGTAGTTGGTCGAAACGTTATGTCTATATTAACATCTATATCAACTAAGATAAAAATAACAGTTCAAAATAATACAAAAATATTCACAATTACTCATCTCAGAAATGAAATACTAAAATATAACGCGGTTTTATACTTTTTCTGAAATTGGTACTGAATTAAATTATGACATTTTAGCTGAATTAAGGTAATAAAGCCCCTAAGACGCAGTTAAAGAAAGAAAACAAAAACAGAAATTAAAAAGGCAGTAGATAATGATTGAGATTGCGTTTAAATTTTTGAAAGTCAAGGTTAAAATTAAAAGATAGAGTTCAATAAACGAGAAATGTGAGAGAAGAAACTGTTAGCATAAAACATTTGTTTGACTTCTTCTCTTCGTTATCCTATTAATTTTTGTCATATTATCTTTCGATTTCAAGGTGGTAAGTAAAATAATTGGACGTTTAAAGAAAGCTAACACCTATTTAGAATAAACAAAAATATAACAACTTAGGCTTAATACATATATATATATATATATATATATATATATAACAGAAGCTGCTCACAGCTATTCACGCATCGTTCTTCAGCAATAAATTGAACACTCTTGGCTCTTACATTGAGTATATAACACGCTAAGATCTGCCTTCCCCTGTGCATCGATAGTTTAGAGGTAGAATTTTCGACTGATGTTATATCGGTTGGGTTTCAATCCCAGCTGGAAGCACTCGGATATCTAACCGTACTGATGAGTTGTGATACAGCGAAACAAGACTATATATATATATAACCATTTCACCTCACGCCATTAAGATGCAAGTGCTTACTCAGTGTATATAGCAAAGGATAAACAGTAAATTTTTAAAACTAATGAATTAAATTATTCCCATGTTAGGCAATATTCTTTTAATTAAATAAAGTAAATTTTTCAGTACATCTCAACTGTAGTGAATACTGGACAATTTTCTCACTGGTTAAGAGGAGACAAGTAGTAACAGAAACCTGGTTGATACATCCTATTCTACTGGACTATGGACGGTACATTTAAGCAACAAGGAAATGTTCAGGTAAACGGTAACAAAAAGAACACTTATACTTAGAATCAGAAAGAGTCACCTGAAATTTTTAGAACACATTATAAATTTCAGTAAAAAATTGCTTAGATATTTAACATTGCGACAAGGAAAACGCCTTCCAAAAACTCAGCAAAGTATTAAGAAACAGAAAAAAAATGTTAGAAACAAAGAAAAGTGTACTGAACTGTTGCGTAACCCTTTTCCGAAAATATTTTGATACTGATGAATCGTATTTATTGCTGCGCGAAGTTGATTGCTGAACTGAGATCAAATATGATAATGAATTTTTATTCAGAAAAGCTTATTACACCAGCATCGCCCAAAGGAAAAAAAGATTTTAGCATTTATTATGGCAAAACAATTTTTCTGTGAACGTATTTGAAACTATAAATTGTTATGTAATATCAGCCCTCCTATATGGCAGTGAATGCTGAACAATTTACTCACAGATGACGAAGAGACTTGAGACAGAAATACCGTTCTACAAAAGGATACTGATAATACCATAGACCGAATGTATGAGAAACGACGAAATTTTAGAGAAAATGGAAATAAAAAGATACTTATGCTTAATATCATAAAGATAAAGTTTAATTTTTTGAGGCACATTATGAGGAAAGAGAGCTTGGAAATTTTGATATTCATGGAACAGATTGAAAGTAAGAGAGATCAAAGAAAACACTGCATAACCTACCTAAAGAGCTTGAGTAATTCGATGGAGTAACGGGCTCTATGAGAGGTTAAAAAAAGACAAAAGATTTTAACCGATACAAATGACAGAAAACTGTGGTGAGCCATGAATAGCAACGCTCTGAAGGGATACGGCACATAGGCAAAGAATAAGAAGAGCAACAGCAAAAACTGCTGACTTTGTGTAACTGGTAAACTGAAACCTTGTCTAATGTCTCATCCATCATGACCGCTTTGCAGAGCCTGTCATAAAACCAGACTATTGGTGAAAACATTCAATGATCAACGTCTTTGTTTATTTGATTTACAGACAGTATCTTGTTGCTCATCTCGAGCTTGGAGATAATAATTCAGCGTTTTGTTTGTGCACAAGAATAGTTGATCCATATTTAATCGAAGATGTTAAATGATTTGTATTTTTGCACAAGACGTGACATTAAAGCAGATCATTGTGTTTTATGTAATTTCAAATATACGCACCGTAATGGGGGCGCTAGAGGGTGTCGTCAGTGATGTCATCGCGAGGATCACTAGGGGGTTTCGGGTCTTTCAACATCATACCCCCCTCACCGCGTCGACCCGACCAGAGATGATCAGCCTCCGACCCACCCTTGATAAGCGCTTTCAGACACCGGAATATTACGTTTAGGCCCGGTACGAAACCCTGCAAATGCTTCCGATTGGCGACAGTCAGAGCCACTTTTCAATTAGAGGCGAACTGCACATGAGCTCGTCCGAAACATTAATTTAGATGCAGAATTTCGGGGAATTTTAGCTAACAATTTGGAATCCAGGCACTCTCTCTTTTCATCCATAACCAATTAGCTGTTCTTTCCGCTGTTTCAGTTATGGACTTGAGTGCTTTTCTTTTTTTACTCCCACCATCCCAATATCTGTTAAGGCTTTGCATAAGGACCTTGCTGCAAATCCTCTACTCTCCACTTCTATAGGAGTGCAGCTAGCCCTCCAGCCTTTAACCCTGCAACTCTCCAGCAGTTCATCATATTTTAACTTCTTCCTTTCATGAGCTTCCTCTGCGTTTTCTTCCCAGGGGACCGTCAGTTCCCACAAGACTATCTTCTTCAATTTATGTGAGAAGAAAACTATATCTGGGTGAAGTTTTGTGATGGCAATTTGCTCTGGGAATTTCAATCTTGAGCCTATATCAGCCCTTAGTTCCCAGTCTGTTGCAGGAGATAGCAGGTTTGGATTTACCTTTCTATTTCGTGGGATTTTCGCGCCCGCTTTAATAAATTTTATCTGCCTTGTGTTTGGGTTGTAAACATTCTCTTTGATAGCATTTTGAACTATTTTCACGATCTCTTTTAGAATTTCGTCATGGCGCCACCTGTAACGCCCATCAGCTAGTGCAGATTTACAGCTACTCAGGCTATGTTTTAAGGTACCTCTGCACCCACAAAGATGACAATTTGGCGACTGGGTTTTATACCATAATTGTAAGTTTGTGGGGCTTGGCAGGGTGTTGTATACTGCCCGAATCAGAAATTTTAATCTGGTGTCACTGTGCCATATTTCGGACCATTTGATTTGGCGTTTCAACATAGAGCTCTATTTGGTCCATGCCCCTTGCTGTCTCATCCCGACTTGGATTGCTATTCGTTTCTCTTCTTCGCCGTTTCTGATTTCTTCCTTCAAAAAATGACTTTTCTTTTTTCTTTGCAGTTTGTCATATTTTTCTGAGGGAAAAAACCCTAGGCCCGCGCGTCCAGTAGCTATGGTCCCTAGTATTGCCTTTTCTCGGATTCTTTCTTTTGCTGTATTCAGTTCTTTCGAGGCGTTCCATTTTCTACCTGTATATACTGATATTCCCGCACCGGCTACTTTGGGATCTTTCGAGCACTCGTACTGGATTGTAGCTCTCACTTTAGCTACTTTAAATTCTTTGTGTAGGCTTTTAAACGGGAGTTTCAGTGCGTTTGTTTTCCCGTATAACGCTGCGCTGCATAGAGATCTTGGCACCGACGTAGTCTTGATGTTATGCTTCTTTCCATTAGTTCTACTATGGAGGAAGTGAAATCATAGATCGTTACAGGCCAGAGTATTTTGGGAAGAATGACGTGTTGATAAATCCAAGCTTTATATCTGCCAGGTAAGCCAGACTTATCAACCCTGATTAACCACCCTTCTAGATTCTCCTTTGTTAATATTACGGATCTTGAATCTTTTAGGGTTTCATCGAACTGCTTCCCCAAGCTACTTACTGGCTTTTGATGTATTGTAGGTATGTAATCTCCAAAGAGCTTAAATCTTTCGTTTTTCGAAAGCTTACCTTTCTTCATTACTAGAGAATGTGATTTGGAAGCGTTAAAACTCATTCTTGCCCAGTTGATGAGTTCTTCGATGTCCTTCAGCAACCGCCTTGCTTCAATGGCGGACGTGCTGGTTACGGTCATGTCATCCATATACGCGCGAATCGGTGGTTGCCTTACACCGGATCCGGAGACTGGTCCTTGACATTCCACTTCAGCCGACTTTATCAGCATATTCATTGATAATGCGAAGAGAGTCACTGAAATGGTGCAGCCTGTTATTATCCATCTTTCAAGATTGTGCCACACTGAAGTTGAGGTCTTTGTTACTGCCCTCATTCTAAAATCCTTATAGTAGTTTAAAATGAGCTTGGTGAAAGCAGAGGGTATATGGTACCGGATTAGAGTTTCTTCTACCAGAGGACTTTTTTAAAACTAAAAGGTATAAAAATTCAAAGGAATGGATTATTGAATGAATATTTACTCAGATATTGCAAAATCTCACCTCAACGTACGTGCAACGGTTTTTGGAACGTTATATTAACTAATATAATTCTATAGCCTTGGTTGGCAACCAGTGTCCCGCAGAAAGTAATGGCAACCGAATGCAAGACAATCTTCTTCCCATTCAGTCATATTTCTTTCGAGACATGATCGCCCAAGCGTGTATCAAGTATAGCGCAACTGACTGACTGATATTAACTAAAGATACATAACCGTAAAATTTGCCTAGTAGTTTGAACATTCGCTTACCGACCATGAGACCCGAGTTCGAATCTCGCCGTGATTAATTTGGAAGGAAGGTAACCTGTGAAGACAATCTCAGCATGCGGCACCTTTCAAAAGTGCCTAAAAGAGCATACAACGATTTGACCCAAATTGGGTAGACGAAATTATTTGGGAGTCGCCGATGGTTGTGCAAGCAGGAACTCCCAACTCATCGTTACGGAGCGTTTGAGCGTACGGGCCTTGTTCAGACTGTTGATCACGCCAGATAATAGCACTAGTAAACAGGAATTCTCGTGTAAGAGGGGTCAGTCATTACGTTACATATAACAAATTCCAGGAAGATACTATGACATGCATTCATCATCTAAATGCTCAGTTAAAAAAATGCGAAAAGAAAGTTTATATCCTCTACGCATATTGGTAAATGAAGAACCATTATACTGATGTTATAATTAACCAGTTAGGAATTTATAATCTACAGCATCTTGCAACATTCTCACAACGTTGTGATAATGTTAGGAATGAGCGGTCAGTTTAGGGTCAGGAAAATATTTTATTCCAACGTTACAGTTACACTGTCACAACGTCACGTACCCGCCACCCATAATACAAGGCGTCTGCAAAGTTGCAAAACGTTGCAATGATTGCGTGGCAAGAAACTCGAGTATGGTGCGCCTTTTCAATTCCAGATCCAGACAAGATTCTGCCATCTTGATACGTCTGAAAGGGAAATAAGTAAATTAAAGTCTGTTATGGGTAAAATAGAAGAGCAGACTAGGTTCTATAGCCTCATGTGGCTACAGGCTAGTAGAAGGTAATTCAGAATTCAAAATCACCTTCTACCTTGTAGTTCTTTCCTCATTAGGACAAGGTTAAAAAAAGTAACTCAAAAAACACATTTTTATGGTGCCCTATCTACAGTGGAATGAACTCTTCCTCCTTCATAAAGACTAACCTGCGAGACTTCCTGGGAGGCAGTCGAGACGCAGTGTAAATTGACAGTTCGGACGGACAATTCTATCTGACTAATAACACTCTTATTTTGTATATATTTTCTGTTGTTGTACATTTTCTGTTATTCTAGTACACTGGTTCAACCTACCTTCTTTTTTCGTGTCTTTCTTCCTGGACGTAACAGGGCACAACACAAATCCACCTCTGAAAGGTAGGACACCGTAAACTACGACATTCCCGATGCAAAATAAACCAGCAAGCCATTGTACTATTCTGCCTTGAAAGACAATTTGAACCACAATTGTGAGACGGAAAGGAGCCCAAACTCCACACGGGTCAGAGGGTTACAGTGTAAAAAGATAACGGTTAATCCTAGACTTGAATAGGTTAAGATACTAATAGTTGAAGAAGCATCATGTTGGGAGTTGGTTCCTCGAGTCAGTGATTCGTGAGAAGAATCTGCTCGTGTAGAACATACATCTCACCAAAGGAATACGAAGTGAATGAGGATGGTTCGCTAGAATGTGCGTGGTATGATGGGTCTTTACTCATGAAAGTTAGAACAAGTGAAACTAAGGAGTGTAGTTAATCTGAACACTTTCCATAGAAATAGCAATAAAAGAGTGAGAGGATTTCGACATCTCATCTGTGGGAAAAGGGTTGTGAGGTGGAAAACATTTTCGGTTTGGTTTATTTTGCTTTACCGGATATCAACCTCAGTAGATTATTTAACACCGACAAGGTTTTTAGGATAGGTTTGCATGAATAGAATATATATTCTTTGTAAGAAATCAGTTCATATATCAGGTTTCATTGACATCTTTGCAATGAGGGTTTTCTCGAATGTATTTCTGGTAATACTTTCTTCTCTGAAAACGTATTGCTGGCAATATTTTCTTCTCCACAAAGTATTGCTGTAATTTTTACTACAAAGGTCTATTTTATACTTTCATAATGTTTTGACCCATGTTTGGGGGCAAAATATAGCTGGGACTCCCCAACAGGTGCTACCAACATGGATCAGGATGAACCTGAGAACAACAGCAATCAATAGGTGGTTCTACTCTCCTCACAACCACACAATCAGAGACCTTGCTGCTGGATCCAGTTTATCGTCATACCCATGACCCGGATGCAGATTCATCGTCATACCCAGTATCAGGATGGAGTTTATCGTCATGGCCAGAATAAGAAATCATTTTCGTCGCCCACAAGGACGTGTCGACGCTTTATTTATTCTATCGTGAATGGAATTTGAAGACAGCGCTTTCCCATATTTGGTAGTACTATTTCCTTTACGGCCTGATCTGGCTCTTGTAGAGGTAGAAGATATCAGGAGCCAGGTACTTGATGTAGCGGTACATGGAACCAACCAATTTTCCAGCATCTTGAGCTATGGATTTTTTTTTTTTAATCATATCACCCCAAGCAAGGCGGTAACGCCACTGATGCGCAGGGGGCTACGTAAGGGTAAAAAGAATGGAAAAGAGAAAGCCGGAAACTGCATCCTAAACAGGAGACAAGGGATGAGCCTCTTCACCTGTTCAATAGATGTGGGTGGAGTGTGAACCGGGCGATAGTTTAGTCTATCTACTCCAATTGAAAAAAAAATAATAATAATAAAGGAAAAGAGTGAAAAGATTGGAAAAGAGAAAACCGGAAACCGTGCAAGTTCCATTTGAGCCCTCGACTGAGTTTGTTTCAATAGGCGCTCATAGTATGGTACCTCCCTGACAGATTATCTTTTCATCGCGAATGGTGAAAGTTCTGGATTACAATATGTTGTCTTTTATTTATAATCTTTAGATCTATTTTCAGCATATTCATTAAATAATGTAAGCTGCGGGTAGACTATTCTTTTATAGGTATTATATTAGACTGCTTGAGGATTGCGTGACATTAACATTTTCACCTTTAAGTCCACATACAAATTTAGTCTCAGACAGCGGCGACATTTAGGAACTGGAATTCATTCATTTTTATATTTGCGCCGTTTTAGCTTTAGTATATATTTTATACCTTATATTGAACACTGCATCCGCAATGTCTGCAAATTTTATATATATATATATAAATAAGTTTATATATATATATATATATATATATATATATATATAAACTTATTTATAAATGGAACTTTGTGTCTGTGTCTGTGTGTGTCTGTGTGAATCCGTTACCTATACACTCCGAAACGGCTGAACCGATTTTCTTGAAAATTTACACAGTTGTACTATAAGCATCTGCGAGTGTTCTTAGTTAGGTTTTGTGTCGAGGTACACCGAATAAATATCGAAAATCGATAATCGAAAAAATCGGATTATAGAAGGAGTGGTCCGATTTTAATCAATTTGAAACACTTATAGACAAAGACATAAGAAACGATATTCAGAGGTCTCAAGGTTGCAGTTCTTACAATAGTGCAGAAAATCGATCATATATATATATATATATATATATATATAAAAGGCAATATGTTTGTGTGTGTGTCTGTTTATCTGCCTGTATGTTTGTATTTATTTCAGCCATTTTATTTTAGTTTTTGTTTCGGGTTTGGCTCTAAGTAGGTATAATTGTAATTCTTAGTCTCAGCCATGATACCATTTACTCAGAGGACTTATATTTAGCCTTCAAAATTCCGTTTACGACGAAAAAACTTATTTGATATCGATAGCAGGAAATCAAAATTTGATTTACATCCATTCATTTTTCTTTCAGTCTACGGTTTCGCTTTAACTGTAAACAACTATTGCTTTTTAGTCTTTTGTGCCAACATCCAAATAGTCTGAGCTCCGGGACCATGGATTAGTTTTAAAGCTTTCTTTACATCCGAGCAACGCCGAGCTATAATGCTAGTCTTATATGATTTGGGGACGGATAAGTTTACAAAAACATAAGGAAATCAAGGCACATTGGATCTCGAGGGAGGCTAATCTCAATGATTTTCTGTAAATGCAAATATATAATAAGATAGCTATTATTGGCCCAAAACATCCGCCATGTAAATTTATGAAAAAAATGCATTGTTGTTTACAGTACAGACTAAGTGGGGGAATTTTAAGCTAAAAGTAACATTCTGAAATATTATTTACCATTCAAAATCCAAAGAAGAATCTGCAATTCTGACTTGGCATCTTGAGATCAGTTATTTTCTCGCCGATGTGATGTGGCTTCCCTCTGTCTCTTCTTCAAATATTTTAATGGCAACTACTCTAACGTGCTTTTTCTCTTTGTGTCTCGACTACATGAATTTAAGCGTGCTACTAGATTGGCATTTAGGTCCCACTTTTTAGCGTTGAAATAGTTAAATGTAACAAACTCTTCTACTCTAAGAGTTTCTTTACTCGCACTCCCCGCCTGTAGAACGTCTTTCCATTTACTTGCTTCCCTGGTAGGTACAATCTCCAAAAATCTAAATGCAACGTTAACTGCCATCTTCTATCTTCTTGAATCCTATCCATCTTTTATCCTTCGACAACCCCTGTACTCATTACTTTCGCTTACTGTAACTTCCTGCAGAGTAGTGGCGTTCCCGCCTTGCTTGGGGTGAAATTAAATAAAATTTGAAAATAAATAAATATACAGACGTTTCTGAATTTGCAATATGAGATTAAATTAAAACTGCATTAGAATTACTTCTTGTTCAAGAAACAATATCCCCTCCTCTTCTTCTATGTACTTTGTCCTTTCAGGACGTAGGCGATCATGGCTTTCCACGTTTCCCTAAACCTGGTGGCTCTTAGCACGCTTTTTCCTGTAACGTCACGCAGACCCCGTTCTGTCATCCACCTGCTCAGGCCCTTCAAATATGTTATCTGCTGCTTTCCTCTGTCTCTTTTTCCCTCTATCTGACCTGTTAGTATCAGGTTCTCCAAACCCTCTTTCCTTATTGCATGTCCCAGGAATATCAGTTGTCTCTTCCTGATGCTCAATATTAATTTCCTTTTCGTTTCCATCCTTTCCAACACTTTGTCATTGCTCACATGCTCGGTCCACGATATCTGAGGCATCCTTCTGTAGAACCACATTAAAAAAATATATGCTTTTATTGCGATATGTGTTTAATACAGTTTAATGGGGGAACAGAGAATCATTTCTAGGACTGAGCTAATGTAATCTTCACTGTACAAAGCTTTGGAATTTTCGTGCTATATACATTTTGATTTGGGCGCCCCTATGTGGGTTTCTATTTAACGAAATAGCCTTGTTACTTATTACTCTTGAAGAGAGAGTTCGATCTTCACTTGGTCTTGTTACTTATTACTATTGAAGAGAGAGTTCGATCTTTACTTGGTCTTGTTACTTATTACTATTGAAGAGAGAGTTCGATCTTCACTTGGTAGCTCATACTTGTAGCATTTAAGCTTGGTGGGCGTTATGGTGCAGTGGATATCGGCTCGGAACGAGAAATTGGAGAACCGAGTTCGAACACGTTGTATTCGCATACGTGCAAATGCCCTTGGGAAAGGTATTGTTCCGTCTCTTCTCTCTCAGCTATGGGTTAAATAGCAGAACAAATTGGCTTCTATATCCTTGGTTTGCAACCAGCCAACCGCAGAAAGTAATGGTAATCTACTGCAGGTAAATATTCTGCCCAGTCAGTTATGTCTTTTTCGAGACATGATCACCCAACCCTGTATCACGTATGGCACTTAACTGACTAATATATCAACATGTATTTAGAATTAAAGATTTGGATATACTTGTCTCTTTTAAATATATAATTATTTTTAATGGTACATTCATTGCGATACTTATGTGATTATGATACTCTATAGCGTTTTTTAACTATCAGGGAAGTACCGCAACTACTTGGAAATAACGGTTGCTTTCACAAGGGAATTGAATTCAAAATAGAGAAGAAATCGGTGATCCGAGCTCGAATTTAGGTCAAGTTCGTTGTTTTCTTCTCATTTTGTACAGTGCTCCTTCAGAACGCGGGCGATCATTATTCTACATAATTTTCTGTTGTTTGTAGCTCTTAATAAAATTTATCTTTTTTGCTATCTTTCCTAATCCCTGTTCTGCCAAATATTTACACTTCCTCAAGTTTACTGCCAAATTTTCTAAATCCCCTTTTGTCTTAGAACTTTCTGGTGTTTCTTTCTGAATCTATGAGTGTCCATTTTGATATCAATTCCTATTTTCTCTAAAACTTTGTCATTGCTCACACGTTCAATTTTTCCCATACCTTGAAAAAGATATGGATCAATTCCTCTGCTATGTGATAGATAGCGAGACATTTTTGCTGGCTCACCTTGGTTGACAACCAATCTATAAATAGTATCTCGATGAACACAGCTAACCTCCAGAGCCAATTGTGCTGATGTAAAAATGGACTATTTATGAAACACTTTAGTCATGCAAGTTGTACAGGTCGAAATAGTGTCTACTTTAAAAAGAATAGAAAATAAAGGTTAGTATTAGTTACTTATTTTAATAGTTAATTCCAAAGCCCGTTATCTTAACCCTCACCTATGCATCCAATAAAAATTTGTCGGAAAATAAAAAGTCATTTTCGTACGAGTTAAATTGGCTGGTTCACTCGGAAAAAATAGGTTAATTTTTTTGTTGGGGGCTGGGGTTATTTATTTATTTTTATTTTATTTATTTATTTATTTTAGATTATCAATTATTAGACCTTCTACAAGCCACAACAATTGTCAGAATCGGAAAAACATTGATTAATTTAAATTTATTTAGAAGGTGGGTTCTATATAATATCGATATAATGTAAAATTATTGAACTTAATTACTATTTCAAATTATCATGGTATAAACATCATTGATATCTTCATTTTTTAAATTTTGTTTTTAACTTTAGGCATTCTATGAAATATATCACGTTCAGGATTTCACTCATCAACTTATTAATGAATCATATATATATGATTCATTAATAAGTCAAGCCGTAGTGTGAAACCGCGGTAGGTTTTGGCTAGCTTGAGATTCTTTGTGTGTATATATATATATATATATATATATATATATATATGTAAATTAAATAAATTTTCAATGTTCAAAACTGTTGAATGATCATTTCAACATGAAATCCCTAAGAGAGATTTCACATCTCATCAGCAACTAGCACATATTTCAAAATGAAAAAGAAATAAAAAAATGACGGTTAAGAATTAAGCAATTAACGTCACAAAAAAATTCTGTTTGCAAATAGCGTCTATTTTTAAATTTTACATTTAGATAGAGTGTAAGTGAAAAAAAATGGAAAATTTGGCTTCCTCTAGCTTTACAAGGGGAAGGGGTTAAAGGAAAAAATAGGAATTTTTATTACACTGAGCTCTCCTCCTGTATCATTTTTTAATATTAAAATTTTAATATTAATTAGGATCAGGTTTTGGGATTTACCTTCCTACTTTTCCGTTTGGATTAAAGTTATTTTTTAAATAATAATTATATATAATATATATATATATATATATATATATATGAGAGAGAGAGGAAATGCCAAGCCATAAAGGCGAAAAGGATAACTCAAAAGATTATATCTAATTAATATTTTATATCAATTAAATAAAAATGTGTGGGTGTTTTTGTGTATGTATATATTCTCTCTTAATTTGTTTTATGTTTGTGTGTATATATCCTATCTGGGTGTTTATTTTGTGTTGCCTATTCCAATCCTATTTTTTTCGTGTGTGTGTGTGTGTGTGTGTGTGTGTGTGTGTGTGTGTGTGTGTGTGTGTGTGTGTGTGTGTGCATTATCTCATATTATTGGTTTTGTGTATGTGTGATTTAATGAATGTATTCCTTATTTTGTATTGTACTAATGTAGGTACCGTCAATTTTTCGCTGGAAAATGCAGCATAGTCTGAAGGAAAAGGCCTCAAACTAAATAAAAACAAAGTTTTCTCGGCAAAATGTTTATGCTATAATGAAGCGGATAGATCAAAGTATTTTTTAATTACTTTTACAATTTTTTTAAATTGTTCTAACAGGTTATAACAGGCTTTTTTTAGTGGTAGAATATCTTTTTTTCTCTCGTCAAAAATCAAAAAATCGTCTGATTTTGTTGAATATTTCAGGACTTATTCATATTTGACTGAAATCAGTTTTGAAATAATTATTTTTAGAAAATATTGATAAAAACATTTTTAATATGTTACCCCACCCCCACCAATTAATTCCCAGAAATGTCGAAAAATGCGACTAGGTCTCAACATATAGATAGTTTTAATTAAATTCAGGAGTCATTCGGGAATGCTAATCAATTGCCTTTTTTTCTTCAAAACCTGCCACATTTTAGCAAATCTGCTCCGAATTAGGAAAATAATAATACAATAAATCTATGCCATTTTTTATTTGGATAAACTTTTAATTGCTTTTATAAACATAAATTAAAATAATCTCATAGTCTGAATAGAAAAAAAAATTTCCGTTAGTAAGGAATTTTTACAAGAATTGTTTTTATTTTTATTATTTTATTTTATTTTTTTAAGTAATTTCTAAAAGTTTCATAATTTCCCCCTCATAGGTCTCTCAGATATTTTTTTAATTAATGTGTGGCAAATATATTTATTAATCGAAAAATTTAAACACTCTAAAAAGGGGTGCTCCTTTCATGTAAAATAATTAAAACATTTTAATTTTCTGCATGTTGATTTCCCGATTTTTGTTTGTACGGGTGGCCGTAAAAGGTCACGTGATTCAAAAGTTGCCCTCCCTTACATGAAAAAAATCCGTATATAAACCTTTTTATACCAAATTCGTCTTCCATACTTTTGGCTAACTGCTGTAAATTATTCATCATCGCCTCCTGATAAAATGTTGACAGCTGTAATAACAAGGCTACCGTAATTGAGGATTGCTTTTTGAAACATTTTTTTCAAACAGTAAGCAAGTAATTCTTGTTTCAAGTCAACCTAAAGTAAGTTTAAATTGGTAATTTGAAGAAAATAATGTGTCAGTGAGGTGTATTTTATTTTTGTAAGATTTTTTAAAACCGAGAATTGGCTTCTGTTTACAATCGATAAAAAATGGCGGAAATTTTGAAATTTTTTAAATTTTTTAAAATATTTATAAAATTTTTGATTCCGATCAATATAATTTCGGTTTAAAATACACCAGGGTATTTTTCTTACTGAAATTAGTAAATTTAATCCGTTGGCTTTCAATTAAAGCTAATTTTAAAGTTTAAAAGATAACTTATTTATTTTTAAAATTTCAATTTCAATTTAGGTATAGAAATATGAGTGGAGGTACCTAAATAAATGTGTGATTTGATGTATCTATTCTCAATTTATTTTCGGTTTAAATGATACAAGGTTCACTTTTTCTGTTAAAAACTTTTTTTTTTAATATTCTGAGTGAAATTATTAGTTATTTATTTTTCAACGGTCTGAATGAGGCAACTGTAAAAATTGTTTTACATTGCCGAAATAAATTTTGAATTTATAACCGTTTAATTATATTGAGTTTTTTTCTCAATATTTTATATTGCTCTGGATAATATGTATATATAAATGAAAAAAAAAACGAACAAAAAATACTTCCTTTGCCTGATATTTGACCAATCCCAAATTATTTTATTACCCCTTAAAGTGGAAAGAGATTCCCCCCCACAAGTATAAGATATGAACTATTACTACACCCAAACACCCAAACAAGACGATGACTGACAACTGCTCTATGTCTGAAGAAGGTCGCGAGACCAGAAACACGTGTAGCAGAAGATAAAATAAAAACAATATATAAAACAACACATATATATTCAACAATTAAGTGTCTGGTAGATACTTATAGGTATTTATAAAAGAAATCTTTGCTGAAATGTGGTTCTACAGAGGGATGCTGCGAATATCGTGGATCGAGCATGTGAGCTATGATGAGGTCTTGGAAATGATGGAAACAAAAATGAAATTAATACTGAGCATCAGGAAGAGACAGCTGAAGTTCCTGGGACACGCATTGAGGAAGAAGGGCTTGGATAATCTGATACTAACAGGCCAGATAGAGGGAAAAAGAGACAAGGGAAAGCATTGGATAAATAATATGAAGGATGATGGAACGAGGATTGCATGGTGTAACAGGAGAAGACGTGCTCATAGCCACCAGGGATAGGGAAACGTGGAAAGCCATGATCGCCTACGTCCTGAAGGGACAGGGCACATAGAAGAAGAAGATCACTGTTAAGCGTTAAGCAAAGATGTCAGAACTCTTACGTACGCTAATAACAGACCAAATACCTAATGTTTATATAACCAAATATTCTATAGTTCATTTAGTTGCTCAATATATATAATAAATATGTTTTTATTTTAAATGATTTATCATTTAATATTTGTCTATCTAAAAACCGTAGGCCAAATACGAAAGAGAATATGCCCCTAATTAAATATATAGAACCTCCTAAAAAAATAGGGAAAATTTTGAAGGGTGAATAATTTTGAATGCTAATTCATTGGGCTTTCCTCGTACTACACATTTAGCTTAGATATGACACAAAGTCGAATGTTTGGGGTTATCCGGTCAGGATTGAACTCCTTTTTCAGTCATAACTGATCTAACGAGATAAGTTTGCTAACCATTAAAACAGGTTGAAGTGCCCTCCACAAACTACGATATGTGTCAGAATTTAAAAAAATATTGATTTTTTAATCATTTTAGAAGTGAGATTCTGTTCATAATATAAATAAATCGATCCCTGAAATCCTAAAGATTTCTCTGCTCTTGCTTTTATTTGTAATTATAAATTTTGAGACTGTGTTTAGGTCATTGATAACCGCATACTATGATGAACTGGTAAAAACGACATTATCAATATTACCATAAAATACCTTATTTTTGTTTTTACATTGGCCTGCTCGGTGTCGGGGTGGGAAAAATACTTAAGTTGAAGGGATGTTCTTCCCTTTTATTCCTTTGACCACCGGCAGTCAAAACATACGGGCTCTTCTCCGATACGCGGAATCGGACCGACAAGCAGCACGTAATAAGCAAAGAATTTGTATATAATTGTTCGAACGCCTACAATAATAGTTGGTTGTCACGAGGCGAATACATGTACCAAGTAGGACGTCGTTCAGTGAACATTGACAAATAGCCCGATTAGTTTCAGACAAAACCAGTTTGTCAATGTGACGGGAATAGGGAGAAAGAGGAACACTATCGTTGATGAGCTCAAGGCAGCGGCTCAAGTTGTTAGAATACAGTCAATCAAAGGTGTTGCCAATAAACAAGAAAGTAAATTCAACACCTTCAGACAATGTATGGAGAAAGCTCGCAATATTGATTACATTGATGCCATGAATGTTGCCCAAACTACGCATGTTGTCAAGTGTTTAGTGCTGCAGAAGCACTTTCATTGAAGGATGGCATCAAGAATACAGTGTGGTTTGTTATTAATGGAAGTACGTAATCTTATCTATGGGTTGGCCCATACTAGGGTGTTCGGAAAATACTTACGTATTAACAGAAAAAAAATGCGTAAGTTAATTTTATTTGTGTATAAAGTCATGAAGGTCTACCAGAAAGGATATAAAACAAATGATAAAGAAACTTATTTAAATTCATGGATGTTCGGAAAGTAATGACGCTTTCCCAGAAAGGAAATTAAAACAAATGTTAATTAAATGTTGTATTTCAATATTCGGAGGTTCAAAAAGTAATGACAATTTATCAGAAAGAATATGAAAACAAATATTAATTAAATGTATTTCAATATTTGGATGTTCAGAAAGTAATGACGCTTTGCCAGAAAATAAATGTAAATTGAGTTTCTAACAATCTTCTCTATCATAATAAAGACTATTATATATATATATATATATATATATATATATATATATATATATATATATATATATATTCTTTTCTTTTTCTTCTCGTTCTTACCTCTTCCCTTCCTCTCCTTCTGTTTTGTTTAACCCAATTCTTAATCAAACACCACTTCCTATTCCATCCGTTAACCCCTTTCTTTTTGTAACTCCAGACAAAGCCAAATTTTCAAATTTTTTCACTTACAACTCTATCTTAAAGTAAAATTGTCCAAAATCTAAAAATAGACATAGATTGCTAACCGATTTTTTTTTTGTGACGTAATTTTTTTAATTCTTAACATTCATTTTTATTTCTTTTTTATTTAATTTTGAAATGTGGTGTTGCCGATGAGATGTGAAATCTCTCTTAGGGATTTCATGTTGAAATGATCATTCAACAGTTTTGAACATCGAAATTTATTTTATTTTATAATTAGCTCCGTAATTTTAATTACATTGAGCTCTCCACCTGTATCATTTTTTAATATTAAAATGTTAATATTAATTAGGATCGGGTCTTTGGGATTTACCTTCCTACTTTACCTTTTGGATTACAGTTATTTAATATATATATATATATATATATATATATATATATATATATATATATATATATATATATAAGAAAAATTAAGACAGACGCGTTATTTCATGGTAATTCGGAAGTGTAGGCCTATTTCAACGAAGGATTCTGCATGAATTCCGAATTACCATGAAATAACGCGTCTGTCTTAATTTTTCTCATATTTGCTCTATCTGTATTTATATGCATATATGTTTAGAGCTCTCGTAGAGGGTTATCCTACCATTATATGTAAAGGCTACTCCTTTGGATTCTTCTATGTCCACAGGGCATGTTAATATATATATATATATATATATATATATATATATATATATATATATATATATATTCAGAAATTATAACATGGATATGTTATAATATCACTACAAAAGTAGCTATTTTGTTTTGACATCTCTTGTGTGTTGTCAAGTGATGTGGTTTATTTCAAATTGAAGGGTTTTAAAAGGTTAAAAACAAGCAAAACCCCTTTAATCAGGGAGGCATTGTTGTATGTACAATCAGAGTAAAGCAATTCTAATTTGGAGAATATGTGAGCAGACTTAAAAATAATTTGGGGGGGGGGCATTAGTATTAATATTTGATTAAACTGAGATCAGCATTATGAATTCACTATTGGATCTACTTTGTTATTGTTGCGAAATATAAAAATTTAAAAATTCTAAGCTTAACAATTTATTAGATTTAGAAAGTTATTCATATATTAAATGCGGAAGAGAAAGAATGCATACATAAATATACCTACAAACATCCACACATGGAGAAATAGACAAGTATATTCACATACAATGGCAAACAGACACATATACAGATTAATCTACTCAACCATATATACATGTACAAATTACAAAATTTTGTTTTTATTGACTTGTCAATTTGTCTGTTAAATTTTAAAGCTCTTTTTGAACACAGACTGAAATCCCACATATTGGATATAAGGGAGGCATTTTTGTATGTACAATGTGGTTCAATCAGAATATATATATATATATATATATATATATATATATATATATATATATATAATAGAACTTTGTCTGTATGTGTCTGTGTGTGTGTGTGTCCGTTACCTATAGACTCCGAAACGGCTGAACTGACTTTCTTGAAAATTCACACAGTTGTACTATAAGCGTCTGCGAGTGTTCTTAACTAGGTTTTGTGTCTAGGTATCCCCGATAAATATCCAAAATCGATAATCGAAAATCGGGTTATAGAAGGAGTGGGCCAATTTTAATCAAATTTGATACACTCATAGACAATGACACAAGAAACGATATTCAGAAGTTTCAAGGTTGCAGTTCTTACAATAGTGCAGAAAACCGATAATATATATATATATATATATATATATATATATATATATAAAAGGTAAGATCTTTGTGTGTGTTTATCTGCCTGTACGTCTGTATTTTTTCAGCCCTTTTATTTTAGTTTTTGCTTCGGGTTTGGCTCTAAGTAGGTATGATTGTAGTTCTTAGTCTCAACCATGAAACAATTTACTCAGCGGACTTATTTAACCTTCAAAATTCAGTCTACGACGAAATAAACTTATTTGATATCGATAGCAAATCAAAATTTGATTTACATCCATTCATCTTTCTTTCAGTCTACGATTTCGCTTTATCTGGAAACAACTATTGCTTTTTGGTCTTTCGTGCCAACGTCCAAAGAGTCTGAGCTCCAGGACCAATTATTAGTTTTAAAGCTTTCATTACATCCGAGCAACGCCGGATGTAATGAAAGTATATATATATATACTGCTAGTATATATATATATATATATATATATATATATATCCCGGCACGCGCATGAAGAGAGATACAGTAGTGCAGTAGTGGCGGCTCAATTCATTATCTTTACTACAATTTATGAAAGCTCTTGCCGCATGTTCACTCTTTAACAGTGCCTTCTTATTATTTTATTTTTCGTAATAATTGTAGTGAAGAATATATATATATATATATATATATATATATATATATATATATATTCTTCCCGTCACGCTCAGAGGTTGTATTCTTTTTTTTTTTTTTTTTTGGTGTCTTAATATAAGAGACTCAATAAGTCAATAATTGGTGCATAAATATATATGTTTCCTTCATTTTATACGGTATATAGATATAAATATTTTGCCGCGACATTTGACGGCACGGGCCCACTTGTATTATTTATAAAAAATATAATCACCACTATTTTCAACGATGACAGCCAAAAAGGAAAAGGAAAATTTCCGATTTCACGTTTATAACTCTGTGTATTTTTTGTTAATAAAATGTTTGAACGATTTTTTTTAACTCCATCTTTGTTTCTGAATATTCTTTCAATTGTATCTCTTCTTTTATATGCAGCGTCCCCTCAGGACGTGAGGAATTATACATCTCCAGAGCTTCCTTTCTTTGTAATTATTAACAATGCTTGTTTCTTTTTTTGGTTGTTGGCGGGGGTTACAACTCCACCTACTCTCTATTCTGCCGTAGGTAGGTTAATCGCTGTTTCTTTCCATCCCTCCCTACGAGTGTCCAATTTTCCAGAACTTCTTTCCTCATTATGTGTCTTCAACATTTCAATTCTCTTGTGATTATATGTAAAAATGTACTTTTTGTTACCATTTTCATTCAAATATCCTCGTGGCTTATATTCTCCGCTTATGCTATTTCCATCATTATTTTGTAGAGGCGCATCTTTGTTGTCTCAACTCTCCTCTTCATCTGTCCAACAGTCACTGCCATATAGAATGATTAATAGTCCATATCATTTCAGCACCCCTTTCTTTGTTTCCAAAAATATATTTTGTTTCCTAACACTTTTTTTAGTTGTTGGTAGGCATCTTTCGCTATTTGCTTTCTGTATCACAATTTTTGTAATTTCTTAAATCGTTACTGTTATAGTGCCCTCCTACGAGGAATGAACTCTTCCTCTTGCAATATATGAATTACCTAGGTGAATTCTTGAGAGCAGTTAAGAGCTGTCAAGTACAGCAGTTTAACGAAGCAGTTAATAAGTGTAGTTAACGACAGCTACTAGTCCAGCAGCGTAATAATATTCTCGGACTTACTTATTTCTATATTACCATTTCTTAACATTTGTTTTTGAATATCTTGTTTCTTGTTATACTAATACACTATTTTGAACCTACCTTTTGTGTTCCGTGTCTTACTTCCAGCACATACCGGTCACTACAACTTTACGGCAAAATTTCATCACAACTCCACGACAAAATGGCGAGGAAGATCTACAACAGTTACCTATACATTTAAAATTCTGTACTCGTTTGATTTTAAATTTTCCATTATGCAGGTCACATCTTCGACATTTTCTATTTTCTCTTTTTTTACTAATATTCACTAAATACAAAACCCAAGAGCCACTCTAGGTAGAGGTTTACTGTATGGTGTCGTATGAGCGTAAAAAAGACAAAAATGAAGTTCCGGTGAAATGCACGAGGGGTAACGGTCAGCTAGAAATTTGAAGAGGTGAAGATTTAGTTAGAGTCAGTGATCAGTCGGAGACATTATAAGTAGAGTGTAAAAGTAGACTTTAGATGGAATCGGAAACCCAACCCTAAACAGAAAACAAGTATAGATCTCTACTCTTCTTCAAAAGACCGTGTAGGTGTGAACCGGGCGATGGACAAACCTATCTGATCCTACCGAGGAAAAAAAAAAGTAAATAAATAGTAAATACCCTTTCAGAGTTTAGGAGAGGACGTTAGACCGGTAGTGCGGAAGTAGACTTTAGAATTAGAACCAGAAATCCAATCCTAAACCGGAAACAAGAGATAAACTTCTACACCTGTTCAAAGACCGGGAGGTGTGTGAATCGGGCAATCGGCGAATTTATCTACTCGTTGGTGACACTATTAGATAAAAAGAAATATTTGCTTACGGTCAGAGATAAAAATAAATGTTTGTTTACTAATGATGATTAATTCTTTTATCTTGATTTTCTTTACTATCTTTTCTAGAAGCCCATAGTTTTCTTTCTACGTCTGCCATCAACATCAACACAGTGAATGAAATAATTTATGCTTCTGTAAAGGTATGTATGCTTATGTACAAGAGAGTGTTTCTTTGTGTGTATCCGTCTTCAGAAGTGTTGGTGGCAAAGTACTTTTGCGGACATTATACATTTCGCGCAGAAATAACTGTTTCTATGACAACACGAGTGTACATGTCTTTTATGCAGCTCGACACGTATGCGCATGTGTACGCTCAATTTCATACGTCTGAACTGTAAAATCATCTGAAAATTCACCATTGTTTTCAAGCCAAACAATTATCCACCATTTAGACCTCGTTGTTTATCAAATACAAAAAAAAACATGTCTGATCTCGCGCAAATATTTCTTCAATCCGATCTTTTAACCTGATTTTGAAGCATTTCCTTCTCTTGCACTCTTTCTCTGATTTTTTTTTCTTACGTTTATTTCTCTTCTCTTCTTTCTTCTCTTTCTACAAACTCTCTTTTCTTTTTCAAACTATGACTCTATTTTACTTTGCTTTCTCTTTCTCTTTATCCTCTCATTTCTATTTCTTACATTTATTTTGCTTCTCTTTTTTTCTCCTTCTCTTTCTACAAATTATCTTTCCTACTTCAAACTATGACACTATTTGTTCGAATTCACTTCATTAATTTTTTTACTCATTCTCTTTTTTCTCTACCTCTTTTACATAATCTATTCTCTTTCTCTCTTTCGTTTGACTATTTTGATTTTTCTTTTTTCTTTTTTTTTTTGCCTTTCAAGCATTACCTTTTTTCTCTAATCCACTCTTTTACTTCCTCACTCTCTCAATCTTGAGTATATTTTCTCTTTTTTTCATGTCAAATATTCCTATCTTCCTCTTTTTTTCAACTCTTCCGATTGCTACATCACAAATCTTTTTTCTTGTCTTCCCTCTATTTTTATAAGCATCCTCTTATTCTCAAATATTCTTTCTCAGTCTATCTTCGAATCTCACTCTTTTTTAGCTTCATTTATATCTTTTTCTTTCTCCCTTAAATTTTATTCCTGTTACAATCTCGCGTTTATGTTCTTAACTATGGCTTTTATTATTTTTCTTCTTTGTCTTCATCTCTTCTTTGTCCAATTAATTTTTTAAATTTTTTTCTTTCGAGTTGGTAAGTAAAATGATTTAAAAAACACTTGTGGTGCAGTGGAAATCAGCTCTGAACGAAAAGAAAATTTATGCGAAAAACATTCTGCTTTATCAATTGATGATAAATGATTGAAAATAGGAGGAATTGAGGATCCTTATTTAATACACTACTACATAGTCGCCAATAATCACGAGAACCAAATGTACGAGAGACTATATGATACCTCATCTTATAAACCAATGCCATAATTAGAGAAAGTTTCGTTGACAGCAGATCGATAATCAATTGAATCTTGCATATATAGTGGTAATTGAGATTAGAAACTGTTATTGATTTAATATTCAACTTTTTAAAAACTTTTTAAAATATTTTTAGGTTCAATATTTCAGTACGTCGCGTATAAATATTTGGATGTCATACCTTATTTAAGAACATTTTTCTAACTGATCAGTGTCAACGCTGATGTTGTTCAATTTATAAGCTAGCTTGAACACTATTTTAACTCAAAACAACCAAATTTTAAAGCAACATTTTATTCACAGAAATAACTGTATTGTGTACTTCGTTTTATAAGAGCAAAAATATTCATTACTTAAAACTTTTGAATGATATTTTATCAATGTCATTACAACGAATTAAAAAATAGAAAAAATAACTTACTCTATATGAATTTCACATAAAATCTATATTGAAGGCTACGACAACACATACACTATTGTTCAAAAGTTTTAGAAAATACCTGATAATTCTTTTTTAGTTGACCCAAAAAGTAGTTGTTTTATGCTTTAAATAAAAGAAAATTATTATACACAGTTAAAAAATAAGTGAGACACTATTTTTTTGATAAAAAGAAAACAATTTATGATTAAATTTTACTCTCGTCAAAATATTCTCCATCTTTCTTGATTACTGCAGCGATACTTTTTTTGGCATTCGTTGTAAAAGTGTTTCAAAATATAAGTGTTATAATTGACTCTATTCTTTTTTAAATGACTCTAAGAGCTCTTTTTCATCTTCTGTCAGGTTTATTCGATGCTAATTTTGGGAGTGGCTTCAAATTGTAGTGTACGTAAAGCTACTGCAAACTGACTCAAGTCAGGTTTAATAACTTTAACGTAGAATTCTGTACCGAGTCCCTTTATGCAATACTGACTCCAAAAATAATACGGACACTTGTCTCCGTGGACAGTTGGCGCAATAATTAGATAATCAATATTTAATTGCCTGCAAGCATGTGTTGGTGTAATCGTTACTGTCCGACATGGTTCCCATCTTTTTGTCCCTGATTGCCACGGCAATTCTGGATTGTATGGAACACAAATTTTATTAGTTGCATCGATTCAGAGCATACGATTCCCGCTTTTACCTTTTTACCCTATAAATATTTCTTATGAAAGCTATAGCCATTTTAATCATCCTATTTTACAATAGAACAACAGATTTTAGAAGTACGCGAATGTATGCTTTGATATGTATAAAATAGCAGAAACTTTTTCAAAAGAATAGATAGACTAAACTAAACTATCTCCCGGTTCACACTCCACCCACATCTATTGAACAGGTGAAGAGGCTCATCCCTTGTTTCCTGTTTAGGATGCGGTTTCCGGTTTTCTCTTTTCCAATCTTTTCACTCTTTTCTTTTTTTATTTTTTTTCAATTGGAGTAGAAAGACTAAACTATCGCCCGGTTCACACAGCACCTACGTCTATTGAATAGGTGAAGAGGCTCATCCCTTGTACCCTGTTTAGGATGTGGTTTCCGGCTTTCTCTTTTCCATTCTTTTTACCCTTACGTAGCCCCCTGCGCATCAGTGGCGTTATCGCCTTGCTTGGGGTGATATGATTAAAAAAAATGTAAAGCAAGATTATTATTTATATTGCTATCTCACTTGATTGATTTATTGATTCGTTTTCTACGGTTTATCAATCCTTTGCGTGTTACAAAAAAACAAGGCCATAGAAGGCCATAGATCTAAAAGCTTTTATCCTTGGTACCATTTTTATTATTGAAATGCATATGAATTACAATTCTGAAATAATATCAAGAACAATCAATCAAACAGATTATTTTGGGTCTTATAATCTGCGCTTGGTTCCGATTTGGGGGCAATATTAATAGAATTCATTGCTGTTCTTGTTTCATGAAAAGACAGAGGATAAACAAGGAATAGATGCATGTCATATGGAGTTTCATGTTATTTTAATTGATTCATTTTCCACAGTTTGTCAACCCTTTGCAGGTTATTTAAAGCGAACAGTTCTTTTTAAATTATAAGAATTTCTTACTATTTTTTAAGAGATATTTTATAATCATTTCTCCACAAGCAAGATAGGACCGCCACTGGTTCGCAGGGGGTTACAGTGAGAGAAAAAATCAAATTACAGAAAATGTCGAAGAAAGGATAAGAAAGGGATGAGAATCAAAGAGATAGAAGATGGCAATTGACGTTGCATTTAAACTTTTGAAGACTGTAGCTATCAGGGAAGCAAGCAAACGGAAAGGAGTTCCACAAACGGGAAGTGCGAAAAAAGAAACAATTAGAGTAGAAGAAGCGATACATTTAACTATTTTGATGGTAAAAAGGTAAAGCTAATCTAATTAAAAAATCCATATATATATATATATATATATATATATATCAATTCCGTTAAAACTAAAATGATCAGCATGGCAATCTGATAGGATAGCTCGGTAACGTAATGGATAGTGGCTCAGACTTAGAACTCGGAAAGCCGCTATTCAGTTTAGGTCGAATTCGTTACATTCGAAAAGATATGAATCCATCTCTTCTTCCATCAGCTTGGGTAAATAGTAGAAAAGACTGGGTTCGATAGCCTTCGGTTTAGAAAAAGGACAACCCTAAACTGGTGTTGCGAAAAAGATAAGTGGAACCCCCACCAACAAAAAAGCAACCGGAAAATAGCATAGCGTGGTGAGTACGGCTACACTCCTGAATGCATACTCAACCAAGGAAATGGTTCCTTCAACAAAAATAATAAGGCCCTGGATTTGCTCAACCCAATTAAAATTAAAATAGTCAATATGTCAATTTTATTTTAAGCTACAAATATCAAACTCACAATCACATTAAAAGTTCAATATGTCAAACCCATTAAAAAAAATCTCAGTATGCTAAAATTCATGAAAAGTAAAATTATATATTAATTCCATTAAAACCAAAAAAAGTAATATGACAATCTCTTTAAAAGTAAAATGTTCACTATATCATACTAATTAAAACCAAAAAATCCATACTGTAATCCCATTAAAAATAAAATGATCAATATGTCAAACCCATTAAAACCGAAAAGATCAATATATCAATCTCGTTATGCATATAGTCATTCTTAACAAACTGAAGGCTACTGTCTGCTTTAATTAAATGAGATATCCAGGCCATAACTTCACTTTTTATGGTTTTACTTCCCTAGTACATTTTTGTGTCTGGTCTATGAGACCAATTAAGACAAGCTTAGACGTGCTATGATCGGTCCTGAGATGCTAAGACAAGCATTGTACCCAGTTACTGCGTACGCAGTGGCTGAGTAATGTTTGATCGATGGCCCGCGCGTCCGCGATCGGGTGCTCCACTTTAAAATCCGACCTTATGTCATATCTCGCTCCGGTGGGAGAGTAGGGTAAATAAATACATCTTTGGTGCCCATACTTTGAAGAAAAAACAAATATTACGACATCAATGTTGATACACTTTTTGCTTATGTTGAAAGCCAGTTGATTTTCTGCTAAGTATTATATTGGTCAAAATGTTCGTTAGCTTATTACGTAGAGCATTTACTTAATGAACCGATCGACCTTTTGGCTAAGCCAATAATTCTATACTCATCGTTGATACATTTTTATGCTTTTACCAGTCCACCTCGCTGTATGCATTCTCTACAAATGCGTAGAACCTCAAAGTATGTTCATATCTATCTATCTATCTATCTATCTATCTATCTATCTATCTATCTATCTATCTATCTATCTATTTCACTCTGTCATCTATCTATCTATCTATCTATATATCTATCTATCTATCTATCTATCTATCTATCTGTCTGTCTGTCTGTCTGTCTGTCTGTCTGTCTGTCTGTCTAAATATAAATATATATATTAGTCTTTATTTATCCAATATCCGTCAACAGCTCTAGACTTTCATGCGAATGTCATATATGGCGTCCTACACGTTCAGAAATGTCAAAACTACCAACTGCATACAAGTTTTCTCAGATGAATTATTTAAAATGGCTTCATGCGAATGAATGGATTAGGCCTTAAAGAAGATAACTTCCCAGTATATCATATGAACTGTATAAATATCTAAAAACACATCCTTTGTAGATTTCCAACAGCAGCAAGTCCAAAATTGACTAGTAAGGGCAATGAAAAGGGAAAAGAGTAATAATATAATCAAGATTAAAGGCTTACCTAAAACAAAAAGTTTGTAAGGGAATTCCCATCAGAAGGAGAACAATAAACTTGAGGTGTCTAATTTCTTGCCAAACTGTATTAAGATAAACATTTTGTAAATTTATTTGACAGTAACACAAACAGTTACGTCAATAAATGCTGGGTATTTCTTCTGTGGAAATGGTTAATTTCATCAATACCATTACCAGTTATTTGCATCTCTTTTTCCCTTTTTCTCCCTCTCTCTCTCTCTCTTTATATATATATATATATATATATCGTTAATAAAAAAACGTAACTGTAGAGATAAAAGTAATTGTGTACTTGATGTAGTTTGTAAAACCGAAGCATTTTTTTACAAAGCAGAAGTTCAAAATATAAACAAGCAAAATATTACATTATGTGCACTGAAGACAATTTAAAAAACTATGATATAATCACAAATCATCATTCACTCTAAAAAGCATTAAGAATTGCACCAAACTAGCCAACTGTGACAATTAAAATAAAAAAGACAAATATCCTCATGCGAGCTAGAGTATATTGAAAAAGGCCAGACCTTTCAGGGGTGATGATGCCTGCAGATGGTGAAAAAGAAAAGTTGGCTATAGTATCATTTACAGAAGGAGAAAGGTTATTAAATGAAGAGTCTGAAATAATGTCCGGATGTATACTCATTAGAAAATACATTTTCGGTTTGTACAAAACCGTGTTTAAGTATGTACAATACTATTTCGCCTCCTTATTTTAAACTTCCTGTTGTGCGTTCAAAATAAAGCGTTAGAATCAGTTAATCTATCAGCCTGATGATACCGAATGGTTACAACTATCGTAATGTAATCAATTTATCTTCCTAATTTTAATGATCAAAAGCTCTGCATGATGCATTTTCATCTTTCATTTTTTCTTTAGATTTTTAATACAACTATTTACTGATCTGATTTGACGCTAGCCAAAAACTGTTTAATATATATATATATATATATATATATATATATATATATATATATATATATATATATCCAAGTGAGTATAGAACGAGGAGAGAAAAGAAAAAAATTTTCCCGTCCAAAACATTAATTTAAAACAGTGCTCGATATATGATGTATAGAGCTGTGAATATTTATTATAAATTATGTTTTAGAACTTGTACATAATTTTTCTATATATGTCCTCTTTGGGACTCCAACATATCATCGGGAGAAGGTCCGTCTCCCGATGATATGTTGGAGTCCCAACATTGAAACAAACATATGATTGTAGAGAAGAGGACATATATAGGAAAATTATGTACATGTTTTAAACACAATTTATAATATATATACATATATAGTATTTCAATATATATATATATATATATATATATATATATATATATATCAATTCCGTTGAAACTAAAATGATCAGCATGTCAATCTGATAGGATAGCTCGGTAACGTAATGGATAGTGGGTCAGATTGAGACCTCGGAAAGAAGCTATTCAGTTTAGGAAGGAAACACTCTTTCCTTCTCCCGATGATATGTTGGAGTCCCAACATTGAAACAAACATATGATTGTAGAGAAAAGGACATATATAGAAAAAATTATGTACATGTTCTAATACATAATTTATAATAAATATATATATATATATATATATATATATATATATATATATATATATATAGTATTTCAATATATATATATAGAGAGAGAGAGATATTTATTAAACAGTTTTTGGCTAGCGTCAAATTAGATCAGTAAATAGCTGTATTCAAAATCTAACGAAAAAATGAAAGATGAAAATGCATCATGCAGAGCTTTTGATAGATACAGATAGATATAAAAGTATATGGAGAGATATAAGCATATATATATATATATATATATATATATATATATATATATATATATATATACTTTTATATCTATCTGTATCTATCTATAAATAATTATATTATTTCTCTCTTTATATCTATTTAGCTGGCTTGGCCACCTCGAAGTGGAATAATTGTCTCGCTTGAACCTATTATAACAGAGAAGCGAGTTCCCTCCTCACTGGGTACCCAATACTTTCAGCCTTGTGTCACTTTCACCTAGATTCACGGGCAACCTTTACCATATATTTATATAGTTATAGCTGTATCTTGCTATCTCCTTATCTATCTATCTCCCTATATCTATAAATTTCTATCTGTCTATCTCTATATCTATCTTTGTCACTCTCTCTCACTCTCTCTCTCTCTCTCTCTCTCTCTCTCTCTCTCTCGATATATATATATACGTGTATATGTTTATATTTATGTAATGATGTCAAATGAAGTGTATAATGCAAAAAAGATCTATTTAATATAACATGTGAAAGTGATCTATATAGAAAGCTTAATGGATATTGACCAGAGTAATAAGATATACATAAAAAAAAAAAAAAACACTTTAGATTGTGTGTTTAGTTTTCCTTTATGTATATACCTCTCTCTATATGAATCTATCTAAATCTAACTCTCTGTATTCATCCATCATTTTCTATATTTATGTATCTATTTATCTATTTGTCTATATTTTCTCTATGTATTTTGTTTAATAATTTGCATATCCCACCCTTCTCTCTCTCTCTACTCAATCTATCTATCTCTCTCACTCTCACGTTTTCGTTCCAACGCCTTTTGTAATTTAGCGTCTAACATTTCAAATTTCCACTCTGTGTTTATCCTTGTCCGATCTTCTTTCTTGTTCCAGGATCTTTAAAAACAGAATTGTTTCGTCGCCGTTGTTATTGTTAAAAGAATCGCTTTTCATCCGGAACTGTAGTGAGTTTTATTGTTGCTGCTGAGTTGCGTGTCATTGATCCACTTCAATATTGACTTCTACTACAATAAAGCAAGCAATAGTTGATTGAACGAATGCTATACTTTCTATGCCTGTTTGCCACTGGTCCATTTAAACTGATACCCAATCTCGGCAATCCTTCGAATTGGCCAACAAATTCAACACATCAAACAAAAGAAGAAAAAAAAAACGATATGAAATTACACTATAAATGTCAATATAGAAAAAGTTATGATGCAATCGACAATTGAAAGTTGTTTCTACGTCGTGACTCTTATCTAGAAAGCCAGCCTGATTCTTGAAAAATTCAATGAAAAAAAAACTTTCACCTAGATTCACAGGCAACCTTTAAACACAATTATTATAATCTGGCTTTTTCTTGAAAATAAATTGTAAAAAATTTAACAAAAAATGTTTTAGTATCTAAAATATTTTTCAAAAGTCTCGTGTTTTCAGTTATAAAGCAATCGTCTTTTGTCTTCTCTGGGGTCAGGCCAGTTTAATGATACTGATAAAAAAATGTCAATTCAAATCGGAAAGAGCAGGATTTCAAGATTAAATATTAGTTAAGCACCGAAGTTAAGCAACGTCTAGCCTAGTCAGTACCTAGATGGACGACAGTTTGAGAATATCCAGTGTTGTAAGTTCGGTTGAGTGGCTGGTGTAATGGATAACGGCTCGGAATTGGACATCAGAGAACTGTCGGAATGTATATTTACAGACACAAATACTCTTCGGAAAGGTTTGAATCAAGATTTTCTCGCTCCAGTTATGAGTTATTAGAACTTGTATCAGTAGATCATTATTATCTTCAAAAGATTCAGTCATTCTAAAAATATTTTCTCGCTTTAAATAACCTGCAAAAAGTTGATTACCCGTAAAAAACAAATCAATCCATCACTCAACGAAAACTAATGCGCGCGCTAGCTTCAAACTAAATGTAAAAGCATTCATTCGTCTAAGAAATACGTAGATTAGTAAAGTATCTTTCTGCTTATTCAGCATAATATTCAATTTTTGATAATTGCTATATACTAATGGCAATAGTTACAATTTAATCAAACGAAATTTGTGCTTATGAACAACTGCAAGTACTTGTACATACCGTAGAAAAAGAAAGACAGAACAAAGGACTATCAATGGTGAAAAGATAGAATGTATAGCATTAGCAAGAGTGAAAACCCAAAATGTGATCTAGAAATTGAATGGTTGGCTGCTTGTATCCGAGAATGCCTGTCTACTAGAGCAGCTAAGTAATCCCTGTTGCAGACGCCTGCTCAAACATATTGGTGTTTGTTCAACACCCACAGAGTCCACATATAGTTTATACTGCAACTATACTAAGCGGACTTTAGTTACAGTTTCTGAGAGAGTGCATTATCTGGCGTAATCAACAGTCCGAACAAAGCCTGTACCCTCCGCCACGGCGACATTTAGCCCAACTAACGACAGTTCCGAAATAGCTCCATCTCCCCAATTTCACACACAAGGCTTGGGTCAGACTATGGTATGATTTTGGGGTACTTTCTAAAAGTGCCGCACGCAAAGATCGCTTCACTTTCTTGAAGAATCTATGATGGCAACATTGGAATCAAGGCTTCATGGTGAGAAAGCGAGCGTTCTCGCCCCTTTAGAGGCTTTAAAATCGAACAAGTTCAGAAACTTAACTATCTGGGCAGTGCTACAACAGCCGGATGACACAGAAATTTGAATGAGCATTGGAATGGCGTAAGATGCTTTCAAAAGCAGAATATGGAAAAACAGGAACTTTTGTTAAGAAACAACGGTAGTAGTGCCTAATAGTTGTGTAATATAAAACTTCCTATATGACAGTGAATGTTTGATAATTCTCTTACAGATGAAGAGGATACTTGAGATAACAGAGATATTATTCTACAGAAGGATGCTGAGAATGTCATGGATGGCGCATATGAACAACAAAGAAGTATTAAGATAAATGTTAACCAGTTTTACTTAAAGTCGAAAGTTAGAAATGAGATTTCTGGTACAGAATGAAGAAGGCTTGGAGAACTTCACACTCACAGGACATATTGAAAGCAAGCAGAGGACAGTGCAAATCAGCAAATAACTTACCTAACAACCAAATGAACGGCAAAAATGGACTGGGGTGATAGTAAATGAACAAGTATTTCTGAGGGTTACATAGGATAGGAAGTTGTATAGTACCATGATCGCCAAAGTTCTGAAAGTACGCAGCACAAAAAACTTGAAATAATATCTTTTTACAGTAATGTTCACCATGTACATGGCCGCGAGCCACTCGAAGTAGAAGGTCACTGACAAAGAGACACAGTTTAGTCAGATATGTGGGGAAGATAACAGTTAATCCTAGACTTGAACAGGTTAAAAGCGTAGTGATTGGAAAGACACCTTCTTGGGAGTCGGGGAGAAGCTGCTCGAGTGGAACTTACATCTCACAAATGGAATCCGAAGTGACAGACGGTGGTTCGCTACAAAGTACGTAGCATAGGCAGTTTTAGCTGTGAAGGTTAGAACTGGTAGAGCTATAGAATATAGTTTATCTGATCGCTTTTAATAGAAATAGGGATAGAACAGCAAGAGGTTTGTGACGTCTCGTCTATGAGAGAGGAATTGAAAGGTGGAAAATAATTTGTCAATCACAATAACTCTATTGTGACTGGAAAGTGAAGAGAGAACAGCTTCTGTCCATAAATTACAACATTGCTCTATTTTAGGTCTGATCAGTTTCTTAACTCGAGAATGTAAAATTGGTCATAGAATGAGGTTCCGAATAGTTACTATAAAAATCAACAAATAACATGCAGTATAAAATCATTAATAGTTAATATAAACATTTAAAAAGTATAAAACTATTGAGTCAGGTCGAATTTTAACATTTTTTTTCTTTCGATGCTAATTATGCTAAAATTAAGTTTAGGAAATAAGAGTTTAAAAAGCAATCAATCCAATTAAGAACAGCATTTTCTCTAATTGTACAGCTTACTCTAATTTATTTTTAAAGCATTGATTTAAAATATTGATACTTTCGAAATAGCCCGCAAATGCTGTTATTTTGATCGCCATCTTATGTTCAACTTTTTCTGTGTTCTTTTTCCTGTTTTTAATTAAGAAGAAATCTTAAAAAGGCAATTGGGTGGTTCTATTAATTAATTCGTTAATTCCTTCACAATCAAAAGATTTCACGGAAACCTCATAGAAATTTAAAAATATATATAAAAGCTTTAAAGGAAAAAATATATACCAAGTCTTATTGAGTTCTGTTCAAGTAACGGACATATAACAACATGGAAGAATAAGAAAAAAGAAGGAACCAACGTATATGTTCTGTTCAAATCATTTACTCAGTAAAACAATAAGTAGTATACGAGGAAATACATTAAGCGTATGCACACAAAATCTACCAAGTGGCTGAATGTTTATACATTGATAAGTATCATCAGTTTCTCTCGAAATTATGGGTACAGTTCTTGATCAGGTAGTGTATTTATGAAACAGAGTTGTATTATAAAGGAAAAATTACTGTCACATTTGTAATTTTGGAATAAAGACGAACAAGATAAGGAAATAATTATTGTGCATATAAACAAAGCCATTCAGTCCCTTAAGTGCCATACATGACACAAGCTTGGGCGATCATGTCTTTCAAGCCATGATTGACTAGGCAGAAGATTTTACCACAGTAGGTTGCTATCTCTTTCTGCAGCAGACTGGTTGAAAATCAAAGCTACATAATCTAATATGTCCTGCTATTTAACCCATAGTGGAAGAAGACATGGATTAATACCTTAATCGAACCCGGGGCTCATGATCGGAATGCTAACGCTCTAACCATTTATCCCACTGGTAGTCTTGATTCAATTGTGTAATTAAGTTTGGAGATGTTTATTTTTATAAAAAACTAAACGGTGCTACCAGCGATCGCATTAAATTGAATATTGAACAAACGCTGTCACTCTTTCAAGAAATCGTATTGTAATTGTATGTTTGCCGAAGTTTTGTTTGCATCAAACATTCGTCGTCAAGCAGACATCTAAAAAATGATTTTCGATTTTGTTGACATGAAAATTAACTAAACAAAATAAAATTTGTTTTTTCTTACGTAAATGAAAACATTGACCATATAAAATCTATAACCATTTTTATTCATTGTATAAATGTATACATATACAGTCCCTTTCTCTTAGACTTACATATACAGAGAGTGTTAACTTGTTAATGAACTCTGATGACAAATAAAAAAATTAAAGATAATCTTACAGATGAAGAAACTTGAGGCAACAGAAATGTGTTTCTACAGAAGGATACTGAGAATGCCGAGGACGAATATGTGGGCAACGATGATGTTTTATAGAAAATAGAAACAAAAGTGACACTTAACACCAGCAACAAACCTTTGAAATTTCTAAGACACATAAGAAAAGTGGGCTTGGAAAATTTGATACTTACAGGATAAATTGAACGCAAGAGAGTCAAAGAAAACAGAGCATAACCTACCTAACAAACTTGTGTAAATGGATGGTAGTACAGGTTTTAAGAGCGTTGATAAAAATACAACTTAACTGAGACATACAATTTGTAAATTTTAATGCTTCTAAAACGAAGCTACTGTCAATTAACCATCATCGACAATCTCACCTACCTCCCATTAGCATGGACCAGGCTTGCCTCCCAGAAAGTAAAACACTACGCCTCCTTGTTCTCACACTTTCAGCGGACCTCAAATGGAATGACTATATCGAATCCATTGCTAAATCCGCTGCTATGAAAGTCGGTTCTCTGTGTAGGGCCCGGAAGTTTTTTCCGTCTAAATCTATCCTGCACATTTACAAATCTACCATCCGCCCGTGCATTGAATACTGCTGCCATATCTGGTCGGGTGCCTCTGCTGTTCTCTGCTGTTGGGAGTATACAATTGATGTAGACTTCAGATGGAATTAGAAATCCAATTTGGTTTTATCTGGTCGGGTGCCCCTGCTATTCTCCTCGGGCTTCTCGATAAGGTTCAGAGGAGGGTCTGTAATGTGATAGATACCGACTTGGCAGACCGCCTGCAGTCTCTCTCCCACCGGCGAGACGTGGCTTCCCTGTGTCTCTTCTATAAATACTTTCACGGCTTCTGCTCCGATGAACTTAGATCACTGGTGCCCCCTAAATACGAATTTGCACGAGATACTAGATTAGCAACTAGATCCCACCCTTTTACAGTGAAACCGATAAAATGCAGCCGTAACTTCTACTCCAACAGTTTCTTTCCTTGCACTTCCCGACTGTGGAATTCTCTTCCAAACGATTGCTTCCCCGACGGCTACAATCTCCAGGAGTTTAAATGTAAGGTCAATACACACCTCCTAACACACTAACCTGCTCCCATTCTATCAAGCACTCTTCCCATCTGGCCGACCCTCATCCTCGCTATCCTTACTCATCTGTCACCTTTCTCCTGACATTCCCTATGTCTATCCACTCCTTCTCTTTACCTTCCCCTATGTAGCCCCATGCGCAATAGTGGCAGTGGAATGCCTTGCTTGGGGTGAGATGATTAAAAAAAAAAAAAATACAAATCATAGGAAATTGTGGAGGATCATGGTAACCAACGTTCTGAATAGAGACAATACATAGTAGAAATTGAGTACAGAAAAAAAGCAATTCAGTATCAGTCTAATTTCAATGCATAAGATAATTGTTTCTTATTTCTTTAACAAATCTCTAAAATGGAATTATTAATTTATATGGTTGTTAGCAGAAGGGACAGCTGACAAGCGATCTACATATTGAAAACGTCAGAATCATACAAATACTGAAATCTAGCTGAGAAGTAGAATAGCAATTATGAGAAATGTTGCACAAATATTGGAAGGTGCATTGGAAGAACAAAATATACTTTACAAAAGCTAAACAACAATGAAATTACGCTAGAAACAAAGAAAACAATACCGAATCGCGATGTAATATCAGTACGCCTATGAAGCAATGAATAAGGGACTATTTCCTCCTAAACGTAAGAGACGTGAGACAGCAAAGGTGTGGTTTTATACAATAATTCTTGAGGATATGATGGAACAAGTGCATAAGGAAGTCTTAAGAAAAATCTGGAAACTGATTAAGTAAAGAGAGCTTGGAGAATTTGACACTCACATGACATGCTAAATGCACGAAGCACAGAATGAAACAGCGAACAACTTACCTGCCCAAATACACAATTACACACACACACACACACACACACACACACACACACACACGCACACGCACACACACACACACACACACACGCACACGCACACACACACATATATATAATTAATGTGGGGAAGATTTTCAACTTCGATTAATGCTTTATCTCTCTTTTGATACTGGGCACTTTATGACAAAAATCTGTTTGTCAAAAGTTTTAAGCTTTAAAAAATATTGGCTCTGTAAGTTTATTTATTTACAGAGCCAATATTTATTACATGTAGAAAAATTAAAATTTTACAAGATCGGATGCCATTTTGCCAAGTGAATTCAACACCCGTATTTGCTGATGACAGGAATGTTAAATTCACTCATCGAAATGGATGTGTGATCATATATGTGTATAGTCATCCGCAGACAGATCTGTTTCACTGTATGACTGCTCATCAGTACGGTTAGACTCCGAATGCTTTTTAACCCAGGATTGAAACCCGACCGAATTGGCGTCAGTAGGCGATTCTACCTCTGGGCTATATATATATATATATATATATATATATATATATATATATATATATATATATATATATATATATATATATATATATATATATATATATATATATATATATATATATATATTCTTTCTTTACCGCCTGGAGGTCGAATAAAACTGACACTAGCGTAAGAAAACAGTAGTGGTTCAAACGGCGTAGGAGAGCTGTCAATTTAAGGCACTGTAATTTCGTGCTTTTTAATCGACATTAAGCACTTTTATTTGCTTTACTACATAAGCGCCTTTTCGGTAAATGTGATATGAACGACCAACATTTTTTAAAATATATTTGATGATTGGTGATTATATCTTGGAGTGTGCCGGAAATATTTAGTATACGTACAAAAAAAAACGAAATTTTTAAGTGCACTTTCGCTTCATTAGACTACTACACATGAAGCCACCTAGACTAATTTACATTTTATCTTTCTAAGGAAGTCCAGGCTGAAATTGAAAATATCAAACCGTTTATCCACAATTCCAATCCCAATCTTAAAATTTCTATTAATGCCTGAATTTTAAACGTTTTAAAGTGCGATCTTTAAAACGTCGCTCTATATCAGCTCTTTATAAGCACAAAGATTTTATCACTTTTACTGAGTAGTTTAATGTGAGGACACCGTTATGATCTTCTCACTCGTCAGGGCTAATTTGTCAGTTAAAGTGACAAACTCTTTGTGCCTATCAGCGCTCTTCTCTACTTCCCAATATCAAACACTTTACGGTAAACCTCGATCAAAAATCTGCTGAGGCTGACAAAGCGAACCTCGCTGCCGAGCTTGAAAAGGACCTCCAATCTGTGGTGGACTGGGGTAAGAAATGGCTCGTAAATTTTAATGCTTTCAAAACGAAGCTGCTATCAATTAACCACCATAGACAATCGCTCTTACCCCCCCCCCCCATTAGCATGGATCAAGCTAGCCTTCCTGACAGCAAAACACTATGCCTCCTTGGCCTAACTCTCTCAGCAGACATCAAGTGGAATGACTATATCGAATCCATAGCTAAATCCGCTGCTAAAAAGGCCGATTTACTGTGCAGGGCCAGGAAGTTTTTCCGTTTGAATCCATCTTGCCCATAAATAAAACTACCACCCGCCCGTGTATTGAATACTGCTGACACATCTGGTCAGGTGCCCCTGCTATTCACCTCGGGGTTCTTAACAAAATCCAACGAAGAATCTCCTATCTCACTGACTGGCATTCTTTCTCTCAAGCTCTTTTCTCTTTCCACTCCAGCCCCAACACACCAGTATTCGCATCCTTCTATTACCCTCTTCCTGACTGCTCTATAACCTACCCCCTTTTCTCATCACTTTTACCCTATGTAACCCCCTGCGCAACAGTGGCAGTAAAACTCCCTTGCTTGGGATGAAATGTTAAAAAAAAAAACCCACTGAAAAACAACAACCTTGGTGTTAAACTTTATCACAATTAAACACTATATATATATATATATATATATATATATATATATATATATATATATATATAATTTTTGCTGTTTTCTGGACATAACTTTTATTTTTACTTTTAATTGAATGTATGGATTGTTTTATGCATGAATCTAAAGTAATTGGAATGTCTTATTTTCCAAATATAGTGACCACATTGGGGCCATATCTTCATAGTCGATGTTATTCTGTGTTGGCTTTTTGTTTTTATATTTATAATGCTTCCATTATTTTTAGCAGTATTTTAAATTTTTTATAAACTTTTATAAAAAATGGATAGCTGCCCAAATATACAATTACTAAATGACATAACCCGGCAACAACAAGAAAAAATAATACCAGAACATTCAGAAAATAACTATTACATGATATTAAAAAATATATATTAAACCCAAAAAGTATGTCTACTATGCAGAGTATCTTTTTATTTTAGGTGAAGCAAAAATGAAATTGGTAATCTCAAAACTACATTCGAAAAAAACTATATCCTTAACTTTACCTATGAATATAATGGATATACTACAACATGCCAAACAAGAAGGCTCACACTAGATATCACTTACCATAGCTCAATTATGTTCTATATAAATACACATGAAGACCTATCAAACTCTATCTGCAACATACTCGTTGATAAATATAATAGCATTATCTACATATAAAATGTCTAAAAATAACAGAAGCATTATGACTACAAACAAAACACCAGCCAATAACATCAACTATGAACCCGGCAAAAATGTGCCGACCATATTTTTTTTTTTTTTTTTTTAATCATATCACCCCGAGCAAGGCGGTAACGCCACTGATGTACAGGGGGCTACGTAATATTGAAAAGACTGAAAAAGAGAAAACCGGAAACCACATCCTAAACAGGGAACAAGGGATGAGCCTCTTAACCTGTTCAATAGACATGGGTGGAGTGTGAACCGGGCGTTAGATAGATCTATCTACTCCAATTGAAAAAACAAACAAAGTGAGAAGATTGGTAAAGAGAAAGCCGGAAACCACATCCTAAACAGGGAACAAGATTGGCCTCTTAACCTGTTCAATAGACATGGGTGGAGTGTGAACCGGGCGTTAGATAGATCTATCTACTCCAATTGAAAAAACAAACAAAGTGAGAAGATTGGTAAAGAGAAAGCCGGAAACCACATCCTAAACAGGGAACAAGATTGGCCTCTTAACCTGTTCAATAGACGTGGGTGGAGTGTGAACCGGGTATAGTAAAATAGTTACTGATCGAAAATGTGAAAACAGAACTTAATCGGTGCTTTAGGACCATACAGAGTTATCTGGATAAAATCGGATTCTGCTAAACCTAAAAATATTTCAGCAATTTATTTCATTAAAATAAAAAATATCAAGGTATTATGCGCAATCCGTAATTTTGAAAAAGTGAAGTTTAGTTGCTACGCAAAGTTAAAAACAAAAAAAAAACAAAAAAACTATAGTTTCAATTTTCAAATTTAAAAAGTGGGTGGGCGATAAACGATATTCATTTAAAAAAGATAAAGTAAAAAAGAAAAAACCACACACACGAAACACTTTTCCCATGCATTTCTGTATATTAGTGGTGAAAAAAAAAAATTAAATTGTTCATTTCAGTAGAAAGCTACTACTATTTTATTTTTTTAGGAAACAATATAGACTCTGTAGAGACTGGTTTTGAATTAAAAAAAATATTAATTTAAAAGACTACTTAATTTTTACAATTGATAAGCGATAAGTTTCTTCGTTTGTTTTTCTTTTAAGTTTTATCTTTTTTGAAAATATGAGACAACGGATAAATCATCATAAACCTCGTTACAAAAAAATTTAACTTAAAAATTGTCAAACATTTCCTCATGCTATTTAAATTACTAAATATGATGCCAGATAAAAATAGTTCAATAGTTTAAAAGATGTTAAAACATTTAAAAGTTATCTTTATTAATTTCATTTATGAATAATTGAGGTGTAAACAAAACAAAACAAAATTCAGTCATCAATGACTGAAAATTTTAAAAAATCCTAATCTTAAATTAGATTTAGAATAGATTAAAGGAGACAAAAATAAAAATAAACATTAAGCTACAAATCAACAAAGAGAAAAGTAACTACAACTAATTAATAACCAGTCTTTTAGATTTTGTCTTTCATAAAAACAAAAAACTTTTCTGTTCTAAGTTCTGATGACATTTTTTAAAAAAACGGAAATTTTCGCCACAATTTGAAATTCAAATAAAGAAGTAATCAAATGCAACTGTTGCTCGTGCAGTTCATGAGTTAAAACTTTGTTTGTCTACTTGCAACTTCGGTCTTTTAAAAAATTAAATTCAATGCCAAAGAAAATTTTCCAAAGAGAATCCAATTAATAATGACACATAGATGCCTGCATTAATAATGACACATAGATGCCTGCATTAATAATGACACATAGATACCTGCATTAAAGCAAAATATCTAATAGAGTGGCTGTTCAAGACAAATTTTATTTTACAATTTGATGAGATTGAATCAGATCTAAAATTCATCTTTAAATAAATCTTTTAACATGCCAAACAATATCAAACACCTTTGAGATATTCAATGCAAAATACTGAGCTTCACCATTCTTATCTAAATTTTGATGAACACTTTCAGCAATAACTTTAACACAGCAGTTTACCTAGAGAAGTGAAAGCCACATTGCTTATCTGAAAGAAGACCATGCAAGAGGAGACGCTTAAACAATTTAGAGTTGATTAAAACCTCTAGTACTTTGCTTAAAGGTGGTAGAGGCTAATAGATCAATTGAAAGATTAGATGGTTTGCCTTAGTTCTTAGACTGGAACTATAAAAGAGATTCCCAGAAAGCAAGAAGCAGCAAGGCATTTATTGTAGAGTTTAAATAGAACAAGAGCACATTTCTTAAGTACTATTGCAGGGATATCATCGTCTACATGCTTTGTGGGGATCCAGTTTAGAGATGACAGTAGAAATCATGGACAGAGTTATAGGCATATCACACAGAGACTTAATTCTAAATGGAAGTCAGACAAAAATACTCCAAAGTCCAGAGTAGAATAGAAATAGAATTTGCAAACAAAAAGAAAAGATAACAACTCAAATTGAGTGAAGAGATGAGGGATAGAAGTCTTCTTATTTAACACACTTCTGAAATCTAGTCTTAAGTGGCATCCACCTTGACCAAAAGAAGACAGGTAAGTAAAGGAGTGGATGAGGTTTTTATTTGGAGACCAAGCATCAATAAACCAGAATCATTATTTTTAGATGCTGGTTGATATTTACTTGCTTGGGATTGGAAAATCAATTCTAGTCCACCCTTAGTAGGTGATGGACTTGTCTGTCATGTTATGCCAATGCTATCTGTTGATATTGCCAGCCACATGTTGGGTAGAGGAGTTGGTAGGTGAAAGAGCTGATCTATGAAATTGACATTGAAGTTGCCCAAAATGTCACTTAACTACTAACCCAGGTGAGCAGGAAAACCCGAATTAAACACATAAGAGAAACAGGGTTCATGTTCTTATTTCTCGATATGGTGTTTGTCTTTCATTTTTGTGAGTATGCAGCAGAACCCTTCCCACCTTCTGGTGCATACCAATGAGATCAAGAACTGAAATGCAACACGAGATAATCACTAGCCAGTTGGTGGAAAGCTTGGGCAAGGGTCATGTTGTATGTTTACAAGGGGAAGAGGTAAGAAACAAATCAAGTAAAATCTTGATCAGAATTATTAGGGGAAAAGAGTAGGGAAATCTAGTTAACAATGGAAAAATTGAAAGTCTTGGAACATCATGAACATTAGAATGTTTTTAAGCCACTTCACATGATGAGAATTAAAACCACAAGAAACAAAGATGTTTGCAGTTGAGAGAGAGAGAGAGAGAGAGAGAGAGATTTCTATACAGTCTATGAGAAAATTGATAACTAATAGAGTGCAATAAAGTTGAAAGTATACAAAACAAATCATTCAGTGACTTAAGAGACGATTCCCTTGCCAATAGCCATTAAATGATTTTCCTGGATGTAAACACCAAGGCCATGCATATGTATCTTACAGTCTTTGACAGAATAGACAGCCTGGAACAGAGATTCATTGATAGTAATAGAAAAGTTTAAATTATTTTCACAAAGCACTAACATACTTGGTGAATTATACAGTACAGAAATTGGTACAAATACCATGTATATTGGAGAAATAAAGTTTGGGAGAGGTAGGTAATTTCTTGTTTACTGGTTTACTCTTATATTTCTTTTAATCATAACTGTCATGAGATTTTAATTTTTAAGGAAAAAGAATTATCACTGTACATCCTCTATGGTAGTACAAACTAGCTAGAAAGTGGCTAAGACTAAAGTTTTAATGAACCTCAAAGTTGCCCACTGGAAGTACATGCAGGGACACCTATCCATGTAGGACACGGCCCTGCAAATACCCTGACTGTTGTAAAACCAAATATCAAGAACAACAACATATAACACAGTTAAATATATGTTGTATAATATATTATCCATAATATAATATCCATTTTTTTTAATTCTCACAGACCAGGATACAGCAGGATTGGGTGGGTAACAAATTACTGTTTACACGTGTATTGTTTAGCAGCTATGTTGCTGTTCTTTTTTACCCCTTTCTAACACTGACATTATGCAACTGTTGACCAAAGCAGCTTTTCTAAGCACTACCAAAGAGTTTGGGCTTCTTGCTACCAGTCAGGATGCAGGAACCAAAAAACTGCAACTTAAAATGAGCTGTCACAGCCACTGATCAGTCAGATCCCCAAAAAGTTAAGACAGTTACACCATTAAGGTCATCGAAAAAAATTTGCATTTGTTTGCATCTATTAAATTGAAAAGTAATATTTGTACTGATAATTAAAATTGTCCCAAATTTCAAATTCAAATCTGGTATTATTTGAATAGTAAGCATTATTCATTGTAAAAATAATGTTACCAGATATAACATCAAATGATCACCAGGCACAAGGAACTTTGAATAAAGCATCTTCTTTTTTTTGAGTTGTTTTAAAACTATTTAATAAATGAACAAAGATATCTTTGAGGGATTTTCAAACTAGTTTTTATCGAGTGTTAGCATACTTGTTAATGAATATTTGCTTTTGTTTATGAAAATTTTATTTTATACTGACCAGGGAGATCCAAGTTGGTTTGTTCAGGGAGCTCAGAAATAAGATAAAACGTTTCTATAACTTTAGATACATTCATAAAATGTTCATACATTCAGTCAAATGTAAAAATAAAATCATCCTTGAAAATAGCTAAAAATATACCCGAAAGCACTCGGACATACAGAAAATTGGAATATATATATATCAGTATGCAGTGTGGGTATAGAAGAATCCAAAGGAGTATCCTGTAAATACAGTGGTAGGATAACTCTCTAACAGAGCTCTAAATATATATGTATATAAATACATATAGAGCAAATATAAGAAAAATTAAGGCAGACACGTTATTTCATGGTAAATCTGAAGTGTAGGCCTATTTCAGGCGAAGCATCATCAGCTACCGTCTTTATTTTACAAAGGATTCTACACGAATTCGTGTAAAATCCTTTGTAAAATAAAAGACGGTAGCTGATGATGCTTCGCCTGAAATAGGCCTACACTTCAGATTTACCATGAAATAACGTGTCTGCCTTAATTTTATATATTAATCAAGCCTCTATAACACAATTTTCGATTGATCACAAACAACCATATCTGCTCTGAAATGTATCGTAATGTCAACAAATGTAAACATGTTACGGAAATTAACGAATTTTAACGAAACTTGGTTATAAACAACCGATAATTTGAAATGAATTGTTTGAACATTATTATTTAAACATTACGATACATTTCCGAGCAGATATGGTTGTTTGCGATGAATCGAAAATTGTGTTATATAGGCTTGATTAAAACCTCGTTTAGACTGGAGGCTATTCGTGGTCGAGCGGTCTAAGACGTTGCCAGATTATATATATATATATATATATATATATATATATAACCAGTGAAGAAACATTGCCAATTATTAGAAAAATGAAATGGAAACTAGCAGAAAAAATAAGTGTAAACATCTCAAATGTACGTCTTTTACATGTAAAAATATCTCGCTTTATATGAAGCTGAGCTGGAGATGTCGAAGTGGACGATTACGACTACAACGAAACAGCAGTAGTTTTTAGGCTTCGTTGCATGACAAAGGTGCACACCATAACAAAGGCAAGAAATTTCTGGTAAATTTGGTCTTCGTAATCAAATAGCAATAAAAAGGAAAAAACAAAAATGATCGTTAGATTCTGTCATGTTTACTTGAGGAAGAGGCGAATCAATGCGTTGAATTCCAAATCGGAAAAGATAAAAAAACATGAAAGACTACGGAAATATTTTTGGAAAGAAAATATAACCAAGAGATTTGTAAATCAATGTCTGTAAAAGGAAAACTTTTTTTATTGACAATCCTATTATGCATGTTAACAACAAATGACAACAAGGAATAATGTTAAATAGGCCAGTCAGTCAGTTAAATGCTATACGTGATACACGTTTGGACGATCATGTCTAGAAAGAGACATGACTGACTGGACTAGAATTTTCCCGCAGTAGGTTGCCATTATTTTCTGCGGTAAAATAGTTGCCAACCAAAGCTATAGAACCCAATCTTTCCTGCTATTTAACTCATAGCTGAATGGAGAAGCGACGGAGTAATACTTTTTTCAAGGGTATTTGAGAGTAAGTGAATGCAAAGAATTCAACTGAAATTTGAACTCAGCTCTCCGATTTCTCGCTCCGAGCCGATATATAGGTAAGATTTCTATTTCTTGAAATGACTCTTGCATGAATTATTCCTCCTACAATCATAAACAACTTCAAGTTACGGATCAATCTCTATCTATCCTTCATATCCTCATAACCTCCACTTCCCACATTCATATCACACATTTCATTCTTTAAATCTTTTCTATAAATAATTTTTGAGCTTTGTAAAAAATAGTTCAACAGAATGAAAAGACTGAGTGTTAAGGTCTCGAGTTAGTAATATTTACATGAGAACAGGTGAGATTAAATCTCTCTCTATATATACAATTCTGTGACTTTCGTTAGTCCGTTCATCCCAATCAAGTAGCCATACATTGACCGATCTAAACCGAATTTCAGAAAGATGTGGAAACATGTAAAGGTGTCAAAAACAAATTTGATCTTACTAGGATGCATAGCTTAGTACAAGAGGCTCATCCCGTGTTCCTTGTTTAGGATGTGGTTTCCGGCTTTCTCTTTTCCAATCTTTTCATTCCTACGTAGCCCCTGCGCTTCAGTGACGTTACCGCCTTGCTTGGAGTGATATGATTAAAAAAAAAAAAACAATAAAATTTCATTCATTTTTTTTATAAAAAAATAAAGTAAAATGTTATTATTTAATATACAAAATACTCCCACTATTCTAAAAACAATTTATTGATTAAAATAACAAATTTAAGAAAAACGTAATATTTTTTTTATATATCTTGTTTTTTCCCCCATTTTTTTTAGTTTTATCTGTCTTCCTATATGGCAGTGAATGCTGGACAATTTCGTCAATGATGAAGAAAAGACTTATTGACTGATTGATTTGTCTGTTTAGTGGCATATCAACTTCTATGGGTCATTTAATACCGAAATTTAATTTTTGGGGGAGCTTGGGAGCAACAAAATTATGATATATATTTATTCTGCCTTTATAACTAAATAAATGGTAGAAGATTTTAAGCTTTTTTGTATATAAATGTTTGTGAGGATATAATTAGCAGAGGCAGTAATATGTGCGTTTTATGTTATAACTTCATTTTGGAATAGAGTTTGATTCCCTTAAGAAATTGTAGGGAATTATATGGATTAATGTGATGAAAGAGTTATTTCATCTTGGTTGTTTGGTTATACAGGGTGCGATGTGTAAATTGTCGCGAATTTAAATTTCTAATTAGTTGACTGCACAGTATAGTAGGGTCAGTTGGGCAGTGTCTGTGAGAAAAAGAGCAACATGACGAAATTGCCTCCGCAAGAAATTTGAAAACAGCATCTTGTACTAGTAAGCATTGGCACCGGAAGATCAAATACCAACATTTCAGAGTGTATGAGTGTTCAATCTGAAGACAGTGCCGAGGATTCGTAAAGTGTTGGATGATTTATCCAGTCAATATTATGATGTTTCGGGTGATCACTAGTGATGACGATGTTTTGCCTCCATCCATTTTCCCGCAGAGCCTCAGACCCAACACAGAGGCCTTCATCAAATGCTTTGAGGACGTAGTGCTGCCCTGGCTCAACAAGGTGGCTGCTGGAAAACAATATGTCGGGCAACAGAACTCTGCACCATGCTAAACCAGCAAGAGGACTCAATCGTGGCTGTCAGACAATTTTTGCGACCACATCAATCTTTACATTTGGCCACCTAACTCCACAGACTGCAACACCCTTGATTATTATGTGTGGGATGCAGACAAACAAACCTCCTCGTAAAACTAAAGATGAACTGAAAGCAAGAATTATGGCAATATTCCCTAAGTTGAACAAGGACGGTCTATCCAGAAGAAATGCAAAATATTCCGAAGTTGTACCCACACCCGACTTTCCTCCTAGAACAGAGACCCAGCTGAATGAAGTATTCTTAACTCCCTCCTGGTCTCTAACATTATTTCTAAACCGATTCGCATAAAGCAAGTAGATGTGATGGAATTTCAGTCATCGTCCTTAAGAAATATGCCCCTGAAATCTCTTCTGGCCTCTCCAAACTCTATAACTATTGCTTTACTGCTTCTTACATCCCTACTTGTTTGAAGTCTTCCTTTGTAGTTCCTGTTTTTTAAAATGGCGATTTTATTGAAGATATTGTTTGTGCAATTTTGGTAAATATATCTGTTAAAATGAGACGTTAGTGTTATTTTTATTTTTTGCGTAAATTAGACGACAAAATATGAATCCATCGCTTAACCCCGCTTCACCCCAACAAGAAAGCAACTGATTACTAATGAAAAATCCCAGATGTAAAAATACACTGTATGTCGACTGACTTTTCATTTTTTAATCAATTCACCCCCAAGCACGGTGATAATGCCACTAATATGCAAGGGCACCCGGGGAGTGAAAGATAAAGAAAAAGACTTTAGAAGGAACGGAACTCCAATCCTAGGCAAGAATCAAGGGATAAACCTCTACTACTGTTAAAAAGGCCGGGTAGAATTTTTTTTACAATAATGTTCACTCTCTACAAAAAGCAGAGGTCATTCGATTTAAAGGATTACGCTAGAAGGTAGTTTCTAGGATAGGATGGAAGATAACGTGTAACTCTAGACTTTTAAAGGCTAAAATTTTACTTATCGTATGCCACGTCATCTTGTGGCATACGGAAGAATTGTGGGTGATTTGATACAACTTAAGTGGTATGGTGGCTCCTTGCTTTGAAGATCACAATTAGTGGTACCAAGAAATGTAGTTCGTTCGAGTACTTTCCATAGAAGTAGCAATGGCTTGCCACATCTCACCTGTGTGAGAGAGAGAGAGGTTGAAGGTTAAAAAATTATCGATATCACACAGAATTTTTTTCAGTCAGTTAAGTGCTATACGTGAAACACGCTTGGGCGATCATGTCTCGAAAGAGACATGACTGACTGGGCAGAAGATTATCCCGCAGTAGGTTGCCGATGCTTTCTGCGGTAGACTGGTTGCTGACCAAGGTAATAGAACCCAATCTGTCCTATTATTTAATCCATGACTGGAGGGAAGAGACGGATTAATACCTTTCCCAAGGGTAATTGCGCGTAAGTGAATGTAAGAAATTCAAGTGGAATTCGAACTCGTCTCCCCGATTTCTCGTTCCGAGCTGATATCCACTGCGCCACAACACATATAATTCGTTTTTTTGGGGGGGGAGGGGTTGTTTTTTTTAGCAGGACAGACTAGGATCTCTAGCAGTGGTTGGGTACCAGTCCAGGAGAAAGAGAAGTCTACATTCAAAACCGCATACAGAAACTGGTTAAGCCACATACTATACCAGAATCAAGATGGTAGGCCACATACTATACCAGAACCATCCATTTTTATAGCGATTTACTCAGCGAAGCTTAATTGTAGCACAAAACCGAAAGTATGGTGCACCCAGTGAGTAACAAATTCAATACTCAGTCGTTATTGATATAGTTGTGTTATTTGCGGAATCTGTTGTAGATATTAGTATGCAGCGCCAGGTTTAGAGGAACCGTGAGTTAAATATTAAACTTAACGATTGGCTAATGTTGGCAATTGTTGATTTTACAAGTTCATTAAAGTACAGACCATAACGTCAACTGAATAGTTGTGTAGCGTTATTCTGCCGATATAAGATTTCTGCAATTAATGTTTTCTTTACTCGTTCTTAAATCAGAACCTTTGAAATAAAGTCGAAAATTATTGTATCGGTCACGGAAAATGTAAACAGAAACCTTTCCTGTTTTGAGGAAGCGACCATATGTGGCTTCCGAATGGTTCTGAGGTCACCTTCGAACGGATGATGGAATCAGCTCTTTCGTAATTGATCGTCAGGTTAATGTCTATGGACAAGCTACACTTAAGACTGGCTCTTAGAGATAGATACAGCCAAACGCCACAATAGTCGATTTCATTTCACGAATAAAGCTGTAATATTTATACATCGATGTTTTTAAAAGTAGTATGGCCTTCCTATCCGACTTAGTGATCGATAATTTTTCCCAACACTGCACGTTTTAATACTTCCATCCGCTCTGGCTGTCTTGATATGAAAACACACTCATCATTTGTTTATATCGAATATTCTATATCTTAACTGATAGATAATCTTTATATATAATAGGAGTTTACCCCCAGTTTACACTCCACCCAAGTCTTTTGAACAGGAGTGGAGGTTTAACCAATGTTTTCTATTTAGGGTTTTTTTTTTCTGGTTCCTTCCTTTTTCTCATTTTCTTTCACTCCTTGTATCTCCTTGCTTCTTAGTGGCATTATCGCTTTGCTTGGGGTGAATTTATTCAATCAAATAATAAAACTAAATACATGACTATAAATACTTTAAAAATGTACATGACTATATTTTTTAAATTCATGAAAAGGAAAATTAAAAGTTAAAAGAAAATTATTAAATTCAAAAATTTAAATTCAAAACCTATTATTTAAAATATATAATGCATAAATTAAACTCAAACTAAAATAATATAAATAATAATTATATAAAAAAAAGCATTCAAAATTTTTACACGATTTTGATTATTACCCACTTAATTACGTCACTTTATTATCAGCCATAATTTATCTCGACTTTCTGTTCGCCTTAAATATATTTATGATCTTTCTCAAATTTAAAATTTCTGAAAACTAACGACTACTTTACTTTTGCTTATAATTACCTGTTCCCAAATAAAATCCTTATATTTGTCTTAGTAAGTAAAGACAATCAAAGGAAAAATACATCGATTAAGATAAGTTTTCCTTTTGTCTTTATTCACAATTTAAGCACAGTACTAAATTGACAGCAAGACCTTGTCATTTTGTAGTTTAAATAGCGAGATGCAAGCCTAAGTTAATAAGTATTATCGTCTTCGAGATGGATTTTTATTTTTTTGTAAATAAATGGGTTTGTCTATAATTATAATTCTGCCGCTTTTGTCGGAAGGGATGTATGAATAGTTTTATTTGATATTGTTTTCAAGGTTTTCATATATCTGTAGGGAAGTGGAGTTTCACTGCTTCTGGATATGTAACATTTATTAAAAAAAAGAAAAATATAAGCAAATACATAAAAGAGACAGAAAAAATTTAAAAACGAAACCAAGATACTATTAAGCACCTATATATATATATATATATATATATATATATATAACAGTACTAAATCCAGAAGATTGGTAAACAATCCCAAAGGATCCTAGTAATATTAGGTCAAATATTAAAACTGAAACAACAGGGAGCTCGATGTATATTTAATTTACAGATCAGAGTCATTTATTTCATATGTAAATTCAGGTTTTACATTTGGACAATAGCTCTGTCAACATGTCTACTAGAGCCATGCATTGTTCCACTCCAGGCGGCCGTAAAATGAAGAAATTCTAGTATACCGGAAAAAATGTTAGTAAAGAAAAGAAAGGAATAAAGAAGTTTGGTCAGGAAAAGGCCAAGAATAGGAGGGAGGGATGATGGTAGAACACTTCTTTCGGTGTGGAAGGCAGCTGTTTGTCTGTGAGGTCAAGGGTAACAGGCAGGAATAAACTAAGGGTATCCAAATTTAAATTCTAACCAATATTAAGACATAGGCTATACCTGAATTTATATATATATATATATATATATATATATATATATATATATATATATATATATCATACTCTCTTCTTGATATTCATCAATGATCTTCCTGGTGTAGTCAGTTCCCAAGTTCACATATAGGAAGATGATACCAACATCTACTACCGTTTCAATATGAAATCTGCCCGGGCTGGCAAAGTAGACCTCGCTTCTGCTTTTGGAAAGAACCTCCAAACTGTGATAGATTTGGTAAGAAATGGCTTGAAAATTTTAATACTTCCAAAACAAAACTGCTCTCTTTTATTTACCATAGAGAAGATTTCCTGCTTTCCACCAGTATGGATCACACTAGTCTCCCTGAAAGCAATGCACCACACCTCCTCGGTCTCACTCTCTCATCCATTCTCAAGGGAAATGAATACATTGAATCAATAGATACATCCATTGCTAAGAAGATTGGTGCCTCTCTGCCGAGTCACAATCCATCTTGCACATTTATAAATCTATTAGGTTGTTACAAAAAATTATAGCTGATTTCAGAAACATTTTTTTCTTGAAAAGTTAGCTGTAGAAGTGTTGAATTAGTCAAAATACGAACCTTGAGCATCTATGCATCTCTGTCATCGATCGACAAGATTATTTATTCTTCGTTGATAAAAAAAAAGTTATTGTATATGATGAAACGAAATCATTGAAACCTGATTCCACCTCTGGTTTTACCATTTAAAAATGTGCTTAAGTGCTTAAAAATTATGATCAATGCGTGAAATATCATGAGACTATGGAGAACGGGTGAAATTCTCTTATCCTAAATTTGTGAGTTTTAGCAACATCATTCTTGCATAATGTGGCGCGCATTATAGTATGTATGTATGCCGCATTCACCCTAGTCGGGTTGAGCCGGCTTCCTCCCTGACGGAGCAAGTCTCATTGGGATTTGTTTAAGGGCAGGGTCCCAAGTCCTGCCCTGTTATTTAACCCATAACTGGAGGGAAAGGACGGATTAATACCTTTCCCAAGGGTACCAGCGCGCAAGTGACTGCAAGGCATTCAACTGGAATTCGAACTCGGCTCACCGATTTCTCTTTCCGAGCCGATAACCACTGCACCACAACGCACATCCGTCACTATACGCTTACAGCACCTGGTATTCCCAAGCGGTCACCCATCTAAGTACTGACCAGGCTCAACGTTGCTTAACTTCGGTGATCGAGCGAGAACCGGTATATTCAACGTGATATAGCCGTAAGCATTATAGTGGAGTAGAATTGGATCACGTCGATTCACCAATGCAGGTTTCATTTTTTGCAGGAGTGCATGCATTTCAGCAAGTTGATTGCAGTAAAGCTGTGCATTAATGCTCTGATTGCCTTTCAGAAATGTGTAGTGTATAACGCCAATTGCAGACCACCAGAAAGTTACCATAATCTTTTGCTGATGCAACTTTGGCTTTGGGAAATGTTTGGGGTACTTATCACGATCATGACCATTGACCTGTTCGTTTGCGGTTATCATAAAAGATCCACTTTTCATAACAAGTGACTCTTTGGTCAAGAAAGGGATCAGTGGTATTACGCAGAAAGAGCAACGAGCACACTTCCAAACGCCTAAATTTTTGATTTTCATTGAGATCATGAAATCCTTTATCGAGTTTTTGCACCTTGCTAGTACTCTACAAATGGCGTGAGACTGCTGCAGTAGTGACACCAAGCGTCTGAGACTTTTCTCTGACATTTTGATTTGAGTTTTGCTCAACAATTGCTTGCAATTGTTCGTTGTCACGACTGTATGACGGTCCTCTACCTTCATCTTCAAGTCTCTCATTACCAGTACAGAATTTCTGGAACCACGTTCGTACTGTCTGATCACTTGTGGATCCATCTCCTCATGCTCTGTTGATATTGGCAGAAGTTTGGTAGGCGCTATGCTCAAATCTGAACTCATGCAAGAAAAGTAAACTCAGATCATGTATATTCATGTTCATAATTAGGGGCCTCTGCGCTTCAAAATTATTTCTGTCAGAAAATAAGTTTAAAATTATTAAAGACCATACATTACTTATAATGTATACCAAACTTCACCTCATATATACCGTGGATATTATGTTAAAATGGCTTTTCAAAATACAACACTTTGAGAAAGCCATTATATTTGTAACAACCTAATACCATTCGTCGTGAATTGAATACTGTTGCCATATCTGGTAAGTTGCTCCTGCTACTCATCTCGGAGTTCTCGACAAAATCCAGAGGTAGATTTTTAATGTAATCAATCTCGATTTGCCAGCTCGCATTCAACCACTTTTTCACTGACGAGATGTAGGTTCCCTCTGTCTTTTCTACAAGTATTTTCACGGTTTCTGCTCTAACGAGGTCCCACCTTTTTACCATTCAGAATAGGCAAATATAAGCGCTACTTCTACTCCACAGTTTATTTTATCACACGTCCCTCCTGTCAAAGTCCCTTCCCCATTCTTGCTTCCCTGATAGCTACAATCTCCAAATCTCCAGCGTCAATTGCCATCTTCTATCTCAATGACTCACAATTTTCTCTTACCTTTTCTACAACAACACCTGTACTGTTTTCTTTTCTGTCTTCCATCCCCTCTCATTGTAACCCCCTGCCTACTAATGGCAGTGCTGCTTAGTCTGGGATTAATTGATTAAAAACAAAAAAAACATGCACACGAACGAGAAATCCTGAGAATATTTTTTTTAATCTAACACATAAAAAAATTTAACCCATGAAAAATGAATATAATTTTAAGTTTCTAGCATCCTTCGTTCGTGCGGATGTTTAGTCGCACTAACATAGCCAATTTACTTCGATGAAGTCCTAAAAAACGAAACGCATCACAAAAACTTTTTTTAATTTTTCTTACATTTCCCCCAGTATTGTTATCGATATATAAAAAATAGTTAACGTATATATCATTAACACACACACACACACACACACACACACACACATATATATATATATATATATATATATATATATATATATATATATATATATTAAAATAGTACAACTTTGCACATATTTGGTGCGTTTCTTTCTGATTAATTAGATTATTTCCTTCTAATCGACAAAAGTGTATTTTCGTTCTGACTATGTAAACTGAAACATTCAGCAAAGAAATCATGACAAGAAGCGATATCTGATGTCTATTGATTTTTATCTATTTTCTATTTTCGGTTCTTATTAAGAATCGATTAATGCACAGTAATTTCCAAATGAAGATTTGCTGCCTGTTTGTCGCACGTTTGCTATTCAGTCAATTTAAAAATTTTAGGCGGGACTTAATCACGACTTTTCATTTCAAATAGAATACTGAATTTTTTTTTTTAAATCAGTATCACCCTATGCATAGTAGCAAGGCCACTAAGACACAAGGGGTTGCAGGATGTGGAAGAATTAGAAACAGAAACATTACTAATGTGCTGGAAAATATCATTAGATAACGGTTGACATTGCATTTAAATTTCTACAGATTAAAGTTGTATGGAAAGCATGGAGTTAGAAGGAAGTTTCACAAACGAGAAGCGTGAGAAAAGAAACTGTTAGCAGAGAACTTACGGTTACATCTAGCCAACTCATCTGTAAGTTAATGAGCTGTCGACACCAGTGTAGTACTGCGCTTAAATTAAAAACTATTTAGGTATTATAGCGAAAAGCTCATCCAAATAATTAACAAGAAAGTATTTAAAGAATCGACAGAGAGAAGCAGCATCATGGCGATAGGAATGTGACTGAAGCTGAGATGCCAGGTCAGGACCAATAATATCGCTGATTCTTCTTTAGATTTTATCAAGAATCTCGAAAATATAAAGCAGGAGCCCCTGATCCCATGTGCAGCAATATTCTAAGCATGAACAAATGGTAGATATATAAAATAGATTCTGGAGAGAAAACAATGGTCTCGCACGGCACAGTGAACCAAATTCCTTAGTAAGTGACCTCGTAATGTATTCATTATAGTCTTTCTACTTCATCTTCTGTTTTTTCACGTACTGTGAATTTGCGTAAATGAATAAAATATTTTCACAGCATTTCAAATTGCATTATTAATAAGTGAATAACAAGAAGTAAATTTTTACTTGTTTACCTTGTTTCCAAAATACAATTGGGTTTCTGTTTCCTTCTGAAGACCGCATCAATTGTATACTTCTAACGTCTCTGTTTAAAACTCAGAAAATTTTTCACTGTTAAATTACTTTTTTTTTGTCAATAGTTATCGTCTGGTTCACAATCCTCCTTAGTCTTTTGAATAGGAATAAAGGTTTATCGCTTGTTTCCAGTTTAGGAAGGATTGAGTTTCTGACTCTTTCTGAAGTCTACATCAATTTCATACTTCTAACGTCTCTTCCTAAATTACCGAACTTTTATTCACTATAAATTACTATTTTTTTTCAATACTTATTGTCAGGTCCACACTCCTCTCCAGTCTTTTGAACAGGAGTATAAGTTTATCCCTTCTTTTCTGATTAGAATTGGGTTTCTGGCTCCTTCTGAAGTCTACATCAATTGTATATTTCTAACGTCTTTCCCTAAAACTCCGAACTTTTATTCACTACTAAATTACTTTTTCTTTTCTCAATAGTCTTTTGATCAGGTGTAAAGGTTTATTCCTGATTTTCAGATTAGAATTAGGTTTTGGTTTCCTTCTGAAGTCTCCATCATTTGTATACTTTTAACGTCTCTGCCGAAAACTCCGAACTTTTATTTACTGCCGAATTACTTTTTCTTTTCTCAATACTTGTCTGGTTCACACTCTTCTTCAGCCTTTGGAAGAGGAGTAAAGGCTTATTCCTTGTTTCCCGGTTAGGGATTTTTTTTTAATCATCTCACCCCAAGCAAGGCATTCCACTGCCACTATTGCGCATGGGGCTACATAGGGGAAGGTAAAGAGAAGGAGTGGTTAGACATAGGGAATGTCAGGAGGAAGGTGACAGATGAGTAAGGATACCGAGGATGAGGGTTGGGCAGATGGGAAGAGTGTTTGATAGAATGGGAGCAGGTTAGTGTGTTAGGAGGTGTCTATTGACCTTACATATAAACTCCTGGAGATTGTAGCCGTCGGGGAAGCAATCGTGTGGAAGGGAATTCCACAGTCGGGAAGTGCGAGGAAAGAAACTGTTGGAGCAGAAGTTGCGGTTACATTTTATCGGTATCACTGTAAAAGGGTGGGATCTAGTTGCTAATCTAGTATCTCGTGCAAATTCGTATTTCGGGGGCACCAGTGATCTAAGTTCATCGGAGCAGAAGCCGTGAAAGTATTTATAGAAGAGACACAGGGAAGCCACGTCGCGCCGGTGGGAGAGAGACTGTCAAGTCGGTATCTATCACATTACAGACCCTCCTCTGAACCTTATCGAGAAGCCCGAGGAGAATAGCAGGGGCACCCGACCAGATAAAACCAGATTGGATTTCTAATTCCATCTGAAGTCTACATCAATTGTATACTCCCAACGTCTCTGCCTGAAACTTTTGAATAGGTGTAAGGGTTTATCCCTTGTTTCCAGATTAGAATTAGGTTTCTGGTTCCTTCTGAAGTTTACATCAATTGTATAATTCTAAAGTCTCTGCCTAAAACACCAGACTTTTATTCACTACCGATTAACTTTTTTCTCATAGTTATCGTCTGGTTCACACTCTTCCAAGTTTTTCGAATAGGGGTAAATTTTTATCCCTTGTTTCCAGTTTAGGATTGGGTTTCTGGCTCCTTCTGAAGTCTACACTAATTGTATACTTCTAACGTCTTTGCTTAATCTTCGAAATTTTGTCTAATACTGAATTACTTTTTCTTTTCTCAATACTTATCGTTTGGTTCACACTTTTCGCCAGCCTTTGGAAGTAGAGTAAAAGTTTATTCCTTGCTTCCAGACTAGAATTAGGTTTCTGGTTACTTCTGAAGTCTACATCAATTGTATACTTTTAATGTCTCTGCCGAAAACTCCGAACTTATATTTACTACTGAATAACTTTTTCTTTTCTAAATAGTTATCGTCTGGTTCATAATCCTCACCAGTCTTTTGAACAGGAGTAAAGGTTTATCCCTTGTTTCTGCTAAAGTTTGGATTTATGGTTCCATCTGAAGTCTACATCAATTTTATACTTCTAACATTTTTGTCTAACCTCCGAAATTTTTTTTTCCATACTGAATTACTTTTTCTTTTCTCAATACTTATCGTCTGGCTCCCATTCCTCACCAGCCTTTGGAAGAAGAGTAATTCACTGTTGAATTACTATTGTACAGAGTTTTTTCTTTCACTATAATCACCTGTGCACTCGTGGCTGTCCCGCCTTGCTTATGGTGAAATGATTAAAAAAAAAAAGAAGAAATTATATAAATTCACTTTCATATAATATTTTTTATTAAAATTGTAATCGTCTCTTTTTAAAACAGTAAATATTGCCAAGGTGTGAAGATGGTAAAAGCGGTGTCAAGGGAAAACCCGTCCTATTGACGCACTGTCTTTTTTTTTTTGTTATGTTTTGTTTTCGTTTTTTTTTTATTTTGTTTGGTTTTTTTTTTTTTTGGTTTTTTTGTCGGGTATGAAAGACCATGATTGCCGAATGATTTTAAATAAGCGAGAAAACATGTTAACCTTATGCGAAAAATCCTAGATATCTGTTCCTCATGTTGAATACGGGTATCTTAAAATAAACCTACCTTGGAATAAAATGTGTGTCCGCTGTAATACGTTGAATGTTTTGGTCTTTTATTTAAGTTATAATCCCATTCGATATGGCTATATCGTCTAAATCCAAAGAGTTGCCTGCAGAAAGATAAGATTTTGAACGTTATGATAATCGACAGTAAACCAATGCAATGCTAGATAAACAAGATGCTGTTGGCTTTTAAATAAAAGTCTACCAATAAAGCTGCTTTTATCTTGTTCTAGCTAAATCCAAGCTGTCTTCATGCATAATGTCGGGAAGTAACTATTTTAGATACATGAAGCAACCATGTTGTTTCATAAGAATATAGACGTTAATACGACGTCAATGCATGAGTCTAGCATTTGTAAATCTGGTTAAAGAGTTGAAAGAAATAATGTTTTATACAGTAAAAATATTAAGAAAAAACAATAAAGAGAAGGTACAAACAAGAAAATGTATAAAATTTTACATTGACGGTAAAAAGACAAATGTTTCTAAGGACTACAAAGAAAGAGAAAGTTGTAGAGCCATGATCACACACGTCCAAAATGAACATGGCAAATGAGAGACTATATAAGGATTTATTCAGTATCTAATCTAAATAGTTGCCAGGTCAGGACCAATAACATAGGTCCTGAACTGATATATTTGCTTCAATCACTTTGCCACCGCCATAACAAAGCTTCCCTGTGCCTTTTTCTATAAATAATTTTATAGTATTGTTCAGATGCGCTCTTTGATATGGTACCTCGATTTTATGAATTTGAACGCAGTGGTAGATAGGTGAAAAAGTCTCATCATTTTGCAGTTGAAACGTTTAGATGTAAACGTCAGTTCTATGCTAACAGTTTCTTCTATCGCATTTCTCACATGTGAAACACTATTACGGCTTCTTGAGTCCCAGTCAACTTTGATCTTCTAAGATTAAAATGCAATGTCAACCGTTATCTTGTGTGTTTTTTATTATTTTATTACCATCTCTCCTTAATAGTAGATTTTCTAGTATTTTCTAACACTCCGTAACCCCTTACTGTATTGTTTTACTTGAGTTGAAATGATTAAAAAAAAGATTTTACAAGAATGGAGTTGACTGTAGATATTAATACAATTATTTCCTTTTTAGTTTGATATTTTCTTTCTTTTCTCGTTGACCGTGGCGCTGATTTTAGAAAAGAAAAATCTTATTTAAAATGGTAAAACGTTGCTTAATTTGGGTATTCAATTAAAATAGTTTTAGAATACGTTTGATGCTTAAACCCTTTTCACGATTTAAATTTTACATCATTCACACTTATCAATTATAATTGTTATTACATGTAGATTAGACCTGAAACTGTGTTACACCCGGTAATTAAGTCATACGTTAAAGCACATGAATCTCGGACTAAAATTAATACTTTTTCTCTAGTTTATAATTAAAAAATCTATGTTTTATAATGTATCCCCTGCAGGTTTTAATCCGTAAATACGTCCCTTTGTTTTGTTTTGTATATATATATATATATATATATATATGAAAATATTTTTATAGGTACAAAATTTAATTAAAGAGTTGAAAGTGTATAGCTTAATGTTACACATTATAAAATAATATAAAATATAGAAATTCAAATATAAGAATGTGTAACGGATATTAGAGCAAATTGGAATCGACAAACCGAGTTCAAATTCCGGTATCGGATATTTCGTCCACTTTTAGATCATCTTCCTGACTCCATCTATGAGTTAAATACCAAGGTAGACTAGGCTTGGATGGCAACTAGCATAAGTGAAGTAAAATTCAGTCAGTTTTCATACGTGATATACGCTTTGGCGACCATAGCTCTTTCGATCCATGACTGACTAGGCAGAAGATTTTCCAACAGTAGATTTGCCATTTCTTTCTACATTAGTCTGGTTGCCAACCAAAGCTATAGAACCCAATCTCTCTTGTTATTCGACTTATAGTTGCAGGTAGTGCGTAAGTGAATGAAACGAATTCGACTGAAATTTGAACTCGGCTCTTTGATTTCCCATTCGGAGCCGATATTCACTGCACCACGACGCACATCGAAGTAAAACTATAAACTCAATACTCTGAGGATAACAACCAAAATCATTCGACCGTCTTTCTCAAGAATGCATTGGAATTCTCAGAAGATAAAGAGAAGGATTATCTGGAGAGCCATGGTAGCTTTAGTTCTGAAAGGATGGTATTAGAAAAACACAAAGCTGTTATGCTTTTCTCTGTGAGAAGAGATAATCAGAATTTCCGAAAGTATATCTGTATATGTCTGCATATAGGCGTGATCATGTGAACACGCGTGTGCATTCTTTATTTGTGACCTATTTAAATTAATCACGTTCTTTGTTTTGTCATACTTTTTAAGCTTAATACAGGGTATTTCCGACTTTCCTCATGGGACGTGCTAAATACATTCAAGCAAATAAATACTGTACCATGAACTTCAGGCTCATTCTCCCGTATAAGCATACACACGCTCATACAAACACATTTATATAATGTTCAAGGAAGCACCCACACGGGAATCAGTTCCACAAATCTACTCGTTGAAACACCGGTTCTAGTACAAAGTTAAGCAACGTCAGGCCTGGCCAATACCAGGATAGGTGGCCGTTTGACCAGGTACTGTAAGCTTCGATGTGCGGATGGTTCAATGTATATTGGGGTATACTTGTTAATCGGAGAGCCAAGTTTCAATTTCCGTTGGGTCATTATATTCACTTAAAGTGCAAATACCTTTTGAGAAAGATATAATTCCACTTCTTCTTCTCCTATATATAGGTCAATTAACAAGACTCGTGTCACTAAATCATTATTATTCCAGACAACAACAAAATTCTTACAATCTAAAAATAATTTCTGGTTTAAATAATGTTCAATGGGTTGATAAGCTGTAAAAAATGAATCAAATCAACTTATTAGGACTTCTCGGTTTCTAGGTATGATGAAATCTATTATTCAAATGCTGATAAAAGACAGGCTTGTCTAAATCTAAAAGACAGGCTTGTCTTTTAGATTTAGATTTATTAAATACAAGTTTATAGAAACTATTGGGACCACAAAGTGAGTGGTCAGCTTATATATTAATTGTAATAAAGAATTGATCCCCCACCTTATATCCATGTTATAATTTCTTATTTATTTAGCAAGTTCGAATTAAGTATGAATCTATCTCTTTTCCCCATGCTATGGGTTAATTAGCATGACTTGTATAACTAAACGGTTATTATCTCCAATAACAACAAAAATCGTTAAAATCTAAAACCATTCTCTGCCTTTAAATAACCTGCAATGGGTTTATAAGCTGTAGAAAACGAATCACTCAAATCAAATTATTCGGATTTCTTGATCTCTAGGTCTGTTGACGCTATTTTCACCATTTGATAAGCCGTAGAAATGGAATCAACTAATCAATCAATGTATGTCATTCTTAATTGATAACGAACGAGTTAGAAATTCACTATGAATTCTATGAATGTTTTCTTGTACCAAATTAGCTAAGATTAGTCAATCAATTAATACATGCGCGAGGTGTCTACCATAGAAAGATATTCTGCAATCTAGTCTCCTGTATCATATTCACAAATGTTTGCAAAAACTTTGCATCACATATCCAGTAAACAGAAGATATTTTCTTTGAAATTTCGTCATTTCTTAAAGAGACCTTCTGTTTCGTTTGGATAATTCCGGCCAATTCGCTAGAAACAAGGAAGAGAGGACTGGCTTGCTATGTGTTGTCAGTTCTTCAATATGGCAGTGAATGCTGGACAATATCATCAAAGATGAAGAAAAAACTGGAAGCAACAGAAAAGTGGTTCTACAGAAAGATGCTGCGAATATTATGGATCGAGTATGTGAGCAATGATGAGGTCCTAGAAATGATGGAAACAAAAAGGAAACTAATACTGAACATCAGGAAGAGACAGCGGAAGTTCCTGGGACATGCAATGAGGAAGGAGGGCTTGGAAAATCTGATACTAACAGACCTTTTCATCACCGCCGACGCATCACAGTTGGCTCAACACTGACCAAGGAACAGGGGAAAGCAACGGGTAACATATTTGAAGGACCTAATCAGGTGGATGACAGAACGAGGGTTGCATGGTGTAACAGGAGAAGGCGTGCAAAGAGCCACCAGGGATAGGGAGACGTGGAAAGCCATGATCGCCTACGTCCTGAAGGGACAGGGCATATAGAAGAAGTATCATATTCGTGTCATGGGTCCAATCTTTAGTAGCTACCTCCATCAGTGCTACTCGATATCAAAGTGGAATGGGACTTTTCATCACCGCCGACGCATCACAGTTGGCTCAACACTGACCAATTTATCTCCTTGACAACTCAACTCTAGGTCAACTCACCACCAACCTACCTAGTGCTGTCGTTGAATTCGTAGCTTCAGACGGGTGTTAGCTATCATGGCTTCAGACGGGTGTTGTTTAGCCCTCTAAATTAAAGTATATGAAGACAGAAGAATTTTACTGATTGTTTCTTCTTTCTCACAAGGATCTCGAACTGAATATTTGAGGGGAATGGCATACAATTTTAAATTCATTTTTATATTAAAAATAAAGTCATGTATTAAAAAATGATCATTAATAGATTACTTTTTTTTTTTCAAAAAGACGACGAAAAAATTACTTAGTTTGGATGTCGTTGAGTTGTCCACGCTCTGAGTAGACTGGAGTTGAGTTCTCAGGATGAATCGCCAGTGTTGGGTCGGCGATGTTATCTTGACGCTGATGAGTCGTCTTGAACCCCACCAGACTAAGTAACGCTTAATACACGTATACTGCATTAAATAAGAGATGAACGTCAAATCAAGTATTCAATGATTAATTACATTTTTCACTTAGACGCATTACACGCTCTCCATTATGAAATAATAATCTTATGGTCATATCTCTGGTATCAAGCCAGAAATAAAATTTTAATATACCTTCTAATGTGTATTGCTTTAAAGCTCTTAAGTGCCCGGATAATTCGTTGACATCATGTTTAATCGATATATCATTTATTTAGCAAAAACATTTATGTTAATTCTTAGTTCATTCTAAATGACTGCAACGTCTTCTTTCAAAGATTTAAAGGCATCTGTCGGTCTTTCGAGACCATTGAATCTATCAATTTACGAGTGTAAGTCAAAAAATTATCTGCAGTTTCGCCATAACATAACATATCTTTAGATTAGTCACACTGACTACTGCTCAAGTGTGCTTATATATGGTACTATTGTGTTCATGTAATCGAATATTGAGCTAGATCAAACCAGTTTTCTTCCCACTGTTATACTGTAAACATTGGCGCTACGACAGCAGTGTGCACCAAGTAGGAACAAAGGTATCATTTTAAAGGCATCTGTCAGCCTCTGAAGATCATAAAATCTCCTAAAGTACGGGAATACGTAAAGTACCTCCGTAGTTTCGTCATAACATACCGTTAGGTTTATCACACAGCCTTCTGCTCATGCGTGCTTAAAGTTGGTACTATTGTGGTCACGTGATCAAATTTTGACCAGTTTTTTTTCCTGCTGTTAGACTGTAAACATGTCCGCTACGCCAGCAGTGTGCACCAAGGACGAACAAAGAGCAGTGATCTTAATCTGCAGAGAACAAATTACCTCATGGATAATAAAAGTTCTAATATCTGGAAAGGGTTTTAACATAAGTCTTACTCTTAACTATTAATTCGTCATCCTTTTTCATACATTAGTTTCTTAAGATTCTGTTAGTTCTCAACTAGCATTTAATTACTGTTTAATTGGATACGAATTAAAAGAAATTATTATCTAAAGTAAGCAAAGTAATAATGAATAAAACTAAGAGGTTATATTGGTTCTGAAGAGATTACCCATTAACCGAAGATTTGAAATATGGATTTTTGAAAACAGCTCTAATATACGAGGGTAAGTCAAAAATAAACCACACCTTCGCTATAACATATCTTTAGGCTTATGTGACTTCTGCTCATCTGTGTTTATAGTTAGAATTATTGTAGTCACGTGATCGGATTTTGAGCTTCATCAGTTTTCTTACTATTATTATGGTGTAAACATTGCCGTTACGCCAGTAGTGTGCATCAAGCAGTGATCCGAATCTGCAGAAAACGTACTACCTCATTGATGATAGCGCGCCGGTTTGCCATTACCATCTCTCGAGCTTGCTGAATCTTATCGTCATCGGTGGAGCTTAACGGGCGTCTTGCTCCTTCTTCTTGCGTCACGCTTTTCTGGCCACTTTAAACCTTCTCTATCTACTCATACACATTTCTACACGGTAGTGCATTGTCGTCGTGTTAACAGTTAGCTAAGTGCCATACGCGATACACTCTTGGGCGATCATATCCCAAAAGAGACATGACTAACTGGGCAGAAAATTATCCTGCAGTAGGTTGCCATTACTTTCTACGGTAGACTTGTTGCCAGCCAACGCTATAATACCCAACCTGTTCTGTTATTTAACCCATAACTGGAAGGAAGAAACGGATTAATACCTTTCCCAAGGGTATTTGCTCGTAAGTGAACGCGAGGAATTCAACTGGAATTCGAACTCGTCGTATTAACACATCACTCAATAAGTCCCGGGCTTGACATATTGATAGTGCGACTAATAAAAAAATCCATGTGGTTTTATGAAGTACTAACCTTCAAATGGCAGGTGAAAAAATTTGGGCACAACCGTATTATTAGTTTACAAATTATTTAAATAAAGCTACTGTTGCAAATTTTCAAAACAATAGAAAAATCTGAATTTTGTGTGTTGATAAAGTATTGCTTTCTGATAGAAAAAATACTGTTCCAGCAAAGCAATGGCTTCATAAGAGTTTTTCGGACTCCAAGAGGTGGTATGCTGACTTTAAACGCGGTCTTGCAGAAACAAATGATGCTGAACGCTCAGATTGCCCAAAATCAGCAGTTGTCCTGAAAAACACTCGTTTTGGTCGATGATAAATTGAAGTTGCGTGAGATAGCAGAGGAGTTGAAGATATCAGAAGGCAGTGTATTCACCATTTTGCATGAACACTTGTCAATGAGAAAGCTGTGTTCAAATTGGGTACCGCGTTTGCTCACGCGTCGACGATTCAGAGCGTTGTTTGCAACTGTTTCAACGCAACAAGAAGTAGTTTTGCGTAAATATGTAACAATTGATAAAACATGGATCCACCACTTTATTCCGGAGTCAAATCGGCAATCAGCTGGGTGAACAGCATCAGGTGAAAACCGTCCAAAGCGACCAAAGACGCAAACTTAAGCAGGCAAGGTTTTGGCCTCCATATTTTGGGATGAGCAAGATATTTTGTTCATCTATTACCTTGGGAAAGGAAGAATTATCAATAGCGAATATTATATAGTATTACTGGTGCGTTTGAATTAAGAAATCACCAAACAAAAGGCTACAAATGAAAAAGAAAAAGTGATCTTTCACCAAGACAACGCACCGTGTCACAAGTTGATCGCAACGATGGCAAAGCTACATGAATTGCACTTATAATTGCTTCCGCATCCACCCTATTCTCCAAATATGGCCCCCAGCGACTACTGATTGTTTGCAGACCTCAAAAGAATGCTCCAGTGAAAGAGATTTGGCTCCAATAAACAAGTGATATCAGAAACCGAGCCGTATTTTGAGGCCAAAGACAAATCGTTCTATAAAAAAGGCATCGAATTGTTAGAGAAGCGTTAGAATCAATGTATCACCCTAGAAGGAGACTATCTTGATGAATAAAGTCGAATTTTACCTAAAAGTTGTTGTTTTCTTAGTAAAGCCCGTGATTTATTGAGTGATGTGTTAAGGCACTTGCTATTTACCAGAGAATTAAGTGAATTGAAAAGGAAGGAAATTTAGTTGAAATTATTTGTTTTGTAAAATAAATACCTTTTCATAATTAAGTAAGGGAAATACAGTCGTGCTTATACATAAAGAAAAAGCTTATTTGAGAGAGAGTTTTATTTTTCTTTTATACTGTCATATTACCAGTTAGAGAAGAAAAGGTTTGTTTCAACATATCTGTTGGAATGAGACAAATTTTATAAAACAGATATCTTAAAAGTTTCCGATGAATTTCAGCCCCTGACACATCGACCATGGAAATCGGATCATTGCTTTTTGTTTCTGCTTGGTGCACATTGCTAGCGAAGCGGGTATGTTTGTCAAGGTCAGATATCGATATCACGCGACCACAATACTACTATAAGCACGCGTAGGCAGAAGGTTGTGTATCAAAACCTAATCATATGTTATAGTGAAAGTGTGAATAATTTTCGATTTACCCTTGTATAAAGGTGCATGAATAGGTCCATATCCTGGCAGATAGTAATTAAGAGTATATTTCTCTGTGATTTTCATAGCATAATCTTTAATCTAATAGATATGCTATTCACCAGATAATTAAATAAATTGACAAGGAAACGAATTTTGTTTAAAATATTTGTCTTGTAAAATAAATACCCTTTCAAAATTAAGCAAGGGAAATACAGTCACGCTTATACAGAGAAAAAGAGCTTATATGAGAGAGAGTTTTATTTTTCTTTCGCATTAACATATTCACAGTTATTTAAGAAAAAGAGCCTTTCAACATCAGTGAGTCAGTTAAATGCCATACGTGATACATGCTTTGGGCGATCATGACTCGAAAGAGACACAACTGACTGGGCAGAAGATTATCCCGCAGTAGGTTGCCATTGCTTTCTGCGGTAGACTGGTTACCAGTCAAGGATATAGAACCCAATCTACCTTATTATCTAACCCATAACTGGAGGGATGAGACGGATTAATAGCTTTACAAAGAGTATTTGTGCGTAAGTGAATGCAAGGAATTCAACTGGAATTCGAACTCGGCTCCCCGATTTATTGTTCTGAGTCGATAGCCACTGCACCACAACGCACATCCGTTGCAAAAAGACAAATTGTATACGACTCATGTTACGTTAGTGCCACCATTTCACACCTGCCTTTTACTCTTTATTTCTCTTCATTTAAATATGTGTATCCATCAACGTCTGAGAAATACCAAATATCTATCAATATCTGATTTTTCTATCTACAGCTGTTAGATAGATAGATAGATAGATAGATAGATAGATAGATAGATAGATAGATAGATAGATAGATATGACATGAACATAGCATAGATAGATAGATAGATAGATAGATAGATAGATAGATAGATAGATTATGAACATGCATAGATAGATAGATAGATAGATAGATAGATAGATAGATAGATAGATAGATAGATCTGAACAAATAGATTTATTGTATCTTTCCAGTGCAGTTATTATTAACTTGATTCTCCTAAAAAAAAGTTTTAAGTTTACAATTGTGAAATTTCTGTTTTTCTACGTGCTATAGCCGTTCAAGAGGTACAAGATTCACTGGCAAATACTGTAATGTTGATCCTATCCGCCATCGTTTTAGTTGTCCTCATCTACAGCATGAATATGATGTATAATTCCTAAAGAAAGAAGAAATGACATAAACAGAAAAGGCGATTCTTCACTTTCTTACGAATTATATGTCTGAAGAATGCAATAAAATGGATTGGTCGAAACGTTACGGTAACAATTTCAAAAGAACTAAGAAGCTCCGTTATCCAAACAATGTTTTGCCCACTGATTTTTTAATCTTTTATTTTTTTTTTATTATTTATTTGGCTGGTATTAATGTCACTCACCAGTTCAGTGAGACCAGTTTCAAGAAAAACGTCTTGAACATTCCAAAGCTTCTGGCAAAATACATTCTGCAGCAATCTCCATTAAAATACATCAAATCGATTTTCATTCAAATTCTACAGTTAACAACTTGCAGACGATCAACTGTTGCTCGGCCTGCAGCGAAATTAATTCAACGCCATTAACACTCATCAACACATAAGTCACTTCAACCTTTTAATCTTCTTAATGTATACTTATCCAAAAAACCAGACAAAATGCTTAAATTAATTTGTTTTTTTCTAATTTTCCAATCTTTCTGTTGTTTTTAGCCCTAACCAACTGCACGGGTCGAACTTATATCAAAATTGAAAAACCTGTCGAATGATGTCTCGTTTCAGACGCTGCAAAAGTTGCCGAATATTGTTCTTCCGAAGGGGAATCTAAGCTATCAACATAAGAATGTGTCAGATGCTTATACCTTTTACTTTAGATACGAATCTCTATTTTCTCAAATGTAACTTGTGTTGTGTAGCTCGGCAGCCTCGACATTTTCGAGAAAGACATAAGAGTAATCAAAAATCTCTACTGGCAGCAAACGGCCTGCATACGGACAGGTAACGATTTCAGTAGATTTACAAAGATAGAAAGAGGCGTAAGACAAGGATGTGTCTTTTCATCGGATTTGTTCAACCTGTACAGCGAGAATATTTTGAGGACCCTAGATGACACGCCAGGATTTGTTATTGGAGGCCACAACTTGAACAACATAAGGTATGCAGATGATACAGTGCTTATTGTAGACACGGAAAGGAAACTACCAGACCTCCTACAGAAGGTAGCGGTGGAGAATGACAAGAAAGGACTACAAATAAACTTTAAGAAAACTGAATGCATGGTCATCAGCAAAAGGTGCAACCCAAAATGCCAAATACAGATGGGGGATACCAGAATCAAGCAAGTACAAAAATTTAAATACCTAGGAAGTGTTCTAACAGGAGATGGAAAGTGCGACACAGAGATCCGAAGGCGAATTGGCATGGCAAATGACGCGTTCCAGAAGCTGAGCAAAGTACTAACACACAGGAAAATTTCGCTAGAAACAAAGAAAAGAGTGCTGGATTGCTATGTGATGTCAGTTCTTCAATACGGCAGTGAATGCTGGACAATATAATCGAAAATGAGGACAAAACTGGAAGCAACAGAAGGATGCTACGGATATCGTGGACTGAGCATGCAAGCAACGATCAGGTGTTGGAAAGAATGGCAACAAAATGAAATTAATACTGAGCATCAGGAAGAGACAACTGAAGTTCCTGAGACACACAATGAGGAAGGAGAGCTTGGAGAACCTGATACTGACTGGCCAGATAAAAGTAAAGAGAGACAGAGGAAGGCAGCGGATAACATATTTGCAGGGCCTGATCAGGTGGATGACGGAACGGGAGTTGCCAGGAGTAACAGGAGCAAACATACTAAGAGCCACAAGGGATAGGGAGACGTGAAGAACCATGATCGCCTACGTCCTGAAGGGACAGGACACATAGAAGAAGAACAAAGAACACAGTAAAATATCCCCCCTATACTATAATATTTATTTGACTGTAATAAAAATGTCTTGACTTACAAGACACATCCTTGTTCTACGTGCATTTCTATTATGTGTCTTTTCACCAAACTTGTTCAACCTTAACGGTTAGGCAAACCTGAGAGAATTATGAGTCCTACCAAGATTCATTACTGGCGGCCACAATCTTAACAACATTAGATATGCAGATGACACAGTCCTGTCAGAAAGCACAGAAAGGAAACTAAAGGATCTTCTACAAAAGGTAGTAAAAGAAAGCGAGATAAAAGAACTAATCATCAATTGCAAAAAGACAAAATGCATGTTTGTTTAAAATGTAAACGAGTCCTTGCTTAATTTATACTGTTGATCAAGAGAGATTATGCGCTCTCTTCCAGAATGTAACTAAGATCCGCTCAGCATATTTGCAGTATAAACTACAGGCTATGTAATGTTGAAAAAAAATCACAAATGTGCCCGAGCAAGCGTCTGCAACATGGATTAGCTAGCTGCACTAGTAGACGTGTATCCTCTGATACGAGTAACCAGCCAGTATTATTATTTATTATTATTATTATTCACATTTCAACGTTTTGTTTTTGTTTTTGTTTTTTTGTTTGTTTGTTTTGTTTTGTTTTGTTTTGTTTTGTTTTTTTTTGTTTTTTTTTGTTAGCGTTCCATGATTTCATCTTTCAGCTAAATTGTGTATTTTACCACAAAATAAAAACGTTTCTGACTTTGGAGCATAGAGTTGAAATAAACTTAGATTCGAAGTATCTTCGAGACATGAATTGGGAACCGCTGATCAGATAAAAATTGTAGCATGGAGCAAGTAAGTGATCATCTCAAGTGACTGATTTTTAAAAAATACGTCGCATTTAGAAAAAACGGGACCCCGGTTTGTCATTTTTGGTTGCAGTATCAACGTAAATTAGATCCTTATCCTTCAACAAAATCTTTCATTTTCTCTTCCAATTTGTCTCTATATTCAAATGCGACAATTTGTTGTTGTGTCTTTGTCCTGTCACAATCGCAATCGACGACGAGTCCTGTAAGCTATCATGTGTTCTGCAGCTGTGGCAAAATTGTATATCTGGAGCAAAAGAGTCGTAAGTTTTTTCAGGGTTTGAATTTGGTATTTCTTCCTTTAGACTGACTTCTTCACAAAGCAAGAGAGACCAGGCTTGCATGTTATTTCATCCATAACTGGAGAATGATGGATAATTTTCTATGAGCATTAGTTTGAAGTGAAGAAAACAGAATTAATCTGAATTTGAATTCGACACACTAATTTCACTTTACGTGCTGATAACCGTTACGATACACTAATAATTGTTTATGAAAAAAAATTGTATTTCACCAAAGGGAAAAAAATCAATAAATTTTCTAAAATTTCACAAAATTAAAAAAAATTATTAATAATTCACTAAATTCACTAAAATTCATAAAATTTACTAAAATCCACAAAATTCACTAAAATTCACAAAAACACAATAAAAGAACAAGAATTAAGAAGACAGAAGATAATGATTAAATTTCATTTTTTTAATATAGTGGCTGATAGGAAAGCAAGAAGCTGAAGCTCCAAAGACCGGACTTGCGAGAGAAGACACTATTAGAATAAAACTTACGGTTACATCTAAAAATTTCAGTAGTAAAATGATGAGACTAGATTTACCTGCCAATGTAGTATTACACTTAAACTCAGGGCGTATAGGCACCAAAAAAGAAACTTCATCAGAAAAAATACTGTGAATTATTTATGTAAAAGTCACAGGTAAGTCACAATACGACAGTGAGGAAGTGAATGAAACCAGATCGGGACCTATAATCTTATTATTTGTATTTTACCAAGAATCTATAAATATATAGCATTAGCAGTATAACCCGGCGTTGCTCGGGTGTAATGAAAGCTTTAAAAGTAATCCATGGTCCTGGAGCTCAGACGTTGGCACGAAAGATTAAAAAGCAATAGTTGTTTCTAGTTAAAGCGAAACCGTAGACCGAAAGAAAAATGAATGGAAGTAAGTCAAATTTTTATTTCCTGGTATCGATATCAAATTTTCTGTTCTATTGTAAGTACTGCAACCTAGAAAGTTCTGAATATCGTTTCTTATGTCTTTGTCTATGAGTGTATCAAATTTGATTAAAATCGGACCACTCCTTCCATAACCCGATTTTTTCGATTATCGATTTTCGACACAAAACCTAGCTAAGAACACTTGCAGATACTTATACTTACTGTGTAAATTTTCAAGAAAATCGGTTCAGCCGTTTCGGAGTCTATAGGTAACGGACACAAACACACACACAGACACACAGAGACAAAGTTCCATTTATAAATAAGTTTAGATTAGATAAACACCAGACCAAATGTGGTAACAATATTCAATGCACTGACAAATGTGGTCTAATAAATGTGTAAAATAGATTCTGGTGATAAAATTGTCTAGCACGACACAGTGAACCAACTTAGCAAGCAGACTTAGCAATTGATTTTGTGTAGTCGTTCTTCTTCATCTCAGTTGATCGAGAAGGCACAACGTGTTATTCTTCTGAATGTTAGCAACAGTCGAAAAATGTTTCTTTAAAATGATTAAAACAGAGCAATTTAATTATGGGGAAGTTAATATTCACAAACAAAAGACTGGGGGCCATTTTAAAGATCAGCTGCCAATTGTAGTTTATTGAAAAAAAAATTTAAATCAATCCATCCCAAGCAAAGCAATAATGTCACAAATATGCAAGGGCCTACTGGGAGGGAAAGAGAATGAAAGATACTTTAAAAGAAACAGGAAACCTAATCCTAAACAGGAAACAAGAGATAAATTTTTGCCCCTGTTCAAAACACCAGGGGGTGGAAAGATGAACTGGACAGTAGGCGAACCTGTTTATTCATAGAGAGAAAAATAAATAGTAAATAAAATGTCAGAGTTTAGGTAGAAATATTAGGAGTATAAAGTTGAAGTAGCATTTAGAATGAACTGCAAATACACTATTAAACAGGAAACAAGGGATAACCTTCTACTCCTAGTCAAAAGAACAAAGTGGAGTGTGAACAAAAAAAAGGCTGTAAAGAAAAAATAAATGGTAAATAAAATTTTAGAGTTCAAGCAGAGATGTTAGGAATATAATGTAAAACTAAACTTTAGAATGAGCTGGAAACAAAGTCCGAAACAAGAAACAAGGAATAAACCTGTTCTTCTGTTAAAAAAAAGAGGGATTCTGTTAAAAAAATAAAGTTTTGTGAATCAACCAGAATTACCCTTAAAAGTGTGAATAGTTGTCTAATCGGCAGAGATATCGAGAAAATGAAATATTGAATGAAATATGGTGTCAACCAAGAAGAGATAGACAATTGTTCAAACTGATCGATATTCCTTAATCTAAATTAAAAAATCAACATTATTTTCCAACTGTTTCATAAAACAGAACTACAGAAAATCATTACAAGACAGAAACTATGATTTGGAATTGTAATGAGAATAATGATACAGTAAATCCTGAATTAATCTTTAAAAATTAAGAAATGGAATTAAGAAATTATAAACACTTCAAATACCTAGGTTTATGGAAAAGTTATAACAAATTTAGTATAGAAGATAAGGAAATTTAACACAAAATAAGTTGCGTTAAGAGAATGTTTGTCAAACACTGTAAGATGCTAAAGACAAAAAAATTAACACAAGAACTAGACCCATGCTCATGAATAATTTTGTCAAATGTAATCTATCATATGGATGTCAACATGGGTTCCAGCTCGTTCAGAAATATCTAAATTATCAGCTATATACAACCACTTTCTGAGAACAATGATGAAAATGGTTTCAAGTGAATGAATCCTTTGGGCCTTAAAGAATACAATCCTTTATCAGAATGGTGCTACAAAATCACTAAAACTTTTACCAGAAACATCACATGAAAACTTCCAACTGCAGAAACTACAAAATGAGCAAAGCATATAACCAGGCGCAAAAATAATACTTTCCCCGCTATCCGAAACAAAAGTTATATTCGTCTATTAAATTCTACAGTACTCGAAAACAAGCTAGTCTTGTTCCAAACTTGCGTGTCAAGACTTCATGCGCCAAGCAATTAGCGTTCGTAATTCATACGCAAATTTCGATCAACAAATTTCACGGTAAGTACGTTTAACTCAAAAAACTAAAAGTATCGCGGTTTTTTTTTTGTTTTGTTTTGTTTTTTGTTTTTTGTAAAAGCATACTTTTGTTTCTGTTAAAAAGCTAAAATCGTAGACTATTTGCCATGTAGCTTTTTAAAACATGCCAAATTGAAAACTTTCTAATAGCATTTACTCAGTGGGCGAAAATGGATTTTGCTTGAACAAGTAAGAATCAATATTTGATCAGCACAATCTCGGATTGGAAGCAATAAGGATATAAGGAATACATTGAGCCGATTTTTCAAATGAGAAGTTACATTACGACGATCTTCTGCCTTGAATATCAGCATTCAGTGTTCCGGTTTTTACCTTATCTTCAACACCTGCCTTCTGGAGCCACTCAGAAATAATACTGTCGAACAAGAGGTAAGCTATAGTAGGTTATTTTTTCCTATCATGCTACTTCAGAATGTGCGGGATCATAACCCTCCACAGCTTCCTTTTATTTATCATCTGTGAATATTTTATGCCTTGTTGGAGAAAATAGTGGAGTGTTTTCTTTTTTTGAGGTTTACATGAAGTTTCCCTCTGTTTCCCTGTATGCCACGAAAAACTAGAGAGCCCAGTTTACCTTGCAATAGCAGGGGGAAGAAAAGACAGATTTGTGTTTTTCTGAAGTGCATTTGGGCAATATGCTAGACCGAAATTTGAACTCGGCTCGCCATTCAACTTCTGTTTCTTCTTTGTGTCATGTTGCTTCTTGGCGTTGGTAATCATTGCTCTCCACAATTTTCTGTCCTTTGTACCCCTAAATAAATTTTGTCTTTTTGTTATTTTTCCTGAACCTTGTTCCACCATCCATTTACTCAAACTCACTATATAGGTTATACGTTGTTTTCCTCTGTCCGTCTTGCTTTCAATCTGTCCTGTGAGTATCAAATTTGTCAAGCCCTCTTTCCTCATTACGTGCCATAGAACGAAGCTGCTTGAGTCGTTCTTACTTCTTACCAAAGAAACAAGATGGTAATGGACGATTATTTGCTACCGTGAAAATAGTATTGCGGGTCCTAGATTTGAAGCTCTGAGCTAATGGGGCTATCGAATGCAGCTCGTTGAATATTTGCCATAGCAATAGTGATAGACTAGGGAGGGAATAGGGACATTTCATCAGCGGAAAGTAGCTGCAGAGTGTAATTAATAACATATTAAATATTTGTTTTATATATTAAACAACGTTTTGTACTAGCAACCACCCATAGGCAAAAGTTATTCCTTACAGACAACTTACAGATAAGATACAGCCTCTCTTTATTTTTCTTTGCCTCTATTTCTTATAATGTATGGTAAAATATCTGAAGAAATGAATGCAAGGCTTTTTTTACCGTTTAATTATTTTCTTGAATTTGATCGATTTCTTGTGCCTTCTACATGAAAGAATCCAGAAACCAAATGGCGAATTTAATCAATTCGACTATTCATATAGGTTTATATTATTTTTTTATTCTTGAGAATAATGAATGTTTTCAACGGAAAGGATGACATTACCCTTGAAACGTAAGAGAGAGTGCAAACAATCAGCGGGCTTTTTTTTTCTTCTTTTTCGCCAGTCCTTTTGCCATTTTCCTCATTGCTCTTTCTCTATGTCAGTTTAATCCTTTTTATTTCTTTCATTTTCTCCACTCACTACATTTATTTATCTATTTATTACAATCTCTTTTATTACTTTTCTTATCCCTCTCTCTTTCTTTCTCTCTCTCTCTCTCTCTCTCTCTATCTCTCTCTCATTCGTTTACTTTCTCCGTTCCTTTGATTATATTTTTGACCTAGCTTAATTGAAGTCAGTTAAGTGCCATACGTGATACACGCTTTGGGCGATCATGTCTCGAAATTGACATGACTGACTGGGCAGATGATTATCCCGCAGTAGGTTGCCATTGCTTTCTGCGGTAGACTGGTTGCCAGCCAAGGCTATAGAACCCAATCTGTCCTATTATTTAACCCATAACTGGAGGGAATAGACGGATTAATACCTTTTCCAATGATATTTGCGCGTAAGTGAATGCAATGAATTCGGCTGGAATTCGAACTCGACCCCCCGATTTCTCGTTCCGAGCCGATATTCAATGCACCACAACGCACATCCGATTTAATTGAGGTACACAACTATTATATGTAAAAAGCCTATATTCTTGTTTAAATTTTAAAGTTAACTTGAAAAATCAGAAATTGTGTGAGAAAGAAAGAAAGAAAGAAAGAAAGGTATTAATCCATCTTTTCTCCCTTCAGCTATGGGTGAATAGTAGGATAGATTGGGTTCTGTAGACTTGGTTGGCAGCCAGTCTACCGCAAGAAGTAATTGAGTCCTACTCCGGGAAAGTATTCTACCAAGTCATTCATACTCTGAAAGAGGCATCATCGCCTAAGCATGTATTATGTATGGCACTTAACTGACTGTCTGGCTGACTAACTGATCTATCATGGGGTTATTTATTCGGTAGCTACACATTTTAAGTGTATTTTCTATTTGAAAACATAACTGAATTTATCTGTCGTGATGCCTGCATGAAACTTAATGTCTGTTTCAGTGGAAGTGACATTTGCATTCAATGGCACTTGAGTTCTTGATTCATTAGATGTAAGCTGAAGAAATAAAACTAGTTATTTAGCTTTTTTCCTCAACACCTATTCAATATACATTTTAGAAACATTGAAATATAAATCAGAATTTCGTGTTCACTCATGTAGACAGCGACCCACCAGAGAATTTAGATATGATTGCAATTTTGTAACCGAATTTACCCTAGGGTTAATGAGTGTGAAAGAACAAAAAACAGAAACCTGTCTTCCGGATTAGTACACAGTGGTTAACGATTGACAATGCAGTCAAATGCTTGAAGATCAAATTTAACTGGAAAATATGAAGCCAGAAGAGAGTTCTACAAGTGACAAGAGTGAGAAAAGAAACGATTATCATAGAACATATCCAATTCAACTCTACTTAGTAGAATTAGGAACATAAACATTACTAATAAGCGAAAAGAGGTCAGTAAATAGAGATTGACACTGTATTTAAACTTTTACAGATTAAAGTTGGCTGAAAAGCATGTAGCCAGAAGGAAGTTCCACAAGCGAGAAGCACGAGAAAAGAAACTGTTGGCATAAAACTTACGGTTACATCTAGGTCAACGAGTCATTCTCCCGGAGGCCGTCGTTTGCTATGCTGATGGAAGGTAAAATAGGGTCTCTCAGAGGATTAATAGAAAGCAGTTTTATTTTCGGGAAGTATTCCCTCAAATGTACAAGCCTGTAGACATAACGTAGTTCACACAGTTTTAAAAAGGTCAAGGCGTCTACTCGAATGTGGGCATTCAGATAAAACCGTTTTGTACAGAAGGAAATAATTTATAATAAATAAACGGTGCGTTTATATAATAGAATTATCCACCAAAATAATGTTTAAAGTGATTATATATATATATATATATATATATATATATATATATATATATAATAAGTGTGTATTTGGCCAACAAACTCTCTTTTATACAAGTTTCATTTTTAAAAAAATAAATATATAAAGATATCGCACATTGGGTGCCGGTTTTTTTCTACTTTTTTGTTGGGTCGGGGGTGCGTATAATATATGAACCAACGTTGCAATATTTTTATCAAATCTAAATTAAGTAATGGTCAATCTCTACTCAGCACCTGAAGATAGCGTTGTCCATGAAACCCTAAGTGAGGCTAGCGGCGAGAAATATATATATATATATATATATATATATATATATATATATATATATATATATTATCAATATCAAAATTCGTTTTTCAAAGTTTCATTTAACAAAAGTCAAGCGGAACTACGGAACCATTGTTTAACTTATATATTCCTCAAGTAGCAGAAAACGCCGACTCCTGATATGTATTTTTGATCATTCTTGTGCCGGCATTCATCTCTTATTTGATATTTAGACTCATAGTCGCTGCGGGGTTATCAATTTTCCTGTTAAGCTCAAATTCCAGCCTTTACCGGCTCCATTGTATGTTCTTAATTTGGTCAGTACTTTCTATGTGATGGTAAGCACTTACTTTCCGTTGTCAATGGTGTTCTAATACTAGCTAGAAAGCTCAATACTACCTTTGTATTTACTGTTGGTCAGATTGATCTTATGATTGCAGTATCGTCTTTTCTATTCTATATAAACACATAAAATAAAATTTATTTTCTATGGTCTGAATGAAGCTGTTTGAATTCTTAATACTGCCGAAATAAATTCTGGATTTACAAATTAAATTTTGGGAATTATTAACCCGTTTTCGTAGACTTGACATTCTCTCATATATATATCTGGCTTGTAATTCAGTAATGAATTAGAGCATTCTGGCTATTGGGCGTGTATACTGATAATATACACGCTAAAAAGTCTACCTTCTACCGAGCGCCCATAGCCCAGAGGTAAAATCGCCGACTGACGCCAATTCGCTCGGGTTTCAATCCTGGGTTAAAAGCAATCGGAGTCTAACCGTATATATATTGGATCGCGGTGGTTTAATGGATATCGGCTCGGATTTAGAAATCGAAGCGTTCGTAATCGAAGACTGCGAACGAGTTCTGGTCTTACGTTCACTTTCGTGCAAATATTGTTGGGAAAGATCTGTCAGTTAGGTGCCATACGTGATACACGCTGGGTCGATCATGTCTCTTTCGATCCATAACTGACTAGGCAGAATATTTTATGCCAATTCTTTTTTTGCCACCCAAGACTATAGAACCCAATCTGTCCTACTGTTTAACCCATAGCTGGACGGAGAAGAGATGGATTAATGCCTTTCGCAAGTTATCTGTGTCCAAGTGAATCCAACGAATTCAACAGGAATACGAACTCGGCTCTCCAGTTTCTGATACTGATATCTATTGCCCTACAACGTACGTACTATTGCAAAATTCCTTCTACCCACTGTAGCTATAATAGCAGCTCATTCCAAGGGTCCCCAAGATTCTCCTGTCGGGCCTTTTGTATTTTTGCTTTATATTAATGATAAGATAATAATGCCTTTCTGCTTGATATTAATGATAATGATCTGATAAGGCACATTCTCAGACCGTTAGTTGTGGGCCCCTCTATGCTTTCATTCGTAGGTGGAACACTGACAATGAAAGAGGTTGTGACTGTGTTGAGAAGTAGGGGGTTGAACCTGTGGTCTATAACTATATCTTAATGTACAATATTTTTAGTGTGTTTCTTATTTCTGATATAATGCAGATTATACTAAGGATTGCGAGTGCACCGCCCCAAATCCCTATAATCAGAGGCTAGAAACAGATCTCTCATCTAACCTAATTCTAACAGCTTATTAAAGAAAGTTCAAGACCTTAAGTGGAATATGATCCATCATTGAAGATGCTGGGAAAATGGTTCCTTGTGACGCTTCAGTAAATTTTGCAATGCTATCGCTACTCTGTCGTTATTTCCATGGCAAATATTCAAACGAGATATATTCCCTAGTTTCACCAGTTCAGACATTTATAGCTAGCACCTGCTATACGATGTACACGTAGGTGAACCAACCTTACTTCTTTCGCTAAGAAAAAAATTTCACTTAGAAAGTCAGTCAGTTAAGTGCCATACGTGATGCATGCTTTGGGCGATCATGCCTCGAAAGAGACATGACTGACTGGGCAGAAGATTATCCCGCAGTTGGTTACCATTGCTTTCTGTGGTAGAGTGGTTGCCGACCAAGGCTATAGAACCCAATCTGTCCTATTATTTAACCCATAACTGGAAGGAAGAAACGGATTAATACCTTTCCCAACGGTATTTGTGCGTAAGTGAATGCAAGGAATTCAACTGGAATTCGAACTCGGCTCCCCGATTTGTCAAAAACAGCTGTTCTGGCTCCACAGATGATTCTTCTCTAAAATCTTAACCTCTTTTAAGCCGTTAAATATGCTCCACGTTTTAATGCAGTGGATATCGGCTCGATGCTAGAAATCGGAAAGCCAAGTTTGAATTTCAATTGCATTCACTTACGCGCAAATAACTTTGGAAAGGTATTATTCCGTCTCTTCCCTCCAGCTATGGGTTAAATAACAGGACAGATTGGGTTCTATAGCCTTGGTTGGCAACCAGTCTACCGCAGAAAACAATCACAACCTACTGCTGTATCACGTATGGCACTTAACTGGCTGACTGATGCTCATATTCTGAACTCTTATGTTCAACAGTAACAGTTGACTAACTCTTGGAACTTGAACATTCAGTAATAATCCATTAAAGGAAATAAATGTGTCATGTAAATGAGAAATTTGAATATACTCTAAACTATACACAAATATTTTTGATTGATTGTTTTTGTTTAGCGATTTATCAACCCCTGTGGAATATTTAAGGCCAAAATCTAAATATTTTGTGCGCAATTTTATGCCTTCAGCTACAGATATTTTGGACATAATTATATACTTTCGGGGCAATTTTTTTTTTATATGTTCATAGTTGATGTATAATGTATTGGCATTTTTATTTTTAATGTCTTACAGGTACTTTTACTATAAAAATATATTTTCATACCTTTTTAGTGTTGTATTGATTGTCATTTTACAATAAAATGCATTTTTGCTCATTTTGCTATAAAATGTATTGTTGGTTATTTTACTATAAAATGTACTGTTGGTCATTCTTCTATAAAATGTATTGCTGGTTATTTTTTAAATAAAAATGTATCGTTGGTCATTTTAGTATAAATATATATTAGTAGTAATATTTTTTAATAAAAATCTATTACTGGCAATACTGTATATCCGAGGATGCCGCCTACCAGTTCAAGTACAATCCCTATTGCGGACGTCTGCAGAGGAGCACTTGTGTTTTTTCATCACCCACGGAGCCCATCTTTAATTTATACTGCAACTATGCTGAGCGGACCTTAGTTACAGTTTCTGAGATCGAGAATTTTACCTCGTGTGATCAACAGTTCTAACAAAGACAGCACGCTCAAACCCTCGGTTACGACGACTTGTGACTTCGTTCTAACACAACCTTTCTTGGCTGCAAATTAGTTCCGCCTACCCAATTTTGCTCATAAGTTTTGGGTCAACCTGTGGTATAGTTTTCAAGCACTTTCCAAAGCTGGGATCGCCTTCCTGACAAATCGACACTGAGAAATTCGAACTCGTATAGTACGCTTTCTTACCATTCGGTCACGATATAGAATATCTAAAAAATATAAGGCAATTTAATGTAGTCATAAAATCTAAACGAAGGTTTCAATGTGCCAATAAAATTTTCTGCATGTTTCCTACTCGGTGTTCATTTTTTCTGATTAGATGAAAAAAAAAACTTGTTGTCCGAAGATCATTACGTGATTAAATAGATTATGCAATCATTGGTGTCGATTTGTTACCAAGGAAACTAGTAACAAATCGTTAATATCATTCGTTGACTGCAGATCGGTTCATGTTTGTGATATTGATCCGGATGGTGACTAAGGATGCAGACGGGTTGACTGGACAATCAAAAGTCACAACTGCACACTGACTACCTCCTTTCGTCATATGACAAAAAGCTACAACAGGTCATGTGAACTCCAACGGAACGAAAGTGAAAAGAGTACTCAGTCAGCAACTATAAACTTTTTATGCATAAATACAATAAATGTTCGAATAAACGTCTCCTTTTCTCAATAAAATTAAAATAAGTACTCTTTCCGAATAAGCGCCCTAGGTCGACTAAACGAATATTTGTTTTCATCATTTCGCCCCAAACAAGGGGATTAAGTGCGCAGGCGGGAGTTCAGGGAGTGAAAGTGAAAGAGAAGACTGAGATTCGTGAGGATTGAAGAAAAAACAAGATGAATGAGGTTCAAGAAGACAAAAGATGGTGATTGACGTTAGATTTGCATTTTTGAAGAGTGTAGTTCTAGGATGTGTGTGATGGTAAATGAGAAATCGGAGAGCCGAGTTCGAATTCGTTGCATTCACTTACGTTCAAATACCCTTGGGAAAGGAAAGGTATTAATATATCTCTTCTCCCTCCAGTTATTGGTTGAACAGCAAGTCAGATTGGGCTTTTTAGTCTTAGTTGGCAACTAGTCTACCGTAGAAAGAAATATCAACTTACAGCGGGAAAAATCTTCTTCCTAGTCGGTTATGCCTCTTTCGAGATATGATTGCCTGAATGACTGAAGGCGGTAATGCCACTAATATACGCGGGCGTGCGGTTACAGGGAGTGAAAGTGAAAGAGATGACTGAGAATAAGGAAGATTGAAGAAAAGACAAAAGATGAACGAGGTTCAAGAAGGCAGAAGATGGCGATTGATCCTGCATTTAAATTTTTGAAGTTTGTAGTTATTAGGGAAACTAGGAAACAGAAAAGGAGTTCCACAATTGGCAAAGAAGACTGTTGTATATATTTCTAAGGCAATGGATTTTATTTATCAATCTAACACATTTTCATTATTCTAAACCATTTATTTATTAAACAGAATATTCATTTTTGTTTGCCAGCATCAATATTTGAGAAATCTTATTAAAGAATGGAAGGATCTGCTTAAAGGCATGTTTCAAACTTTGCTAGAACGACCAGGGTGCTCCACGACCGAATCGGTTTAGGCACGTAAGATCTTATCAGTGTTTTTTCTCTGCCCATAGAGACGAAGGATCGATTTTTGTCGGAGATAGCATATTTTCTTTAATAAGATTTCTCGAATACCATGCCGGTTGACGCAAATAACAACACTTTTAATAAATAATTTGAGCATTTGCTCAAATATGAATATCCACTGAAAATCACGTTTAATATATATATAAAAACTTATTTATAAATCGAACTTTGTGTGTGTGTGTGTGTGTGTGTGTGTGTGTGTGTGTGTGTGTGTTACCTATAGACTCAATAACGGCTGAACCGATTTTCTTGAAAATTTACACAGTTGTACTATAAACGTCTGCGAGTGTTCTTAGCTAGGTTTTGTGTCGAAGTTCCCCCGATAAATATCGAAAATCGATAATCGAAAAATTCGGGTTATAGCAGGAGTGGTCCGATTTTAATCAAATTTCATACACTCATAGACAAAGACATAAGAAACGATATTCAGAAGTTTCAAGGTTGCAGTTCTTACAATAGTGCAGAAAATCGATAATATATATATATATATATATTATCGATTTTCTGCTTATATATATAGAAGGCAAGATGTGTGTGTGTGTGTGTGTGTGTGTGTGTGTGTGTGTGTGTGTGTGTTTATCTGCCTGTATGTCTGTATTTTTTTCAGCCCTTTTATTTTAGTTTTTGCTTTGGGTTTGGCTCTAAGTAGGTATAATTGTAGTTCTTAGTTTCAGCCATGATACCATTTACTCAGAGGGCTTAGTTGCCCTTCAAAATTCAGTTTACGACGAAAAAACTTATTTGATATAGATACCAGGAAATCAAAATTTCATTTACATCCATTCATTTATGTTTCAGTCGACGGTTTCTATTTAACTGGAAACAACTATTGCTTTTTAGTCTTTCGTGCCAACGTCCATAGAGTCTGAGCTTCTGGACCATAGATTAGTTTTAAAGCTTTCATTACACCCGGACAACGCCGGCCTAATCTGCCAGTATATATATAAGATCCAAGTTTTTTCACAAGTTTGAAAGATTTTATTTGTCTGTGTGTGCTTGCATTGTCTTGTTTTCTGCCTAATACATGTAGACTTTACGACGTCGAAACTTATATTTAGAAACTTATATTTAGACTGTTGTTGAATCATTCGGGGTCCAGTGGTCTAATACTCACCAGATCAATTATTGGCTTCCCCTAAGTTGATAGGGGTCGCAGATTCGAATCCTGTCGAATAAACATGCTGGAACTACCTACACACTTGAAGACTTCAGTGTTTAAAGGAGCGCTGTTAAAATATGTTCAGATGGTACAGGTATATGACCCAAGTTTCGTATACGATTGGTAGTCTTTACACGATTCAGGTAAGTGACATTTTTTATAATTGTTTCACGCCAAGCAAGGCAATACTGTCACTGGTGAGCAGAGAGTGAGAGGAGATGTCGAAGAAAGGATAAGATAAAGATAGGAGTCAAGGAGTTCTCAGGCAAGGAAGTATATGGAAAGGAGTTCTACAAGCGAGAAAAAGAACCTGATAGAGTAGAAATGGCAGTTATATATGCCTATTTTGACGGTAAAAGGGTAGGACCTACTTGCCAATCTAGTAGTACAGGTAAATTCCTGTGGACGTGGCACTAGGGACAGAGACTCGTCAGAGCAGAATCCGGGAAAGCATTTGTAGAAAAGACAGGGAGACGCCATATGTCGTCGGTGAGAAAGTGACTGGAGTCGAACTGCCAAATCGGGATCAGTTACGTTACTGATCCTCCTTTAATTGTTTTCGAGAACCCCGAGACGAAGAGCAGGAGCACCGACTAGATATGGCAACTGTGTTATGATTTTTTTTCTAAATCAAAAGATCGGCAGCTTTCATGGTTTATATGTAAGACTTAGCGAGTAATTATTAGGACCTTGAATAAGTTCACGCCGATTTTTCATGAAAAGTAATATTTTTATAAACCAACTTCTGCATGTTGTTTGCGACAGAGCATGGTCGCTGTAAATCTCAACAAGAATTATGTGTGCTTCATCTGCAGATTTCTTTTGAATAAACTAGTGCAGTAAAATTCCCCGTATATACACTTTCGTTCGCAAGAAATCCGACATGTTTAACGCTATGAAAAACAAAGTTGTTTACACTTCGTCGAAATAACATACACTGAACTTCAAGCTTTCTTAAAGTATTTCCTTATATGTGCGTTGCCATCAAAAACTACATGCACACAGTTCTAGAAACGTCATCTGTTGGGAAACAGCGAGAACTTATTCAAGGTTTTAATAAAAACCCGCGACGTCTATACATATACGATCTCTCACTTTTTCGTAAAGCGTTAATGATATAATTGCAAACTCTTTAGTCTTAATGGATGGATTTGCTTTAGGGGCAAAGTTAGCCATTAGAGTACGCGGATGCACAAGATGGCACTATCTTTAACTATCATATATTTTTAAACACTATGTTTATTTTTGTCTGCCTGGATGAATATTACAAAAGTCTTATCATTCTAATGCCAAGGTTCGAATGCTGTCGCAAGGCGTATATTTTTATTTAATAGAATGTCTCGAATATACAGCCCATTAAATGAAAATAAATATACTGTTTAAAAATTAAACAAGGTGTATACTCAACTATGGGTATCAACTAAAAACAACGTTTAAATGACAAAAATAGATAGATAGATAGATACATACATACATAATGAACAGAATGAGATAAATAGAAAAGAAAGAAAGAAAGAAAGAAAGGAAATGAACGGAATCAGATAGATATGAATGGAATTAGATAGATAGATAGATAATGGACAGAATGAGATAGTTGATTTTCTAAGAGCTACTTAGATGTGGCACAAAGCCGAAGGTATGTAGTATCCAGTGAGAATCGAACTCATTACTCAGTTGGAATAAGTTCTACCGAGACAAGCTTGCTAAACATTACACCACCTCTAGGTACCCAATAAATTGTGTACTGTAAACCGAATTCGAACTTGGGAAGGAATTTCCCAATTGATTTCGGGATAACGCCTTAACCGCTCAGCCATCACAGCCGTAGAACAGAATGAGATAGATATAAATTGAATTAGATAGATAGATAGATAGATAGATAGATAGATAGATAGATAGATAGATAGATAGATAGATAGATAGATAGATAGATTTTGGACATATGAATAAACGTTACATAGTAACTGACGGTTTTAAACTCTAACGCGATCATCCAACCAATAAATAAATTGACTTATTAGCACGTAGTATAGCGTTTGTAATGTTATTTAGACTAACAACCCACCGATATTGAATTTACGCAAGAAAATTCCCGCGAGTGTCTGATGGCGTATAGAGTTCAACTCAGAAACCGTTCTAATTTCGCAAAGATATTTTTTTAAAAAAAACAGCGAAAATATTTTGTGTTTAAGCAAATTATGTAAAAAGATTGAAAGCAATAGGAAAACTAAGCTCAAGGCCTATCAACCTCACCTCTTCATAAAGACATCAAACGTGACAATAAAAATAGTCACACCAAAATAAAGAAATCATGTAAAAAAAAAGTGTTATTACTAAATGAAATATTACGAGCGAGTGTGTGAGAGGGAAAGAAGAAAGTTAAAAAATTACAGAATCTTTACATACGATTGACCGAATAGATAGATAGATAGATAGATAGATAGATACATACATACATACATACATACGGGTCGAGATAGATAGATAGATAGATAGATAGATAGATGAAAATAAATAAAGCATGAAAAAAGGGAAATGAGTAGATAGATAGATAGATAGATAGATAGATAGATAGATAGATAGATAGATAGATAGATGAAAATAAATAAAGCATGAAAAAAGAGAAATGAGTAGATAGATAGATAGATAGATAGATAGATAGATATGAACAAACCGAGATAGATAGATAGATAGATAGATAGATAGATAGATAGATAGATATGAACAAACCGAGATAGATAGATAGATAGATAGATAGATAGATAGATAGATAGATAGATAGATATGAACAAACTGAGATAGATAGATAGATAGATAGATAGATAGATAGATAGATAGATAGATAGATAGATAGATAGATAGATAGATAGATGTAGACTGAGAGTGATAAGTAAGTAAAAAAAGATACTGCCGGGACTAACAATGAGGAAAATACAAAGAAATATCGTACATATATACTTAGCAAATAACATTCGTTGGTCTTAATCAAAGCTATATATATATATACTGAGTGCCAAGGATAAAGTGTCGTCTAAATTACGCCAAAATGAAAACACTAACTACCCATTTTAATGGATATATTTACAAAAATTACAAAAATATGACTTAAAATGTCAAAGAGTAAATTTATTCAGTAAAATTGCCATTGGCTTCAACCACAGCCTCCAGATGACTTCGAAATCTTTTGTAACTCTTCTGGACGTTTTTCCTGTTTAAGTTAATGAATGGTGCCATAATCCTTGTTTTAAGTTAATCTTTGGCATTACAAAGAGATTCGTTGGGCTCTCACTTAACTGTGCTCACACAATAATCAAAAAAGATACCAGTCAGGGGAGTTAACTGGCCAAATGTAAAGGGTAATGTGGTCGGAGAAATTGCCTGACAGCCGTGACTGAATTCTCTTTGTGTGATATGGAGAAAATAAGGATCCCTTGGTAACACAAACCAACTAGACAAGACGCCTTAAATAAAGAACTCAAAGAAAGTTCAGAGCCAGTGTTCAGCACGAACATAAAATTATCAGTTGATCTTTCTGTCGTCGGGCAGAGAACGACTCAGTCGATGCTCGGTCTACGGACAGAGAAGAATAAATAGGCTTAATGTCCGATCCCGCGTTCCAGAGGCTGGGCAAATTTTGACCCTTGGCACGAATGTTCACGTTTGGGTTCCCGACATAAAGTCCGACCTTGTATAACATCCCGTTTAAGAGATGAGTCATTGGATAAATGCACATAGTTCCACTCTCACACGAACTTGTCGGACACTCCTTCATCGAGCGAAGAGAGACTCAGATGAATCTATGTCTACGGGCAGAGACTCCTCGATGGGGAACAACAAACATGATCTCATGCGCGATCTGTGGAAACCACGTTAAACCTGACCTTGTCTCACATCCTGCCTGTGTGGAGAGGTGTTAGATAAATATCCAGAATTACACTTGAACACACTTTTGTTAAGTTTTCTGCCTTCGGTCAGAGAGAGACTCAGTCGGGACTATGTCTCCAGGAAAAGAATCGACTGACAAAAAATAGACAAGCTTGATCCCACTTATTTGGGAACTGGGATTTTTTTTGTACAAGCTCGGAAGCCCCAAGTTCATTATGACCTTGTGTCTCATTCTGCCTCTGTTGGGAGGACCAAATTTCCTTTGGAGTGAATTGCGTCATAGAGGTTTTTTTTCCGCATTGACGGAGCTCAAATGACCCTACTATAATGTGCTGTCGACAAAATCAAAAACGAACACGCATGCAAGAAATTAAAACTGTAGAAGATGGGTGGGTATTCTTTGGACGTCGGAGATCGCCAATGTCGAATTAGGGAGATGGTTAATGTTTATTAAATATTGGCCATGTGTCATATATAACTGAACAACCTACAACTTTATTCACTATCATCAGAAGGTTGGAGATTGGAATGTGTGGATGTAGACAGGAATGTATGTATGTATGTATGTTTGTATGTATGTATGTATGTATGTATGAGCGTTTATTGTTGGGTAGGATTGTCTTTGGTCAGGGTGAATGTTAAAAAAGAAAGGTGGTGAACGGTGAAAGGTGAGAGAAAAAGATAGAGACAATAATAATAGTGATCGGTTGACGTTTGTCAATAGTACGTGTTAATTGCGCTCGTCATCTTAACTCTCTGGGGACAGTCGAGCTTGCCCTGTCTTTTATTTCGTTTGTAGGTCATTTGGAAATCCACTCCCGGATGTGATTCTGGCTTTTCTATTTTTTTTTTTTTTTTTTAGATGTTTCCTAGTTTTCTGAAAAACATTTTGCATCGAGGTGTGAAATTTCGCGAGTTTTGTGTGCGCTAAGCAAAGTTTGTAATTCGAGAAAATTCGTTTATTTCTAACAAAATCAATGTCAATGAGTCAGTGCTTAGCATTTGAATGTTTAAAATAGAACTTGTTTTGTTCACTACAAAAAAATAAAATATCAATAATTATCCCATCACACCATATATATATGATACAGGGAAACAAGCTTGTATGTGGATGACTAATATATATATATATATATATATATATATATATATATATTACCATGTTTCCCTCTATTTTGCTCATCATTTTTGTCATTACTTTTCATTTTGTTTAATCTATTTTCCAACGATTTTTTTCTCCTGATGAGATGTCGGACGAAACGGACTTAGAGACTGTTTATAAATTCCTTGTTTTTAAAATAGTATATACACTATATCATTAGTCGGCTTTGTTATCACAAGAAATAAAAATATATGAATCAAACAATCTAAGACTAAGCGAATCTTCCCAGCACTTGCATAAAATCTTATTAAGTGCTTCTAGGATGATTAAACTGTTCCTGTACGCGGCGTAATTAAACCTGGCTAAATCTACCATCTTTCATACTTAAAGAAAAAAAAATGAAATCCTCCCTGCCACATATTGAAAATACGGATGTTAGTAAAAACAACGAAGAAAATATAAGTCATAAGAAACATTTCAAGGTACACACACATCGAATTTTCTTTTTAAGAAAAATTTTAGTATATAATGTATAATTACTAGTTGCATCTACGAAACATAGCAACGATCAATAAAAAAGAGGCTATGGATCAACAGACAGTTTAGTTGTGAGATTTTAACGTTTCATAACAAAATTCATAATCACTTAGCAGCTTGTCATTCAAATAACCATTCTTTGAGAAAACATACAACCTTTGAATACGAAGAGTCATTATTTATGATCATTTATGTGTAGTATGGGCTCACCTAAATGGTCATAAATAACAAGTTATTATTTTTGATCATGTACGTGTAGTATGAGACCCACCAGGACGTGTGTTGTGCTGCAATGAATATCGACTCGGAATGAGAAATCAAAGAACAGAATTCGAATTCCAATTGAATTCGCTGCACGCACTTTCGCACAAATACCCTCGAGAAATTTATTAATTCATCTCTTCTCCTTCCAGCTATGGGAGGAATAGCAAATTGGGATCTATAGCCTTTGTTGGCAACTAGTGTACTCTACTGCGAGTAAATCTTCTGTTAGCTAGTCATGGATCAAAAAAGACATGATCGCCCATGGCACTTGACTGACTGATGGAACTCACAACAGGTGATGTTAAAAGAGACTTTGCATTCAGTGTGCTTCGGAGAAGCAAAATACATTTTTATTCATTGATTCTCCAGAATATATCTTAAATATCTATAAGTCTACTATTAGACTTTGGAATATTGCTGGCACATATGGTCCAGTGCACCTGATATTTACATTGAACTCTTTGATAAAACCTAAAGAAGAATCAGCAATATTATCAGTCTCGATCTGGCGTCTCGGATTCAGTCATTTTCCATCGCCGTAAACTTACCCCTTTGTATCGTCTCTATTGATATTTTCATGTAATTTTTCGGATGATCTCTTCGTTATGGGGCCTATGTGTTTTAAATTTTACTGCAGCACTAAACTGATTTCGAGATCAATTCACAGTTGAGCTGGCTAAATGCAACCATAAATTCTATGCAAACAGTTTCTTTTCTAGCAATGGAACACTCTTCCGGCTAACTTTAGTCTCCAAAAATTGAAATGCAATATGAATCGTTATCTACTGTCCTCCTGATTAATCTTAATCCTCTTTCTGCTCATTAGTAATGTTTCTCTTTCTAATTCTTCCATACTGAGTTTGATAAACAAACAAGAAATTATATTGTGGATATAAAATAGGTGATCAATTCTAAATTACAATCAATTTATAAATGATCCTGCATTTTGCCGACGCACTATTTTCTATATAATTATATTTCAGAGAATGTAAATAAATCTAATAGACATCCCTGCATAGCTAATCAGTATTTCATTGATTAGTTGATTTGTTTTCTACGACTTGTCAGCCTTTTGCTGGTAACTTAAAGTCAGAAAATACTCTGAGATTGTAAGACTATTTTGGAGATAATAAAGATTCGTCATACGAAACAATTCATGGGCGCTTGTATGCTTACATATATATATATATATATATATATATATATATATATATATATATAATCTATATATATAATATAATATATTATATATATATATATAATCCAAGAATATATATATATATATATATATATATATATATATATATATATATATATATATATATATATATCCAAGAAAGGAAAAGTATATAGATAAAATCTCCAAAACCAGATCCTATTAATGTTAATTTTATTAATATTATAAAATAATCCAGATGGAGTGCTCGATGTAAATAGTATTGTCTATTTACATAAGCAAATATGTATATTATATCAAGTAAAATTCTAAATTCTACGTACGTGGTATAGCTATTTCAGTGAGAAAAATCTCGCTTCTTTAGCAACGATTAAAAGCAAAAAGTTTTTTTATTTCAAATATGATACAAAAATTCACGTACTGGAAAAAACCTAAAAACCTATTTATACGCAGAAAGTATACCGATGGGAAGAGAAAGAGATTCAGGCTTCGATATTAGAAGGAGATTTTTAGATTACGTCTGTATTAAACAATCAAAAAATCAAAAGAGAAGTGGGAACGGAAGAAAGGGAGGACAGGAGATTCTCCAGAATCTATCTTAAATATCTATAAGTTTACTATTAGTCCATGCTCGGAATATTGCTGGCACATATGGTCCAGTGCACCTGATATTTACATTGATCTCTTTCATAAAATCTACTAACAGTTTAAAGGAGAAATAAAAAAGAAAGAAAGAAGGTAAAAAGTTAACGGTAGCCATGGTAACGAATGACGGTTTGAGATGGAAAAAGGAATGGAAAATTATCGTTGCTGAAGAAGCGAGAATTTTCTCGCTGAAATAGCTATACAACGTACGTAGAATTCGGAATTCTACTTATATATATATATGTGTGTGTGTGTGTGTGTGTGTGTGTGTGTGTGATCTTTAAACAGTTTATGAATTTTTGTAATTCAATATTATTTTATTAGGTAAAAGTGCTTTTTCAGTTGACAGCCCTATTAATTAAATAGTGAAATTAACATTAACAGATATAGAGATCGAAAGTCCTAATACTTCGATTAGATTGATTCGGTTTTTTACAGTTTATCAACCTTTAATGTCAGAAAATATTTTTAGATTGAAACAATTTTTGTGTGTTTATCTTTTTTTTAGTCGATAATGATTTAGTAATAAAGTCTTACTAATTAACCAAAAAAGTTAATTCATACCTTTCCCAAGGGTATTTACAACGTAAGAGACACACGCCATTAGTTTTAGTTAATTCAGTTAATCGATACGTGGAATTGGACTAATATCGGGGCGTACAACAGCTGAAACATAGTGAATGAAAATGACAAGAACAACAGTAAATAAAGTTGATTTATTTGGGTAAGAATAATACTGGAAGCTAATCATCTGCATCTCGATCGACTCATACACACTTCTACGCGGAAGAAGACTGTCGTCGTATTGTGTTAAAAGCCTTCGACAAATTTCAGCCCTTGACACATAATAAAGAGAAAATAATTATATTAATCAAGATGCTGACGTTCCACACTACTTCAAACAAAAAGCTAGAAAGGAAACTCTCATCAATACTGAACTTGCCAAACCTATTTTTCTTAAAGATTGTCTTAAAAGAAAGCTTTTAAAGAATTCAGCTGTCAGGAGAACTAGTTGTTTGATTAGTGAATGTCGAATGTTTCCTTATAAGGAAGCCACTAATATTATCATTACCATTAATACTACGTTTAGTTCTTAGAAAGATTTTTTTTTTTTTGCTCTTCATGTGCGCTTTTGGCCTTGTGTGTGCACGTTCTTAGGCCTTTTTCTACGTTAAACAGGTGAAATTTACATGCTTGTGTTGGATTGTCCCAAATAGGGACAACCATTTGTGTTGTAAAAAATAGTAAATTTTTTTGGCTCACATCTTCGACTGACTATTCCGCTGAAAACAATCTATTCTCTCTCTTAAAATATTTTATAATAAAATAATTTTTATATATTTTTATGTTCTGCGACAACTGTTCAGTTCTCTTATGCAGTTATTCCAAAGTACTAAAGAGAGACACTTTGATACAAAGCAGAGTAAAAAGATGCACTTATTGTAGAAGGAAGTACTAACCCCTACTTAAATAATTCTTTCATTTTTATGGGTACTATGCGAGATATGAATAATAGGAAGGTCGGCTGAAACGTTCGTAGACGACAAAGATACTCTCATTTAATTGTCAATAAGAATTATTTTTCAACATAGTCCATCTTGCAGTTCACACATTTATTCCATCGTTGGATCCCATTGGTAAAAAAGTTTCCATCCTGCTCATGAACAGCAGATATGAAGTCATCACAACTGCGATACTAGTTCTCAGACGTGTTTTTCGTATTTGGAAATGATGGAGAAATGTTAGTCAGATGGGGCCAAATCATCAGAAGATGTGTAGTGGCCCACCAGTTCACTGTCAGTCACACGCAGCAACCAATGAGAGATTTGTGTTCTGGAGCATTGTCCTAATGAAACAAAACCCCTTTCGTCAGTTTTCCTAGGTGCTTGGTTTTGGTAGCTTTTCGTAACTGTTTAAACAATTTGGCATAGTACTCTCCCTTGGTGAGATTGAAGATAGTGAATAAAAACAATTCCTTTTGCGTCCAAAAGACTTTAAGCTGTCACCTTCCTTCCAGATGAGCAAGTGAGAAGTGTTGTTTCCACTGCATGGCTTGCCTCTGTGTCTCTGGCTCAAAGTGATGAACTCAACGCTCATCCTGGATGAGGAACCGTTCAAGAAAATCAGATGGATCTGCTTTATACCATTTCAAGTGTAATGTGATCGGCCTGCTGCACTTTTGATTAGCTTTCAGAAGACGTGGCACATACCGAGCACAAACAATCGCCGTGCCAGCAGAGTATTCTCAACTCTCTCACGGGATATGCTAATAACATTTGCAATTTGATTTATAGTCAATCGTCTGTCATCCGTCTATTGAACACGAGCAATATTTTCCTCGGTGATCTTATTTGCAGGACGTCATGACTCTTTCTTCACCTCTTAAGTTCAGCTGCACTGTTGATAAAGCTGAAGTTGATATAGTCAAAAATTCTTTTCTTTATTTTTTGTTTCTAATGAAATTTTCTTAATGCTTCCTTTACCTTTCGGAAGACATCGCTATTCTAATAAAACATCACATTTCTGTGTCGCATTTTCCGATTTCATTTATATAATTTCCCAGATAATTAAATTTCTCTACTTGTTTGATTCTAACGTCTTCACTTCGTAGCCTGCGACATGAACTGACAATCACTCATTCTCTCTACTTAAAATTGATTGTTTATCCTTTGTTTCATCTTTCCTTTTCTACCGTCTAGAATGTTCTAAAGTCGATCTTACAATCCATATCTTCCACTGGGTTTATGGTGAAAAGATAAATTATATGAGACTTGCCACTGAAATGTAGAAGTAACACAAAGACTACAAGAAACGTGGTAGACTTAACAACTTTTTCAAAACTGCCGCTGGATCCCTTTTTTGCTCCCTATATTCCCTATTGGAGCCAGAAATGCTTATAATCATCATAATAATCAACATTATTAATTTTGTTATCACAATCTTCTTCCTAAGCTATTTTTTCTTTATTAATTTATTTCTAATTGTTCTAAATTATAAAATAAGTAATTACAAATCAAAGTTTGTTTTAGTTACAATCAAAGGGCGATAGCACGTTTTGTTTTTTGTTTGTTTGTTTTTGTTTTTTTTGTTTTTTTTTGTGTGTGTGTGTGTGTGTGTGTGTGTATTTTTGTCTGTTTGTGTTTTTTTTTTGTTTTTTTTTAAACAATTTTTTTTCAGAATAGATCTGCATAACCTAGTTGGACCGGAAGTGCTTACAATTACTATATTAATCAACATTATTGATGTTATTATGACACCATATAAGGTTAGAATGGCAGAAAACCACAGCTTTGCAGTACCCAAAAGAAGACAAAGTAATAAAGATATGCCGCTATAATTTGCTAACAATCGGTTCCTGTCAGAATGGTCTTTGTCTTTAGCCATATCAACAAAAAAGATATTTTACGCGTACCTGTCTTTTATAAATTACTCAAAGGTGTTCGATAAAGCACGCCACAAATGTATGTTCACCAACTTTGGAACGGATATTAGAATAATCAAAAACCTATAATGGCAGCAAACCGCCTGCATGTGGATAAACATAAGTTCAGCAGATATACTAAAAGAGAAAAGGGTGTAAGACAACAAACAACGGATTTATTCAACCTATAAAGTAAGGCAGTTTTGAGAGAATTAAAAATTTTATCAGGATTCATTATTGGCGGCTACTATCTTAACAACATAAGATATGCAGTTGACACAGTGTTGATAGCAGATACGAAATGAAAACAAAAAGTCCTACGGAAGGTAGTGAAGGAAAGTAAGCAGAAAGGATTAAATATCAACTGCTTGAAAACGAATTACATGATTGTTATCACAAGGATGAGCCGAAATTGTGAATTTCAAATCGGAGATATCAAAAACAAACGAGTTTATCAATTTAAATATCTGGGGAGAGTTTTAACCGGAAACGGAAAGTTCCGTAGGTGAATTGGGATAGCAAACGACCTTCTAAAACTTAAGCAATATATTAACAAACAGAAAACCTCATTAGAAACAAGGAAAAGAGTTCTAAACTGTGACGTTATCTTTGTCCTACATGGCAGTGAATGCTGGATGATCTCAAATATGAAAAATAGACTTGAAGCAACAGTAATGTGGTTCTACAGAAGTATGCTGAGTGTACCACCGACTGAACATGCGAGCAACGACGAGATTTTGGTGAGAATGGAAAGAAAAAGGAAACTTATACTTAACATAAGGAAGATACAGTTGAAATTTATAGGGCACATAATGAGAAAAGACCGCTTGAAAAATTGATACTCCCAAAACTGATAAAGGGACAAAGGAAAACAAGGGATTAAATACTTAGTGAGCTTGAGTAAATGGATGGCGGAAGAGGGTTTAGAAGAAATAACAAAAATACAAAATTTATTAAAGCTACAAAGAACAGGTATTTGTGGAGAGCCTGATCGCCTACATCCTGATGGGACAGAGCATATAGAGAAGAATGAGGCAGAAACAAATCAACAGCGATGACGTCAATGACTTTAAAAGATTTATTTTTTTAGGTTTTAGCTAACAATTGAATAATTATAGAGAAATTTAGCATTCTTCATTCTCCATTATGTTAGAAAAAACTACTCCAAAAGTAGTTTGCTTACATTACTTAATTTTAGAGAAGGCATATAATGAAAGGTTGTGAACAAAGCAGGCAGTAGGGGTTCAATTGATAGAAAGGTGTATTGATTCTTTTTTATGTTTCTTGCTGATATAGCCTCTTAACAGGTTTTCCTTCTAACTTTCCCTTGCTCTCTCTCACTCTCTCTCTCTCTCACACACACACACACACACATGCACACACACACACACACAACACACATACTTGTGGCAATCCCAACTGCACATTTTTTCTGATCGCTTCCCCACTCCTGTCAATTTTCATTCTTTCTATATCCTTGTCTTTGTTAGTTATACTTTTCTCATTATCACTCTCTTATGTGTCTACCACTTTCATTCCCTGCCTTTCTCTCTCTTTCATAATCTTTTCTCTGTATTTGTCTTCATAAAAACTCAATTCCATTTTTCTATTTTCCTTTCTGTCTCGACACACGAACCTATTAAAATTAACAGTGCTTTAATGAACGATACAATCAGACATCCGATCAACATGACGTCAAGCAAAGATCAGTTACGAAAAAGTTACAAAACCATATGACAAAAGTGTGGTGATGGTGATAGAGACATTAACCGATTCCTATGACGCAATCCCCGACCCAACGGTTATAGTTCTCGTCGGTTGAAATTCATAAAATCTTTCTCTTAAAACAGTTTCTTCGGAGAATTAGACTTCTCACGTCTACTAAGAGATAACACACTTTTTGGTATTTTTAAATATCTTTTCAGAATTGAGGAGTGTTTTTCGTTTAAGGTTGTGTAGAAAGTCAACATCTTGGCTATATGATCATCTTCCCTTTCATCTTACCCATTTTAGTTGTCGTTGCTTTTGGAAGTTTTCAAGTAATGTGTGTGTGTGTGTGTGTGTGTGTGTGTGTGTGTGTGTGTGTGTGTGTGTGTGTGATTCTGTAGCGCCAATCTATAGGTTCATACGGAGGATTGTCTTCTTTGTAACCTAAAGAATTAATTCACTCGAAACAATTTTTAATCGCCGATCTGAGAAGGACGTTGTTTATAGCTGATAATCTGGATATTTATGAAAGAAATGGACTCTATGTATAACATCCAGTCAACAAGCAACATCAGTCTGCAAGGTCTGATGAAGAATTATCGTCTTTATGACCTAAATAATTAATTCCTTTTAAACCATTTTAAATCACTGATCTTAGAGAGACGTTGTATGTAGCTGATAGTTTATGCACTCTTGAACGAATTGGGAGCTATGTATCTAAACTTATTTATAAATGGAACTTTGTCTGTGTGTGTGTGCATGCGTGTGTGTGTGTGTCTGTGTGTGTCTGTGTGTGTCTGTGTGTCCGTTACATATAGACTCCGAAACGGCTGAACCGATTTTCTTGAAAATTTACACAGTTGTAATATAAGCGTCTGCGAGTGTTCTTAGCTAAGTTTTGTGTCGAGGTACGCCCGATAAATATCGAAAATCGATAATCGAAAAATTCGGGTTATAGAAGGAGTGGTCCGATTTTAATCAAATTCATACACTCATAAACAAAGACATAAGAAACGATATTCAGAAGTTTCAAGGTTGCAATTCTTACAATAGTGAGAAAATCGATAATATATATAAAAGGCAAGATGTTTGTGTGTGTGTGTCTGCTTATCTGCCTGTATGTCTGTATTTTTTCAGCCCTTTCATCTTAGTTTTTGCTTCGGGTTTGGCTCTAAGTAGGTATAATTGTAGTTCTTAGCCTCATTTACTCAGAGGACTTAGTTAGCCTTCAAAATTCAGTTTACGACGAAAAAAATTATTTGATATCGATACCAGGAAATCAAAATTTGACTTACATCCATTCTTTCAGTCTACGGATTCGCTTTAACTGGAAACAACTATTGCTTTTTAGTCTTTCGTGCCAACGCCCAAAGAGTCTGAGCTTCAGCACCATGGATTAGTTTTAAAGCTTTCATTACACCCGAGCAACGCCGGGCTATACTGCTAGTAACATCCATATGTGAATCTCGATCTGAAAAGCAAATGTCTGATTTCAGGAATAGTTAGTTACTAATTGGATATATAATTTTTTTTGTTTTTGTTTTTTTTTTTTGTTATTTTTTATGATTTTTTTTTTGTTTTTGTTTTTCTGCGGAGTAGACCACTTATTTCTTTTTTTATGTGGCTTTTAACATCAAAAGATATATGCGAACGTACATACTTACGTCTATGTTTTGAGTAAATTTGGGCATACTTTAAATATTCAGACCATCGCTGTCTGGTAACCAGTGTGACATTTGGTATGAAACCCAATCTTATTAAACGTAGCACTACAACACACTGGGGTTTCTTCTTCTATGTGCCATGTCCCTTCAAGACGTAGGCGATCATGGCTTTCCACGTCTCCCTATCCCTGATGGCTCTTAGCGCGCTTTCTCCTGTTACCCCCACCCAAACCCCGCTCTGCCATCCACCTGCGCAGGCCTGTCAAATACGTTATCCGCTGCTAACACTGTATCTCTTTTCTGCTATCTCTCCTTCCTCATTACATGTCTGAGGAACTTTAACTGTCTTTTCCTGATACTCAGTATTAATTTCCTTTTCGTTTCCATCCTTTCCAAAACCTCATCATTGCCCGATCCATGATTTTCTCAGCATCCTTCTGTAGAACCATGATGATATTGTCCAGTATTCGCTGTCATATTGAAGAATACACATCACATAGCAATCCAGTACTATCATCTTTGTTTCTAGCAAAATTTTCCTGTCTCTTAATACTCTACTCAGCGTCTGGAATGTGTCCTTCGCTATGCCAATTTGCCTTCGGATTTCAGTGTCGCACTATCCGTCTCCTGTTAGAATATTTCCCAAGTACTTAAAATTTGTACCTGCTTGATTTTAGTATCCCCCACTTGTATTTGAAATTTTGGGCTGCTCTTTTTGCTGATGACCATTCGTTTTCTTGTTTATTTGTAGTCCTTTCTTTCGACTTTCTTCATCTACCTTTTTTAGGAGGTCTTGTAGTTTTCTTTCCGTGTCTGCTATCAGCACTGTCAGCATTGTGGTTTGCTAAGTTTAATTTCGGCTGGGATAAAACCACAGTAGCAGAACGTGCAGTAAGGATCTAACTCGCTAACAATTCTATTGCTGTAGTAGACATTCACATTGAGACCAACGTATGAGGATAAGTTATATATGCCTGTGTGTGCGTGAGCTCGTCTCTCTGTGCGTGCGTGCGTGCGTGCGTGCGTGCGTGTGTGTGTGTGTGCATGACTTAATTATAAGATCGAATTTCGAATTGTAAGTCTTGCATGACGCACATTAAAAGATATAGAAAACACAATTTGTGTATCGCAAACTACTGAGGTCTCTAAAAAGACTCTAGACCAAATCTGGCTGAGCTTTGTTCCATCGACATCATCTTGCCACTACCACAGAGAAAAGTGTACGATGAATTCAGTTTCTAATAAGTAACTTAACCTCCAAACAAAAATGGCTAGTATATCCATTGTTAACCTTGACGGTTGTAGGTCAATAACACGCAAGTAGTATAGATTTTGGATATGTTGATTGGTCGAATAGCTTAAAACTTCTAACCACATCAACAAATACAAACACTGGCATTCGAATCGTGGTCGTACTCAGCAAAAATCAATGTCAGAAAAAAAAACTTATGTTCATTTGAGTGAAACAAATACGTTACTGAACGGCAATAAATCAATGGTTGTGAATGTAATATTCTTTAAGTGTTGTACGTGATTAATAGATGCTACAACCAAAGAAAAATTAAAACTGGCGAAAAATAAAAATGAGCTAAAGTTTAATATCTCTTATGTTAAACGAGGATCAAAAATAATAACAAAGAACAGTTGAAATAGACTGAATTGTCATATCTCGGATGTTAAGCCAAAAGGTAAAGTAGTACTAGTGAGCAGTTGAAATAGACCGAACTTACGTATCTCTTATATTAAACCAGCATCAAAAGTAATACTAGCGAGCAGTTGAAATAGACCGAACTTACGTATCTCTTATATTAAACCAGCATCAAAAGTAATACTAGCGAGCAGTTGAAATAGGCCGAACTTACGTATCTCTTATATTAAACCAGCATCAAAAGTAATACTAGCGAGCAGTTGAAATAGGCCGAACTTACGTATCTCTTATATTAAACCAGCATCAAAAGTAATACTAGCGAGCAGTTGAAATAGGCCGAACTTACGTATCTCTTATATTAAACCAGCATCAAAAGTAATACTAGCGAGCAGTTGAAATAGGCCAAACTTACGTATCTCTTATATTAAACCAGCATCAAAAGTAATACTAGCGAGCAGTTGAAATAGACCGAACTTACGCATCTCTTATATTAAACCAGCATCAAAAGTAATACTAGCGAGCAGTTGAAATAGACCGAACTTACGTATCTCTTATATTAAACCAGCATCAAAAGTAATACTAGCGAGCAGTTAAAATAGACTGAACTTCCGAATCTCGTACATTAAGCCGGGAGATACGAAACTTCTCCACTATTAAATTGTTCGGTATGTTTTTGTACTAATGTAGGTGTCCTCTAGGGCTCTATCATTGTACCTACTCTGTTTTTAGTTTTTATCAATGACCTTCCTGATGACATCAGTTCGTAATTCGATATCTTTGTTGATGTCACAAAAAATTTACTCCTGCCACAATATTAAGTCGCATTAATACGATATGGTCATATCTGAAAAAGGATTTACAGTCTGTTGTTAACTAGAGTAAGGAATGACTTTTAATTTTAACGTCTCCAGAACGAAACTACTCTTTATCAATCGCCTAAAAGACCCCTTCCTATCTCTCATCACCATGGTTGATACTAACCTCCATCAGAGTGACTCATTGCGTCTTCTCAGGCTAACATTCTCGGCTGACAGAAAGTGGAAAAATATGTTGAACCCATTCATATGTTTGCTGCTAAGAAAGTCAGTTCACTGTGTCGTGCTAAACAGTTTTTCTATTCTTACATATTTAAAAGTCTACCATTCGTCCATGTCTTGAATATTACTGTCACATATGGTCCGCTGCCCCTGCTGTATATCTATATATATATCTATATCTTGATAAAATTCAAAGAAAAATCAGTAATATTTTGGTTCTGAGCTGGCATTTCGGCTTCAGTCACTTTCTCACCGTAATATAATTTCCATGTGCTTTTTCTATAAAAACTTTTATGGTAATTTTTCAAGTGAGCTCTTCGTTATGGTATCTAAATTTTATGAATTTAGGCATAATACTAGAATTCGTTGCATTCATTTGAGTGGCTCTTGGGCCTTGTATTGAGGAACAATAGTAAAAAACATATTTCGTTATAAAATCCCTGGTAGTCAGAACTTTCTGAAAATTCTTGAAACTTTTGGAAAATTCTCGAAAGTTCTATAAAATTCTGTCTGGAACATCATGGAAAATATGTTACTTTCAAAACATCGATGTCTAGGTCATAAAAGCAAGGTTTAGGGGGAATACTAGTCATTTCCTTTGTTTTCTATTCAGAAGAAATTAAGAAATAACACTTACTAATCACAGACAAAAAAGTCAAAATTTTGTTACACAGTGTAATCGTGACGGTAAATAGAACTGTTTGTGACCCTGGCATCTGGACATATAAGAAATCTCATCAACTAAAGTTTTTACCTCCACATAATTAAACATGGTTTTGTCGGAACAAAATTGACTTTATTTCTAGTGTCTGCTAAAGGGAGTGCACCCAATAAAAATCACAGATGCCAACAACTTGACTGACTGTACAAAGAGTAAATGTGCTAAATTAACAGCAAATTGAATGTATTGCATCTGGTACATTAATCTTGCGAAGCTCATCAACCTTTGTATCACAAATGATAAAAATGATGGACTGCTTTCAATGAAATGATTTTTAAAAATATAAGATTTTTCCGTTTTGTCAATCTGTTATCCATTATTAAGTCAATTTGTTAAAACAAAACTTACCTTTTCAAAACATGAATACGACTGTTATTTTTCAAAAAAAAAACAATGTCTTTGCCTTCAATACTTATATATGTAAACATTTCACCCCAAGCAAGGCAGGACCATCACTAGTGCACAGGGACTTACAGTAAGAGAAAAAAGAATAAGAGGTAGACGAGATTTAGGGAAGTGGGTGAGATTTGGAAAGGTGGATGGGATCTAGGAAGTTAGAAAATGGCAATTGACGTCGCATTTAAACTTTTAGAGATTGTTGCTATCAAGGAAGCAAGTATACGGAAGAGAGTTTCACAGGCGGGAAGTGCGAAAAAACAGAGTGAGTAAAAGTGGCAGCTACATTTGAATATTTTGATGGTAAAAGGTGAGACCTAGATGCCAATCAAGTAGCACGAGTAAATTCATGTGATCGAGGTAACGGGGAAAGAAGTTCGTCAGAGCAGGAGCCGTGAAAATATTTATAGAAAAGAGGGAAGCTATATCCCGTCGGTGAGAAAGTGATAGAAATCGAGCTGATAACTTAGGATCGCTTGAGTTGCAGATCCTTCTTTGAATTTTGTCGAGAACCTAGAGATGAACAGCAGTAGCCCCGACCAAATATGGCAACAGTATTCAATGCACGGACAAATGGTAGATTTATAAATGTGCAAGATGAATTTTTACGAGAAAGACTTTCTGACCTGACACCTTAGCGATAGATGCAGCTATTGATTTGATATAGTCATTCCACTTGGGGTCGGTTGATAGAGTGAGACCAAGAAGGCAGAGTGTGTTGCTTTCTAGAAGACTAGCGTTATCCATATTGACAGAAGGTAGGTAAATTTCTCTATGGTGGTTAAAGGAGAGCAGTTTCATTTAGGAAGTATTAAAATTTACGAGACATTTCCTACCCGATTCCATGACAGATTGGAGCTTCTTTTTAAGATCATCCACACGGTTTACTTTGTCAGCATTGTCAGTTTTCTTATTAAGAAAATCAAGAAAAGCGTAAAGCCTATGATAGAGCCTTGATAGACGTTCGCATTCGCTTGAAAAAAATCTGGAAGCTTGTCCGTTCCAAACAAATTTCATTTCACGATTTGATAAGAACGATTGGATTAGACATACATACCTTGCGAAGCGGATGCCATTTTGTTTGTCAGAGACTAAGTTGTGAGATGTGAGATGAACAACTACTTCAGCGTTGATAATAGCCTTGAACACTTTACCAATCGAGGCTAATAAGGCAATAATTAGAGGAGTCGGAGGGCGGCTCTGTGTTTTAAAAATAGGAACTACAGAGGTGGACTTCCAACAAGTAGGAAAGCAGAAAGCAGTGAGGCAATAGGTATAAAATTATGGGAAGACATGAGAAAGAATGTTTTTACATTCAATACTTGCTTTCCTAACTCCATATATTTTCCAATGAAAAAAGAAACAATATTTTTTTTTTCATATCACCCCAAAAAAAGGCGGTAACGCCACTGATGCGCATCGGGCTACATAAGAGTAAAATGATTGGAAAAGAGAAAGCCGGAAACCACATCCTAAACAAGGAACAAGGAATGAGCCTCTTCACCCGTTTAATAGATATGGATGGAGTGTGAACCGGGCGATAGTTTAGTCTATCTACTCCAATTGAGAAAAAAAAAAGAAAAAAAGAAGTGAAAAATGATTGGAGAAAAAAAGAGAGCCGGGAACCACATCCTAAACAGGAAACAAGGGATGAGCCTCTTCACCCGTTCAAAAGACGTGGGTGGAGTGTGAACCGGGCGATAGTTTAGTCTATTTACTCCAATTGAGAAAAAAAAGAGAGAAAAAAAGTGAAAGAGGATTGGAAAAAAAAGAAAAGAAAAAGTTTTTACATTCAATACTTGCTTTCTCCACTTTGTATAAACAAGCCTCATGTTTTCAGCACATTGACTGCTTTAGATTTGTCTACATCAATATAAAGAATGTAGGTTATAAAAGATGGAGGCATCTATTTGGCAAGAATATTGTCCACCTTCCATGAAAATATAGTAATTTCTGTTTGGCAAGGGTCCCTGGTTCATAAGATTGCTGTCTCATTCAACCAATCAGATAGCAAGACACGCTGCAAAGAATCTCATTTAGAAATTCCACAGAGGTTGAAAACCTTTGCATTACAGACGCGGCATCTTATGTCAAAAAAAAAATAAATGTTCACTGTGTAAAATCTTCAATGAGTTATCGCGTGCACTCTAGTGAATAAATCTGTTATATCATTTTTTGTTCTCCACAAAGAACTATCATATCAAGTTGAAACTTCGATTATCGTATGATCAACGAAGTTAAGCAACGTCGAAACTGGTCGTTACCTAGATGGTTGACCGCTTGGGAAAACCAAGTGCTTTAAGCGTGGATGTAACGGTGGTGTAATGGATAATGGCTTGTAATTTTTAATCAGAGAGCCGAGTTCTACTTCCTGTTAGGTTTGCTATATTCATTTACGTGTAAATACACTTATGAAAGGTATTAATTAGGTACCTCAACGCAACTGCCGAAAAAAAGCATAGCATGATGTTTAAATCGAAATGTTTATACTATTGTTAAGATGAAAGATCAAATTTTGTTGTCATTATTTTTTTAATTATTAAATCTTTAGAACACGTTCGAATTTCAGTTAAAATTTATTTTTTATTTTTTTGTTTTCCGTCAGTGACTCGCGCCATGTTTACGTAATGTAACTACTAAGGAGAACGTAATATGACGCAAGTCGTTTTTTGACGTTGAAAGGCACATTAATTTGAAAATCCTTGCAAAAATTAACTAATTGTCTGATGTTAATGAAACTTTCAAGACTTATTTACAACTGCATGAAATTATTTATGTAATTATTATTTTTAGAAAATCTTGGCAAAAATATTTTTTACATCTGTTACCTCCGAATCCAATTAACTGCATAAAACTTATAGAAATACATTATCTACATCAGTAGATAATGTATTAGTTAAATGCAAGGACTCATTGAGGGCTGTAAATCACGTATTTCTTTTTTAATTACCAAATCATTTTTCCGAAAATCTGCTCCCAATAGTAAAATCAAAAATGCATTAAAACTACGCTATTTTTAATGTAGGTAAACTTTTAATTGATTTTATAAATAATATAATTTCAGGATATCACATTCTGAATAAGAAAAAAATTCGATGAACAATGAATTTTTATAAAAATTGTTTTCATTTTTTCTTAACTTATTAGTTTCCAAAAACTATTAAATTTTCTCCAGTTACTCAGTGTTTTCGGTTATTAATTCATTAAAAAAGACTTTATTTACAAATAATTATTCACAAGCTTAATACAAATCATTTAGAATTAGGATTTTTTAAAATATTTTCTTTTCTATTTTTTTTAAACTGCACATATTCTTTTACTATTGAATCTTACAAGAGACTTATCATTAAAAGGTCACCTGTTTCAAGGATTGTTCCCCTTACGAAATGCTAAATTGGGTTATGTCAATTTTTGGTCACCATACGTCCAAATTGATTGATAACAGGAGCTGTCATCGCCTACTTGAAAGGTCAACGAGTCAGACCTTTGTGATTAAGAAATACTTTTATTCTAAATTTTATACCATAAACAAGTAATATTTATTTCAAATCAATTAATTTAACTTTAAATTTGATAATTTTCCAAAAATCAGTGATGTATACTTTATTTTTAAAACCGAGAACTAACTTTTTGTTTACAAATGTGTCGATCGCTCAAAAAATATCCGAAAAATTAAAAATTTTCTTAAAAATTTCAAAATTTTAGATTTAAATAAATATAATTTTTGTTTGAAATACACCAGAACATTTTCTTTATTAGAAATTGTAAATTTAACCCTCTATGGCCATTTGTATCATATTTGATACAGTATTTCCCTATAAGGAAACATTTGGTATTTCCCTATAAGGAAACATTTGGTATTCATTGACTGAGCAGTCAGTACTGCTTTCATTTGAAATTTATGAAATAATTCTCTTAAAAGTTTTTCAGGAAAATATTTCTTTCAAGGCTTGTTTTCATACTGTATCCAATATGATACGAATGGCCCTAGAGGGTTAAATAATATAATATGATTAAGGCTTCTACTTGTCATAAAGTGGGGGATCAGTTCTATATTGTTATGAAGTAATAAACAGATCCCCCACTAATATGATACGAATGGCCCTAGAGGGTTAAATAATATAATATGATTAAGGCTTCTACTTGTCATAAAGTGGGGGATCAGTTCTATATTGTTATGAAGTAATAAACAGATCCCCCACTAATATGATACGAATGGCCCTAGAGGGTTAATCATTTAGCTTTCAATTAAGCTAAAATTAAAGTTTCAAAAAAAGGTTTTATTTTAAAAATTCAATCTAAAAATTAGGTATCGAAAATAGAGCGGAGGCATCTAGTATTAATCTACTTTTTCCCCTACAATAAGACTTGCATTAAATCTATATTGCCAGTAAGAATCCACCTCTTCTCTCTCAGCTATGGGCTAATTAGTAGGTATTGTATCAGTAAATCTTTATTATGCCCCACAATTCTTACACTCTAAAAATAATTCTTGGCTTTAAATAACCTACAAAACGTTGATAAAGAACAAAAACAATCAGTCGATATGCTGTACGAAAAAAAGACCTTAATACCATTAAACGTTGTTTCTGTAATAACATTTACAACACCCGAAAATAAGAACACTATTTACATTCAGACAACTCTCTTCATCCTTCATCCCCTCGTTGTTGATCGTTATGCACCTCACCCTTCTTCAGGTATCTACCGATCCAGATATATTTTTAGGAATTCCGAATTGAACCATTTATTTCATCAATGTGGGTATATTGTTCTCGTTCCGTTCTAATCTAATTCTTTCTTAGTATTGCTCAGTGATTGCTAGTTCTGTTTTCACTGAACGTGAGTCTGTACAACTCGGCATTATATTATAGAATAATAGCCTAGTGGAACAAAATAGTCCATTAATTCCTTTGATTTATTGTGCGTAAACGAATGGGCCCTTACTGTCAAAAATGACGGCAAAATATTTATATCGATATGCCGTCTAAAATGACGGCAACAGGTCAGGTACATTGATGTACTTACTATTGAGACTTTTACATTACGACATGAAAAATAATCCCAACTCTCAAGACTGACAGGAGGGAAATATATATATATATATATACAAAAAATACACAACGAATACATAAAAGTCTTTATTATACTAGAGAGAATATATATATATATATATATATATATATATAACTGTCTTTATTATAATAGCGAGAATTGTCATGACGAAATTTATATCCATTCATTTAGATAAATAGTAAAATTTCACGAAATGATAAACTCAATTTGTTCCTGGATTTTTTTTTTAGATTTCACGATTTTTTTTTTCATATTTCACGAAAGTAAAAATTTAATTTTTTCTTTGTTAAGTTTCAGATTTTCTGAAATTATTTTTTTTTTCAGATTTCACAAAATGAAAAACGATTTGTTCTTTGATGACTTTTCAGCTTTCATGAAATTATTTTTTTCAGGTTTCACGAAATGAAATATGTAATTTGTTATTTGATACGTTTCAGATTTGATGAAATTATTTTTTTCAAGATTTCATCAAATAAAAAAAAGTAATTTGATCCTTGATGATTTTACAGATTTCATACTTATCAAGACGTTTTAAATCCGAAACCTCTCGTGTTAGTTGCGATATATTTACTTACGCTCAAATAACCTTGGGAAAAGTATAAATCTATCTTTTCTTCCAACAGCTATGGGTTGAATAGCTTTGGTTGGCAACCAGCCTACCGCAGAAAATAATGGCAACCTACAGCAGGAAAATCATCTGCCTAGTCAGTCATGTTTCTTTCGAAACAATGTCGCTCATGCGTGTAACACGTATTGTAATTAACTGACTGATAAATGAGTAAATGTTCCGATAATATTATGAAATTTTTCTGCCGTTATTTTTTCTAAATAAATTTTATAATACTTTTGTTTTGATTTGGGCAATCATGTCTCGAAAGAGATATGACTGATTGGGCAGAAGATTATCCAGCAGTAGGTCGCCATTACTTTCTGCGGTTAGACTGGTTGACAGCCCAGGCTATAGAACCCAATCTGTTCTATTATTTAACCCATAACTGGAGGGAAGAGACGGATTAATACCTTTCCCAACGGTATTTGTGCGTAAGTGAATGCAAGGAATTCAACTGGAATTCGAACTCGACACCCCGATTTGTCGTTCGGAGTCTATATCCACTGCACCACAACGCATTTCCGTATTAGAAAAAGTTTATAAATAAACTGAACAAAAATAAATGTTTGGGCTAAGAATAGAATGATCATTGACCCTTACACATAATAGCAAAGCTTTGAGCAGCTGCAAAAATTGTTTTAACAATAACCAAAAGAATCTTAACGTACATCGGCAATCAATACATCTGTATAATATATATATATACGTATACCTGTGTGTGACAGTACGTGTTTAAAAATGTATGCATATGAGTAGGTATGTATGCGCAAAGTGTACTTATATTATCGGTTGGATGCGATACTATAAAGCGAGCATGCGCAGTTGCGTTAGTGCATTTATCTGCGCGTACACCTGCGCAGAGAATCGCCTGTAACACATTTTTGTGTAAATCTATAACTTCAGAGATAATAACGTCGGTTTTTCAAACAAGGTTATAAATTGTTTGAAACATACATGTACTGGTGCTGTTAACCATCGACAAGCATATATTCATGCACTGTCCTATAGATAGTTTCTCTCTCTCTCTCTTGTACACACGCACGCACACGTGCAAGCGCGCGTACGCACGCGCACACACCAGCACATGAATATGCTTTTAAGTATGTATGAATGTGCAGAAAAGACAATCTCAAAACAAAAAGCTTGATATATGTGCATGTATCAATTTTACCTGATTGATCATACTATTAAAACATATGCACTCACTCAAAAATAAGCGTGTGATTGTTCATATGTATGTATACACTTTCACCTGCGTATATACATATATATATATATATATATATATATATATATATATATGTGTGTGTGTGTGTGTGTGTGTGTGTGTGTGTGTGTGTAAAAAGACCTTTTGGTAGGATTAGAAACTGCGTCTCTATTTGCATGAAAAAGGAATGACGTTTGAAATAATAAAAATATGTCGGATTAAAAAATAAAATCCATTAATTCTTTAGAAATTCCCTTCGTTAAGTTTTGTATGCGAAGAAAAAACTTTCAAAAAAGTCTTATATACACACGCACACATGCTCTCTCTCTCTCTCTCTCTCTCTCTCTCTCTCTCTCTCTCTCAATATATATATATATATATATATATATATATATATATATATATTAGGTAATTCATTAGTCCTTAGTTTGATGGATTTCTTTTCATCCAATCATCGGTAGAATATTTGTGAAAAAGATATACATATACAGATCCCTCTACCTACCGTTATATCTCCGTTACTCCTTCTCTGTCTGTCTTTCTGTCTCTGTCGCTATCTCTGTATAAACGAAGTATTTACTTATAAAAAGTAAACATTAAACCGTGAAATATATAACCATTATGTTAAACCACTTATATATATATATATATATATATATATATATATATATATATATATACAATCGATTTCAGCCTATGCAAGCCAGAAAAGTTACTAAGACGCCAGAGGTGAGAGAGAGTGACAATCAGGAGAGAGAGTGACAATCAGGAAAGAGGAAGATTGTAGTTGACAGTGAAATAACTCAGAGACGGAAACAAAGAAAGATAGTTTTACTTAACTGATTCCAATATACTGATAATAAATCTTTAGATTTCCATAAATTTGCACGCGTTTTTTCGAACTTGCCGTAATTTCAGTTGACGTCATCGAAACTCATTCTTCGATAACTTTATTTTTATTTCCTCTTCAGATGCTTTTTAAAAAGGATACGACTTGCTTGATTTTAATTCTTCGTTCATTTTTATTCCCATTATTTGTCAATTTTATTTTTATTCAGTAAGCAGTTTACTTTGCTGAGCAACCAAAACACTTTCTTCATCCTACAAGAATCTTTTACACGAAAAATTTATACTTGTATATAAATATGTGTGTGTGTGTGTGTGTGTGTGTGTGTGTGTGTGTGTGTGTGTGCAAATGCGTGATGACATCAAGTCATTTAATCTTGTACCTGAATATATATGTAATCATACGCAAGACAACTACAAAAACCTATATTCATACCCTTGTAATACGGACCTTGTCTACATTGCAACGTTTTAACATTATCATTAAATACTTATAATACATACATATATATATATATATATATATATATATATATATATATATATATATATATTATGTATGGATGGAATGACATTCCGTATCCAAAGAAGCACTAATCTTTAAAAAGTGCTCAGTACAAAGTAAAGCTAATAATATTTATTTAGAATTTATAAAATAAATATGTTATAATATCACTAAGAAAGTAGCCATTTTGTTTCGACACTATCCGTGTCTTCTCAAATTATCAATTACAATTTTGAGGGTTTTAAAATTTTAAAAGAGTAGCTAAACTCCTTTAACCAGGGAGGCGTTGTTACAAAGACAGGATGGAACAATCAAACACAGCAATCTCCGGAATACCAGAATACTTTGGTAGTTTCAACATTTTTTAAATAATTATTTCAAATATTGTTTTGTGCAGTATACCTAAATTCATCAATATTTTTCTTTGTCTTTCTATCATATTTGTTGTAAGAACCTGGACGTAAATTTACTGTGGTCGAAATAGCGGTTAAAGCACTTTTGTGACATGTATAATGAAGTGGAAGGTCATTATATTTTAAAAGAATTGTAGGTGTAGACACTGAATTCTCATTTAAACACTTGACGCAAAGTGTATCTCTGGTTTATATCGATACACTGTGCCCCAATATTCAATGTCTACACTCACAATTCTTTTAAAATATAACCTTCCGCTCCACTACAATCATCTAATATGATAGCATTTTTATTTTTAAGTTTAATTCTGCTAGTTTAAACTTCCATATCAATCTTTAAGCGACCCAGTGAATGAACCACATTTCACTGTCTGATGATGGTGTATTGAACACCGAAACTTAATAGCTTTTGAGTTGTAGTATGCTATTATTATAACAATAATAATAACTATAGATCTAGAATGCTCTACTTCTGTATTGAGTACACTTTATAAAAAGTAAATATTAAACCGTGAAATATATAACCATTAGGTTAAACCACTTATATATATATATATATATATATATATATATATATATATAATTGATTTCAGCCTATGCAAGCCAGAAAAGTTACTAAGACGCCAGAGGTTAAATAGTGTGGAAGAATTAGATACAGAATCATTAATAAGTCTACATACCATAACGAAGAGCTCTGAACAATTACTATGAAAGTAGATAGTATTTATAGAAAGAGCGCAGAGAGGCAACCATACAGCAGTGAGAAAGTGAGCGAAGCGGGCCGCCAGATCAGGAGAGATAATATTACTGATTCCTCTTTGGAGTTTATGAAGGAGCTCAAAGTAAATAGCAGTGGCACCGGACCATATATGATAGCAATATTCTGAACATGGGGGAATGGTAGACTTACAGACATGTAAGATATATTGGATGTAAATCGGAGATTCGTGTTCGAATTCCAGTTGAATTCGTTGCATTCATTTGCGCGTACATACTCTTGGAAAAGGTATTAATCCGACTCTTCCCTTGAGCTATGGGTCAAATAACAGGACAGACATAATTTTGTAGCCTTGGTTAGCAACCAGTCTACCACAGCAAGTAATGGCAACCTACTGTGAGAAATCTTCTACCCAGTCAGTCATGTCTCTTTTGGGGCATGCACGCAAAAGCGTGTATCACGTATGGCCATTAACCGACTGACTATATTTATGGATTAAAGTGCTCAGTGTTAAGAATAGGGTGTATGTAAATATTAAAGTTGAAAATGAAGTCGACACCTTGCTGTGACAGTCTGTTTCATGCTTATATGCATTCATCAAGCCATATGCCTTGTTTTGCTCGGCTTATTATATATGCAAGTCAGTGATACCTTGCGGGTAATCTATTGTATTATTCTAACGGTTATTTTGGTGGGTGTTAACGGCTATGTTTCGAATTATTGTAGGATCTATTGGGTGGAAATAATTGTAGATCTGGATACATATTGTGTTCTTTTATAGTGTTGTTAACTTTTTGATTTATTATTGATTATTTTATTGTTGGTTTTTACGTTTATTTGTGTTTATGTGTGCGTTTCTGGATTGTTAATTTGTTTATTATTTACTTTACATATTTATTGGTTTAGATTAATTTATTTTACTTATATATATATATATATATATATTACTTTTTTCTTTTCAGTTCTATTTTTAAGTAACGTAGTAAGAATTTGTTTTCGTGTCTACATTTTGAGATGAGTTCTGATTGTTTATTTAGTACTTTCTGTTGGTCTTGAAAACTATTTACAGCTATTTTCCCCTCTAGACAGAGTTTACAGTTTTGGGATTTTTTGTTATAGGCAGATACTTATTTTCTTATTTTCCATTTTACTTTTTGTTTGACTTGGTTTTTGTTTTTCATCTCTCAGATATGCTGAGAAAGTACTGTGCTGTTCGTGTATTTACTGTTTGTAAAGGATAATTTGTGGGCGTGGTTTCTTTGTTAATTTAAGAAGCGAAATTATTCCTGAAAGAAAATAAAAATTATGCTAAATGAGACACAATATTTTTCAGTGAATGAATTTGAAAGATATATAATGAAGTGAATTATCTTTTAATAATACCATGAAGCTTGAATTACTCATATTTACAATTACATTTTATTTCACTGTATTATTTTGTCAGTTACTATCAGCTAGTGTGCGTACGTATGGGTGCTCATTACCTCTGGCCCAAACGTGGATCTTACATTCTCGACTGCGATGTGTGAGAGACTGCGCCTTCATTCTTTAGGCCGATTGCTCCTAAAACAATCTCTCTGACACTTGTTCTTCCCACGTTTGCAACACCGGGTGCGGGTTAGGTGCTTTTGCATTCCACAGCAGGAGGGAATCTCAGGTTAACCACACATCTGACTTTCTTTGATGGTCTCGTATGAGTGCTAATTCTATTCTGTCGTAATGCTACAGATGCATAAAATGTCCAGCAAGACAGGCTATGCTATGGATAACATGATAATGAATACATTGATCTGTAAATTTAAATTATATAAATTTTGAAGATGCTTTGAATATTTTATCTGAATTATTCATTTGGGTACTTGTCGCTTGGGCTAGAACAATAATCAAGTGACGCTTACAGACCATTTACTAATGTAACAAATTTACTAATGCAACATATATATATATCGTATATTGTAAGAAAGTTATGGAACACGTAGGTTTTATATAAACTCACACAACATTAATAGCAACTTTATTCCATCCACTCATAGATAGTAGTAAAATAAAAAGTATCTACCCTTTCTTAAAAAAAAACTTACATCTCAATATAAGAATTACCCAGACAAAACTAAAAAGTGACCTATCTAAAACTAAACTATTCCGCACCCCTCTCCTAACTCAAATCTGTATCACTATGGCTACAAACTGCCGGCTAAATCGTACTAAACTCCCACCACATTCACTTACATATCATATAACCAAAAATAAATCGTTTTCACCATTTATTTTTTTATTTAAACTTATCAGCAGATGAGGGGCAAACGTAGCTCCGAAACGCGAAAATTTTTGTGTAGTGATACTATGCTTTTATAAACCATTGTAACAACCATTACAATATATATATATTCCATTTTTAAACGAGTTATTTCGCTACCCAAGTTTCTACCATGAGTGGTGTCTTCAGGCGATTTTTAATAACTGATTTTTACCGTTTACTATATATATATATATATATATATATATATATATATGGCGCTCTTTTAAGATAGATCAAAGTTAGCAGTAGACAAAACAGTGTTATTGTTGAAATGTTATTGATTTCCCTATTGGATCATGTTATTCGAGTTATGGCAATTATGTATGAAAAATAATATCGGCACACATCTACTTGATGGTTAAAATTTTTGATGACGTCTCTGAATAGTTACTTCTCGATCACACCAATATGTCTTATTATCTCATCCTTCAGCTATTGAATTGTTATTGGCTTGTTGGCATAGATCTTACTTTTGAGATGACCTAAAGGAAGAAATCTAAAGGCGTCAAGTCACACGATTGTGGTGGCCAATTGACAACATTTTTTCGAGAGATGATGCGACCTGAGAACTTCTCATTCACTAAAGCTATTGTTGCATTGGATGTGTGGCGTGTGGCACGTGGCGCCGTCCTGTTGGAACAAAAGATTTTCGATATCTATAAAATTCAATTCAGGCCATAATTGCCGTGACTCAAAGAACATGATTCAAAAGTGAAATCAATAAAATTTCACCAATAACACTGTTTTATTTACTGCTAACTTCGATCCATTTTAATAGCACACCATATATATATATATATTGTCAACCGCAGACAGATCTGTTTCGCCGTATCACAGCTCATCAGTACGGTTAGACTCCGATTACTTTCTTACCTGGGATTGAAACTCGACCGAAATGGCGTCAGTCGGCGACTCTACCCCTGGGCTATGAGCGTTCGGTGAAAATATATATATATATGCGATGGGTAAATTTCGCGCATAAACATTGCTTTTTATTTTTTCAACTGTACAGTATAGTAAGGTCAATTGGACACCGTCTGTAAGAAAAAGAGTACCATGGCGCAATTTACACCGGAGATACATTTAGAAATGCATAGATATTGGCTCGGAATGAGAAATCGGGGAGCCGAGTTCGAATTCCAGTTGAATTCATTGCATTCACTTACGCGCAAATATCCTTGGGAAAAGTATTAATCTGTCTCTTTCCTCTAGTTATGGGTTAAATAACAGGACAGATTGAGTTCAATAGCCTCGGCTGACAACCAGTCTACTGCAGAAAGCAATGGCAACCTACTGCGGGATAATCTTCTACCCAGTCAGTCATGTCTCTTTCGAGACATGATCGCCCAAGTGTGTTTCACGTATGAATCTCCAATACGAACATTTTAAAGTGATGGCTATCAATCTGAGGACAGTACAGCGGATTCGGAAAGAGCTGGGTGAGTTTAATGGTGATTGCGAGGTACGGCAGATCAGGAAACTCGCTCTGATCTTTTCTGATAAGAAAAGAATTTCTGATTTTGTTGGTGAGAGCCTCAAACTCAACACGTGGAATACAACAAACTGCCTTGAGAAAGTACTAATCCCCTTGGTCAGAATTATGCTAAACAAGCAGGAGAACCCAGTCATGGTTGTTAGAAAACTTCTGAGACCATATCACTACTTAGATCTTGCCACCTTACTCCCCAGACTGCAACTCCCTTGATTTTTATAAGTGGGGGGAGTTGACCAACAAAACTCCTTGTAACACCAAAGATGAACCGAAGGCACGTATTATGGCAGCATTAACCAACATAAGCAAGGCGACCGTCCAGAAGAGTTGAAGTTGATTCCGAAGTTGTTTGTTGGCTGTCATTGAAGCCAATGGCGATTTTACTAAATAAATTTACTCTTCATTTTTTATGCAGGTATGTATGTTTCATTGAATATTATTAATATATTTGTGTGTGTGTTTGTGTGTGTGCGCGCATTTGTGTGTGTATTTCGTTGAATAGTATAGGCATATTATGATGTATTTATTCTTATATTGATTCTTTCTATTTGTCTAATTAATTTCTTAATGTTAAAATGAAATTCATAAAAGAAAGTGCCGTAGTTTTTATCACCAAAATATTTTCTTTTTCGAAATCATTTTCAGGTGTAATTTACAAACTCAAACTTATTAAAACTGCGATAAAATCTAATTCCGTTGTGAAGCTGATTTTGAAAAGGCAACGCGAATGCGATCTGTTATAGTAATTTTAACATTTTAATTTATCCGTTGTAATAATGGAATCTTTTTGCAAAACAAGAGTTTCCATATAAGGGAACTAATCCGAAATTCATAGAAATGCAAAATTGCATTAAACGTTTAATACATCTTCAATACGTAATGAATTTTGCTGAGCGTTTTTGGTTGATTTTTATATAGATTTAAATTAACAGCTACTATCGATATATAAATACACATACAGCTCGGATATGCAGTGGATATAGGCTTGGAACAAGAAATCGGAGAGCCGAGTTCGAATTCCAGTTTAATTCGTTGCATTCACTTACGCGCAAATGCTCTTGGGAAAGGTATTAATCTGTCTCTACCCTCCAGTTATGGGTCAAATAAAAGGACAGATCCGGTTCTATAGCTTTCGTTGGCAACCAGCCTACCGCAGAAAGTAATGGCAACCTACTGCGGAAAAATCTTCAGCCTAATTAGTCAAGTCTCTTTCGAGACATGATCACCAAAACGTGTATCATGCATGGCACTTAACTGACTAAATTAAGTTTACTCTGGTATACTGTTGCAAGAATGGTACCTCGAAACCCTGTAGGTAAATATATAAACAGTCGGGTCGGTATTCTAATATGAATACTATCTATATTTAAAAACATCATATTTTGAGAGAAAAATACAGTTTTCTATTTGTTATTACAGTATTACAGTTGTGACCAAGTAAAATAATGTCTAGATAATTATTAAATTACATCTGAGAGTCTAAATCAATTTTCATATAATTGTTTTAATTGGACAGATGTAACATTTCGTCCGCAAATGAATCACGATGGATTAAAAACAATTTATTACGGCATATATGTATTGTATATTTCAAGCTGTTACTGGTTTTCTGTCCGTTTTGATAATGCAATCCTTAAATAATCGATTGCATAAAGTCCATTTGGTGACTGCCCATTGAAAGTTTGACAACTGCAATCCAAATTCATTCAAATAATATAAAACTTCTTTGAAGGCATCTTTATACTGCAAATAAGTTAATTACGTGTATTTCAAGAGAACTCTACCTGCGCGGTACCTTGATGGGTGACGGCTTGGAAATACCAGATGCTGTACGCTTGGATATGCGGCTGGTGTAATAGATAATGGCTTGAATGGCTTGAAGCCGAGTTCTAATTCCAGTAGGGTTTGTTATATTCAGTTACGTGCAAATACCAGTGGGAAAAGCATTAATCTACATTTCCCCTCCCAACTATGGGTTAATTAGTAGATTTTTATTAGTAAATCATTATTAACTTTAAAAAAAACTATTACAATCGAAAAGTATTTTCAGGTTTTAAAATAACCCGCAAAAGGTTGATAAGCCGTAAAAAACAAATCAATCTATCGAGAGAATACGAACACTGTACCCCATGATCTTTATTAGTTCTTCAATTCACCAACAAATACCGTTTCTTAGCTGATCCATATATGTTTTAACCGGCCATCTTCAGGGACATGACTCTTCACAATTTCCTGACATTTGTAGCTCTTAATAAATTTTATCTTTTTGTTATTTCTTCTAAACTTTACTTCACCATACCTATACACTAGCTCCCTAAGTGGGTTTTTCTTGCTTTCCCCTCTTGTACTCAACCTTTCTTGTTAGTATTAAATTCTCCAAGCTTACTTTCCTCATGAAACGCCTTAGAGATTTCAACTGTCTTTTCCAGATGTTAAGTATAAGTGTCCTTTTTGTTTTAATTTTCTCTAAAACTTTCTCATTTCTCACATGTTCCGTCCATGGAATTCTCAACATCCTTCTGTATAGCTATATGTTGCTTCAATTCTCCTCTACATCTGTGAGAAGATTGTCCAGCATCCACTAACATATATGAGGACTGATATTACGTAATAGTTCAAAACCTACAACTGAATAAGATATTTTAGTATTTCAGTCCTACAATATTGTTGCATGTGGTCAAGCACAGTATTTGGGGTCTACCAAATATTATAGATGGCTATTTGAGTCATGAGTATTTCTGTGATTTACTAATCCTGATTAAAGTATTCGAAAAAAATTGAAGTGAATAATAAAATTCTTGTCAAATGATTTTACCAAAATGTTATTTCTAGAACACGTGCAATTTTGAAAGAGCGAAACTTCCTTAATAATGTACAAGTTTGAATCAATAACATAAATGCAGTAGATAATTGCAATTCTGTTATTGAGTGTTTAGTCTATAGCAATAATAATAAAAATTAAAAATAATGTATATTTTGGTGGCAGTTTCTATTGTACAAGGTCAACCAGCACTCAGACTAGATTAAAGTTAAATATGAAATCTTAAACCATATAAATGTCTGTCAAATTATTTTCAAAATTGTCATTTCTAGTGAATAATATGCGTATGCATTTCTGAAAGAGCCAAAACATTTTATTAATCCACAAGAACTGAAGCTACAACATAAAAGCAGTTCTGTTATAAAATTTTAAAAAATAGTAAGTTTTTGACTATTTTTATTGGAAAATGCTTTTACAAGATGTACAATCTGTTTAGAAGCGTAAATATATTAAATACTTTTATTCACTTTAATTTTCTTAATTAGATATTTTCAATAAACAGGTGTAACTGTGTTAAAATTCATACTAAATTCTAATTTCTTAATTCAATTTTAATAGAGTGCACACTGTTAGAAACAATGTGGTAAGCCGAATACTATAATATAATCAAAGTTTATGCGTTTATAAAACTTCTTCCTGGTTTATTTAAAAGCAGAATAGACTTCTCGCAAATAAGCTTTCTGTTATGGCCTTGTCGTCAATCTGTTATTGAATCTGAGTTAATCCTAATAACAAACAGAATCTTAACGCGAATAAATATTGCCCGTGTGTTATGTTAAAATGGCAGCTCATGACCGAATAATGTTGCGTCCAAAAGTGTGTGATTAATATAAGGGATAATGTAAAATTTGAAATGACAACATAAATGTACCACGCACTAACTCTCTAATGCTTGGAGATTAGAAATCCAGTAAGGAACATAATTCATCTTGCATTTTGGAGTTTTCTCCCATTTAATTACTTACTTTATTTTTTTTATTTTGGGATTGACCATAACACTTTCAAATCAATATATTGTATGCAGTGCCTAGTGTACAAGCATTCAATTCAGACGAGCATTCAACCAAAATCGCAATGAAAACAGCAATAGAAGACTCCATGAATAATAAGAATAATGAAATATTGGCAAAAGAGCGTTGTACATGCATTTCTGAAAGAGCAAAATTCTCTTAACATTTCAAGTATTGAAATTTTAAACGACTTCTACTAATCCATTTTTTTAATAAATACTTTTTTAATAAATAGTCGTAAATGTCTGATAAAGTTTAACATTGTACTAAATTTTAATTCATTAAATCAGTTTTGAGATATAAAGTGCACACTACATTCGAAACATTGTGGTATGCCGTGCACTATAAAAGCACCAGTTTTTTCATAGCTTACAATTCTGTGCACAAAGTAAATATTAAATACAATAATCAAACTGTCTTAATACAAAACCGTGAAAAATATAGCTGGTGAAATCTTTAAAGTCTTTAAGAAAAACCTAGTCCTGAATTTAATATTATAAGATTTATATGAAAGACTCAGAAAATAATATTTGTAAAATGTAACAAGGTCTCTTTTAATAAATACAATATTTTTTCGTGGTTTGATTACTTTTAGCTGACACTCTTGTGCAAATTAATTGAAACAAAAATAATAGTCTTTCCTAGGAACTTTCACACTTTCCCTGATCACGTATACGTTGTCTCTTGGCGTTGTTTTTCTTTTCCGACCGCATTTTCCTTTACATTTTTGGAATGATGGATCAAGTTTGATTCTTCGCATTGATGACACGACTGGTTTGCCAGTGTGTTCATGCACCGTTACAATTTTCTTACGTTTCCTTGCAGTAACGTCCATCGGGGGCAATGACCGTAGAACAACGAATCGACAATCGAGAAAATAGTGTCTGGGCGTGATACAAATCTGATGTAGTCACGGATGACGCAATATTTTTCAAATTTTATCACACATATCGAAAACAGATTTATATTACTGCACACCACTGCAAATGACTTAATCTGAGAAAAAATAGAATTCGATTACACCCTCTCACATCAGTGGGTCGAAAACTGACTGTATGGTGTATGATGAAAGAAAGGAAATTAAAGCGGTTGTTTCTATTAATTTGTATATTTAGTTGTAATAGTATACGAGGTTATAAGCCGAAGCTATTTTATATGAGAACTGATTTTTTGTAATAACTCCAACAACGTTCTATCTCGAAGTTTAACTTCATTCACACTCGGCGCATTAAATTTTTCTTTCTTTTTTCTTTATAATCATTTCATCCTTAGCAAAGCAGGACTGCTACTAGTGCGTAGGAGGGTTACAGAGAGAGAAAAGACATGGTATAGGGGATGTTGAAGAAAGAACGGAAGTTTGATTAGATGTGGTGAGGTGGATGGAATTTAGGAAGGTAGAGGATGACAATTGACGTTGTATTTAACATTTTGGAGATTGTAGGGAAGCAAGCATATATAATGAAGTTCCACAGGCAGGAAGTGCAAGAAAAGAAACTGTTGGAGTTAAAGTGGAAGTTGAAATTAAATATTTTGACGGTAAAAGGGTGGGGCTTTGATACTAATGTAGTAGCACTAGTAAATTCATGTAATCGGGAGACCAAGGAAAGAAGATCGTCATAGCAGAATCCATGAAAATATTTGTAGAAAAGACAGAGGGTGATAAAGGGATAAAGGGATTGAAGGAGGGCTGCCAAGTCAGGATCATTTATATTGCAGATCTTTTGAATTTTATCGAGAACTTCAAGATGAATAGCAGGAGTACTCGGCCAGATATGACAACAGTATTCAATGCACAAACGAATGGTAAATTTAGAAATGTACAAAATGGTTTCTCGCGAGAAACTTTTTCTGGTCTGACACAGGGACCCATAGTTTTTCGAGGTAAATAGATTCGATGTAATCGTGGATGAGAGTTAGGCCAAGGAAGTGCAGTGTGTTGCTTTCTGAGAGGATAGCGTCATGCACAATTTGATATTAAGATACTGGCTGCGAGGTTAATGAATGCGAAACTTTTAATGAAGGAACCAACTAATATTCTTCTTCTTTGTGAGCTATGTCTTCTCAAAATCAAGGCAATCATGGTTCTCCATGGCTTCCTCTCTTTTTGTAGCTTTTAATAAATTGTGTCTGTTATTTCTTCTAAACCCTGTTCCACCATCCATTTACTAAAGCTCATGGGTTGTTTTCCTCTATTTCTCTAGACTTTAATCTTTCCCGTGAGTATCCAATTTTCCAAATCCTTTTTCTTCATTATGTACCAAAGAAACTTCAATTGTCTCTTCTTGATGTCATGCATAAGTTCCTTTTTTGTTTCTGTTTTCTATAAGACATCATCGATGCTCATATGTCCGGTCCATGGTATCCATAGCGTCCTTCTCTCGAACTGCGTTGCCATTTCCAGACGCGTCTTAGCTGCCGCAAAATATGTGTATCAAGCAAACGTTTGCACAACACACAAAGATCATGAAAAAATCATTAGAGCAAACAAAAATAATATACGATAATATTATGTAGGCTACAGTTCAAGATTTAGAAAGACAAAATTATAAACACAAATAAAAGATGTATTATATAAATGGAACTGGCGTTAGTATTTTGCCAAGCAACGGCTAAAAAAGTATAGCTAAAGAAAAGTTCAACTATACCTCCTTATCTTCGAGATGGAGAGCTACTCCTGCAACACTGGGTCGAAAACCAGGCCAGAAGAGAAAGAAAAATGAGAACGAGCTAAAATAGTAGGCACTATCATACACAAACCGGGTGTGAACTATTTACTCTCAATAAGAATTTAATATACAAGAGGACGATTCAATAATAGTAATTGCGGCGCTCATAATAAACTAAACAGACGCTACAAATTCACGCAAGTTCATTAAGAAGGCCTGAAAACAAAATGGAAAAGAAAACATTATACTTAACGGCACTTCTTCCTCTAAATGTCTAATATTTATGAAATATAGCACATTATTTGAGATTAAGCTGATACGAAACTACAAGTGTGGATTTTTTCTAGTTCTTCAACCTTGCACTTCATGTTTCAATTAGAACATCTGTAGTCATGCGGTTCACGTTTTTATTTTGAACACTAGAAGACGTGTGTCTCGACGTTAAAACCAAAGGAGAAATCATTTTCTCGTTTGAAATTAGAGTAAGAAATCCTGTAATATTAATCCTGTAAATACTTAAAAAATACTAGATTTAAACTATTTTCCCCATTATGTGCACCTCCACAAATCAGAACATTAGTAATTAATAAATTACATTTTCTATACAACCCTTCACAACTCAGTTATATATTTGGTAACCCAACGTTGATTTGTCAGTATTACAGTTAGCTTTAAATATTTTAAGCATTTTTTCATTGAAAATATTGCCCTTTCTGCTGTGAATGCCGTCTTTTTTTTTTACTTTGATTCTCTTTCATTTGTTATTAGTTAACAGCAAAGGATACGCAATAAAGATTGATTCGTTTTCTGCAGCTTATCAGTCCTTTGCAGCGAGAAAATATTTTTAGATTTTAAGAATTTTATGTTTGGATAAAATAATGCTTTAGTGACACAAGTCTTACTAATTAACCCACAGCTGGTAGAAGGAGAGTGGAGTCATATCTTTACCAAGTGTATTTGCGCGTAATTGAATATATCGAACCCAATATGAATTGGAACTCGGTTCTCTAGTACAAACTCGTTGGGTATGTTATTTGCTGCTTTTCTCTGTCTCCTTTGCTTTCAATATATCTTTGAAGCATCAAAGTCTCCAATATTAATTGTAACCCCACAAAATTAGTTTTTTATTTATTTATTTGAACACCCACTCGAATAGACTGATACAAGGTCACGTGTATGCCTTTTTGTTGTTTGTTTGTTTATTGATCCGACTTTACAGTCTATAAACACTTTGCAAGCCAGAAAATTCTTTTTTTTAGATTGCAAGAATGTTTTTTGTGGCGCAGTGGATATCGACTCCGAACGACAAATTGGGGTGCCGAGTTCGAATTCCAGTTGAATTCCTTGCATTCACTTACGCACGAATACCCTTAGGAAAGGTATTAATCCGTCTCTTCCCTGCAGTTATGGGTTAAATAATAGAACAGATTCGGTTCTATAGCCTGGGCTGTCAACAAGTCTACCGCAGAAAGCAATGGCAAACTACTGCAGGAGAATCGTCTGCCTAGTCAATCATGTCTCTTTCGAGACATGATCGCCCAAGGCGTGTATCACGTATGGTACTTAACTGACTGACAGGTTGAGAATCTTTTATCTGAATGTTTTAGAACCGGAAGTGCATAGGTTTTTAGATTTTTTCGGATTTTGAAATACAGGCTATTCAATTTATATGCAAGTCAAACAGTTAAGTGCCATACACGGTACACTCTTTGGCAATTGTTTCTTTCAACTCATGACTGAACTGGCAGAAGATTTTCCCGCAGTGGGTTGCCATTTTTGTTCTGTGGTAGACTGGCTGCCAACCAAAGTTATAGAACCCAATCTATTCTGCTATTCAACCCATAGCTGGAGGGAGAAGAGATGGTTACATACCTTTCCCAATGGTATTTGCGCATAAGTGAATGCAATGAATTCAACTGGAAATCGAACTCGACTCTCCCGTTTGCCATTCCGAGCCGATATGAATTACACCACAAATAACTTGCAAAAAGAACCCAAGCATAAACACGATATCCCCTTACATTGCCTAACACAGCTTATACATATACCCTGAAGGTAGTTTTATATAAAATTCAATAAATTTTGTGTTTATACAGATACGGGTAATTACGCTAATGGTGGAGTCATAACTTTCCCAAGGGTATTTGTGTCTAAGTGAATATAACAAACCCAAAGGTAATTGTAACCCGGATCTCCGATTAACAATTCCGAGCCATTATCCATTACACCATCCGCGCATCCAAGCTTACAGCACCTGATATTCACAAGCGGTCACCATCTAGGTTCTGACCAGGCCCGATGTTGTTTAGCTTCGGTGATCGTACCGAAACCAATGTTTCAACGTGATGTGGCCGTAAGTTCTACTCTATAAAGAGATCAGGTCATCTGTTAATTTGAGTAATTCAGTATTGGCTAGACCTTTTTTTGAAGCAATAACAGCTACTTTGGACATAAATGGATGCTGTGCTGTTTCTTCGCGGAATACTGGCAGACCAAGATGCAAGCCACAAATAGGAGACATCAAAATCAAACAAGTACAGAAATTTCACAATTTGTCAATGATTTTGAGATAATGGAGAATCTGACATGAAAATCTGAAGGTGTACTGGAACAACAAAAGTTGCCTTCTTAAAGCTATACAAAATATTAAGAAACAGGAAATTATTCTTAGAAACAAAAAGAAAATGTATTGAATTTCAATCTGATGTCAGTCCTTTTATGTGACGATGAATGCTGGACAATTTACTCACACATAAGAATTGAGGCAGCAGAACACAAGGATGCTGAAAATACAATAGACGGATCTTGTAAGTAACGATGACGTTTAAGAAAAATGGAAACAAAATGGACACTTTTAGGTAGAATAAAAAAATTAAATTTTCTAGGACACAAAATGATAACAGAGTATTTGGAGAATTTTATATTCACAGGGCATATTAAAGTCACATTGGACAGAGGAAATCAGTGAATGGTCTAACAAGCTTGTGCAAATGGTTGACAAAACAAGAATTGGAAAAGATAGCGAAGAGCGAAACTTTACTCAGAGATACAAAGGATAGAAAGTTTTGGAGAGCCATAATCATTAAAATTCTGAAGGAAAACTGCACATATGTTTCACAAAATTAAAGATTGATAAACCGCGTCTATATACTGGATACGTGATAATATTATTGGATAAAAAACACATTTTGATTTGTCATTTACCACAAAAGTTGTTTTCAAGACTTTATTACCAACAGTTATTTTATTATTTTGGGCACCTCTTAGTAGTGTCTTGGTTAGTCAGTTAGTCTAGTTGAACTTTACTACCAAGTAGTGACTTTTATCCACACTGGGTGCCCCATAATTATAGACTTGTTCTAAACTAATCTAAGTTTAGTATAAAACAACAGATACGTTGCTTTGGACACTTCGGACTGTGTAAAAAGATGTGCTTAGTCTAGTAAACAGTTACTATTGGATAGTGAGTTCGATCCTCATTGGACGCATCATAGGCGTGACTTTGTATCAAATTTAGATTATTTATATAACTGCAGATATACTGTTTAGGGATGATTTGGGGTAGAATAATAGTCAGCGAAATAGTCTTGGTGACACTTAGTAATGAGGTCGATCTTTACTGGATGCTCCTTATTTATGGCCTTGTGGAAAGCTAAACTTAGTAAACAATTACAAAGAGTAATCTATTAGCAGTGACTTCGAGCTTCACTGAGTGCTCCATAATAGCGCCATTGTACCAAGCAAAGCTTAATATGTAACTACGATAAATTCTTTTCCGTCGTACTATATTGATCAAACAAACATTGATGCAACATTTTGGAATATTTGAAGCGCGTTATAAAAAAAATAAAAGAAGAAAACTACTATCACCAATGTTCGCTTCACTTTTCCCAAAAATCTATAAAAATGTCAGTAAATTGGGAGTTTGGAAAATTTGCGATTATGAAGAGTATTCATGAATGAGCTTCTCTTTGCGGGTACAAAGACTACAGTTGTTTATCAGACGAGCCACGACAATGGCCTTAATCGACTGGGGGAAAAAAGCCAAGCGACAATGGAAGGGAAAATTCTATCTATTTTGGGGAATCAATTCATTTTTAGTGTCGGAGAGATTCATCAGTGAAATGAACAGACGAGCAGTACAAGAACTGTGATGGCTGTAACGATTTTTTTTCTTTTAATAGTGCAATTCTGACATAAAATTTATTAAGGTCAGTATGTTGAGAGTTCACCCCCCCCCAAAAAAAAAACCTTACGTTGTAAACGAATTACTAAAATCAGGGCAAGTTCCCCTATTTATATTGATTCTTTCTGAATCGTTAAAATTATATTGTTACATATTTATGATTTTCTAAGCGTAAGCTTAGATGTTGAACAAGGCCAATAGTATAGGGCACTCAGTGAGGATCTAATTCACTGCATAGTTGCAATCAAGCTATGCATTACACCACGCCGAGGTGCCCATATGATTTCTAAGTGTAGCGTGGATATGGCACAAACTGAAAGTGTAGGGCCCCCAGTTTGGATCGAACTCACTATTCATCGAAATCGATCAAGTAAAAACATCTAACTTACACTTGTACCATGTCCAGATACTGTTGTTATATGTATATGGATTTTCCTACGAACAAATTTCTTGCTGTTATCTCTGGAGACAGAGCGACAGCAAGTATATTTATACATCTAGCACTTTTCTCAATATCGTTACAGACTTCAACCATATCTAAGTCTAGATATTTTCAACTTTTACATGAATTTTTAATCTAAATCATATAATCTAACCTTTACTATTTTGATGGGATGAATTGTGGTGGATCAATTTAATTTACGATGTCGACTTTAGTTAAGTTATTTAATGTTGGAATTTATAGAGATTTTTCAGTCACTGATTGAAAATCAGTGAGGATTGAATTAATCCCGTTTAACAATTACGTTAACCCAATAAAAGGCCCAAGAGCCACTCAAGGTAGAGATTTACTATTATATCCTAGGCTGTTGGTAATGAACAAAAATGAATGAAATTAAAATACAGGTGTATTTTACCGTTTAAATAAAGAAATTTTGTTCATTTAGTGTCTGCGAACAGGAAGGATCTTATGGAATGAAAAAATGAATTCCACCTGTGTGTCAGCTGATCGCGATGTCCAATTCAAAAGTGGCTTCTCCTTCCCGATAGACAAGGGAAGTATCTCAATTGTATTTTAAGTTTTAGTCTTTTTGTGAGAAGGAATTTAGTTTGCCCAAGCAATTAGTAAATAATGTTACATGAGCGTAAGAAGAAGGGGTAAGAAGTACAGTTTAAGACGGTTAACCCTAGATTTGAAGACGTTAAGAGTGTCAGTCAGTTAATTGCCATACAAGATACAAGCTTAGGCGATCATGTTTTCTGCAGTTCATGACTGAATAGGCAGAATATTTTTTTCCGCAGTAGACTGCGGTAGACTGGTTTTCAACCAAACCTAATTTGTCCTACTATTCAACCTATAGCTGGAGGGATAAGAGATGGATTAATACCAATCTTATTGGCGTGAGTGGATACAACGAATTCAACTGGAATTCGAACACTGCTCTCGCATTTCTAATTCCGAAGTGATATCCATTGCAACACAACGCACAGTGAACGAAAAAACATCCTATTGAGAGTTTGTTCCATAAAGAAGCAGTTCTAAGAAAGACTCGTTTTTTTTTTTGTTTTTTTTGTACGTGGCATGATGGGTTGTTAGCTTAGAAAAGCCAGGACTGAAGAAACTAAGAAAAGTAGCTCGCCAGAACATTTGCCATGGATATAACGATACTTTAATATTACTATATTTCGTCTGTAAGAAACTGCTTGTAGATTGGAAAATAATTAATCACCTACAAGGACGCGTTTTTTAACACTGTCAAGGTTTAAATTCCAGTTGAATTCGTTTCATTCACTTCCGCTCAAATACTTTTGTGAACGGTATTAATCCGTTCCTTCTCCCTATATCTATGGGTTAAATAACAGAACAAATTGGGTTTATAGCCTTAATTGGCAATCAAAAGGAAAATCTTTTGCCCAGTTAGCTATGTCTTTTTCGAGACATGATCTCCCAAGCGTATGACACTTAACTGACTGACTGACTGACTGACTGACTGACAATGTTTATTAAGTGAATTTTGAGTAACTCTAACCCAGATATAGTAGCAACACTCCATTTTTGGTCTGTTCACTTTTATGAAGAAACAGGTGAAGAGGCTCGTCCCTTGTTCCCTGGTTAGGATGTGGTTTCCGGCTTTTTCTTTTTCCAATCTTTTTACTCTTACGTAGCCCCCTGCGCATCAGTGGCGTTATCGCCTTGCTTGGGGTGATATGATTAAAAAAAAATATCTTTATTAAAGTTTTTTTTGTAATTTCTTATAATCATTTCACCCCAAACAAGACAGGATCGCCACTACTGTGCAAACAGTCAGAGTGAACAAAAAACAAGGTACAGGAGATGTCTAATAAAGGATAAGAGAAAAATGGGAATCAAGGAGATAGAAAATGACAATTGACGTTGCATTTAAACTTTTGGAGATTTTTGCTATCAGGGAAATAAGCAACGGGTGTTCCACGAACGGGAATAGCGAGAAAAGAAACTGAGAGAGTAGAAAAGACGGCTACGTTTAACTATTTCGACGGTAAAGGGTGAGACCTTGATGCAAATTTAGTAGCACGCGTAAATACATGTGGTCGGGGTACCAGAAAAATACTTGTAGAAAAGACAGAGGAAAGCCACACACGTCAGTGAGAAAGTGATTGAATTTGGGCTGACAAGTTCACATTATAAGATATTCATTGTTTTCTTGAAATACATTTACAAAATGCAACGGTAGAGATCATCAGTGATATTACTCTGGCTTCATTACAGATTTCGGGTATTGCAACATCAAA